>JAOYMU010000292.1:48894621-48906254 GCA_025802295.1 Psammodynastes pulverulentus | reverse complement strand
ACAGGCAGCTGGCTTGTTAGCAGAAGTCTGCAATTACAATTACTGCATCCTATCTTCTGCGCCACCAAGGCTCCTATAGCATTCAGATGCTATAAAGATACAATGTCAGTTAACTTCCATGATACAGTATTGAAAATCAAGTAACTGAAGAAATTGAACTGTTTTAAGCATTTAGATTTAAATAAAACTAAAATCTTGCTATTGTATTTTCTTGCAATATTGAAAAATGGCACAATATCAATTTCATAAACCAAAGCTGGCATGATTTATTAGAGGGGAATATCAACCTCATAATTGTTTTCTGTTTCAGTATTGCATTAGATACAACACTATAATATCCTTAAAATAAATATGATCTTATAGATTTTGTGTTTGTTGAATAGAAATCCTTTGCTAGAAACTCAAGGTCCTCTAACTAGATCCACATGCAAATGCACCTCTTTGTGAGGTGGAACACTGAAGATAAGTAAATCCTTAAAATAGTCAGCAGAGCTACAAAAAAGGATCTGTCCAATGAAAACAATTAATATCATATTTTTCAGGTCAGATACATTTACGCTAGAAGATAAAGAAATATTACTTTGCTAGCCACTGTGCTACTTTAACGTTTGGAAACAGTTTTATGTTCCTTAGCATCTAAGGATAACTTAATATTTGCTGAAAACCTAATTTTTTAAAATTAAATGCTGGATGATGGGCTGCTCTATAGCAGGACTGTCAAACTCCCGGCTCGTGGGCTGGATGCATTACACGCTGGCCTTGCTCATGCCCGGCTTAACGAAGGAGAAAAAAGTCCTGATATGTCATGTGACACCACCGTGAAAACATGAGTTTGACACCCTGCTCTATAGCAATCCCCAATAATATCCAATCTATCTAATTACATCAAATTTAAGCCTAAAAGTATAAATAGGCAATTATATACTATAAACAAATTAAGCTTCTTCACTGAGTAATCTAAAAAAGATTCTACCTATTGAACAAGACAGTTGAGACTCAAATATTGAATCTTACATCAATGCATAATCCTGCATCACATTTTCACAAAAAATATACTCAATATGCCCACCATTCTGTCTTCATCAATCTGAAGACAGTATTTGATACAATTCTGACTTAAAGTGTTACAAGAAATCAGCAGCAACCAAACTTTACTTGATTGTTATATATTTTGAGTGATTATATTATTCTGTGATAATTTTTATTCTAATAAAATAGAAAAACGCAACTTATGTTCTCACTCTTTGTTTCAATTAGGCCAGTCTTTGCAGCCAAAAAAAGCTTATAGTTAATTATTCAAAAAGAAGGTATTCACAAAAAGGAGCTCTGAGTACAAACATGTTATCCAAACAGAACAAACCAAAGGATTTAACTAATAGTCTTTTAATTGAAAGCAACACATTTGAGAACTTTCATCTTAAGAAACAGAGACTTCAAATGTGATTATTAGATGTGATGGTCAATCAGGCTTCTGTTTCAGCAGCAGCTAAACTTTAGAGCTAAGGCAATTTTGCTTTTATTCAACAGTACATAATTTTGTCTTTATAAAGACATATTATCCTTAGAAGTAGTTCAATACAGATTCCCTATACTTGTCAATTATCCCTAATGTTCCATGACTTTATCAGGATCTTCTTCTCTAGCATATCATATCATATGAGAATCTGCCACCTGAGATCATGGCCCAATTCATCCTTGTAGACAAATTCTTTAAGGAAAAAAAGTTAGAACTAATGGTCCCGTCTGCTACAGTCTGTCAGCTTAAGTGCTAAAAGCAATGGTTCTGAAGAAAAGCATTTCTGAAGTTAAACAATGCATTCTAGATGTTGAACTACGAACTGAAAGATCTAAAGCTTTAAATCATACATTTGGGAGCTTTTATCATAATTCTTTCTTCATTTAAATGATTTTTTAAAGATTTCTCTGCCCCTCCTTCAAACAAAAAGCCATTCACATCAATACTTTTTAATGGCCTACCCTCAAATTAAGTAAAGAAGTAATTTAATAACATCTCTTATTCAGTTCTTTATTGCATAACATCAAACGTAACCACCAAAACAACAGCTAATGTCCTGTGGCATTGTCTAATATATCAAGTCTAGCAATCTACACTGATAGATCCACTTCTTATTCAGTATATGGTTTGACTGAGAAAAAGATTAAATGGGACTTACTAGATGAAATGTTTGAAGCTTTTGCTCCAAAGAAATAAAATAATTAAATACATTTTTGTCTCTGTAAATCAAATTATATTTAATATTACTTAATTTTCAAGCTGATTTTAAAAAAATTAGACAAAAATATAACAAGCAATACTAGTAGCTTCCTGGTTTAATAACCAGGTTTAATATATACCACTTCACAATGCTTGACAGCACTCTCTAAGTGGTTTACAGCAGCAACTTGCGTCCTCGTTTTACCAACATCGGAAGGATGTAAGGCTGAGTTAACCTTGAACTAGTCAGGATTGAACTCCTGGTTGAATGGGCAGAGCAAGCCTGCAATACTGCATTCTAGCTATTGTGTCATCACAGCTCCTTTAAATTTATTAATAACCACCCAGGAAAATAAAATATGCTATACATTTTAACTCTCTTAAGTGTTAACTATGAGGCACAACATTGAAAAACTCAGAGGACTTTGATCAACCCAATGAAAGATGAAAACCATAGACTGGTATTATAGAAGCAGAACTACAGAATGATTAGCTAGGCAACATCTCACAAAAGTAGAGTAACATTTGTTCATAGCAACTCTCCAGCACTTTTCCAGAGTGTTGAATGTGAAAATTCTAGGAACTGTAATCCTTATATATCTGAAGGCATCAACTTTGGAAAGACAGGCATAAAAGGCACCAAAACCAAAAACTGAATCATCACCCCACCAGAATCCTTCTCATTAAAAATTGGTTATGTTCTGTAAAATATCACTTGATAAAGAGATAACTGTTTTTGGCTCCAATGGATATCTTCTATTTATATATTCTTAAGAAGGTTTTAAAAATACCATTTAAATGGTACAGCAATTTGATTAGCAGCTAATTCAGGAAGTCAGGTTGATTCACAAAAAAACAGAATTTAAAAACTCAAATATTAAATTCCCAATGAAAACATTAAGATCAATACAGAGATGCAACTCAAAAAACAACTTGGTAGATGTATTAATCTAGACTAAAATTTTCCAAGACAACCAAACTTCAGTGGGTTCCTAAAAGGAAAATGTGCAATGGCTAAAACAACACTAACAATTTTCCTCTTGATGGCCTATCTTGGCACATAAAGGGTTTTGTTTGGGTTTTTTTGCAAAGAATCTTCAGTAGATCATGGAGTCTATGGAAAAACATAGAGCCCTTGTGACCTGCCATCAATATTTCTTGGAGGATGTGCAAGCATACACATTATTCAGGATTTGAAGCTATTAATTTTAAAAAGCCAGCTTGATAATAAATCCAGGAATCAAGTGAATATCCTTTTACATTAGTGAACAACTCCAAATGTAAAAACTTTTAAAAACATCTCTTGCTTTGTTACAAAAGAAATGGCCCAATACTTTAAAGATGTCAAATACACCAATATCAGCTTCCTGATAGCAAATGTAATGGTAACATTTATCATTGAACTGCATTTATATCAGTTCACTCACTCTTTACATAACCCATTTAAAATGAACAATAAAAGTTTTCTTTAATTAGCTACTGGTGTGCATTAACATGATCATGATTAAACCATAAAAACCAACTGTACATTACTCAGGTCCGC
The DNA here is from genome assembly GCA_025802295.1 of Psammodynastes pulverulentus. NCBI lineage: Eukaryota > Metazoa > Chordata > Lepidosauria > Squamata > Psammodynastidae > Psammodynastes > Psammodynastes pulverulentus. Next base: position 48,902,496 of record JAOYMU010000292.1, on the reverse strand, counting down.
TATCACATGTGTTTCAAATTATTTTAGCTGAAAATGTACTTTGAGTCTCTTTTAAAAGTTCAACCTTCTGCTTTCAGAGAATTAAATGCATATTACTGCAGTGGAGAAGATAATGTTTCAGACCTCCAGGCATATATGAAACACACTGGCAGCACATTAGACAAAATGCTTTACTTATTAGATACTTCCTATTCTAAACAGTGTCATCAAAGGCTAAAAACAAAATCCATATAAAAGCTGCACAATGCTTCCACACAGAACCTGTGCCAAAATCCCTGTACTTTCCAACTAATGAGGAAAGGATGTGCACTCTTAACATATGAATGTAAGATTTTCCAAGCATTTACTTTAGGAAACAGTACTATTGATTCCATATGGCTTATGTTAAATGAAACTGTATTGGTAAAATAACCTTTAAGATATCTGGCATGATAACCATAATTAAACAGTATTCAAAGGAGTAAAACAAAGGAGAATTTAGTTTCATAATGGCTAATTAAAATAAAATGAAAAAAACACAGCATGTCCACTATCAAGATAAATTGGTATTTTTTTTAAAAAAAGTACTTAAAATACTGTTAAAATATACTTTAAAGATAGAATCTAAAATGTGGAGGGAAATAATCGTAGTTTGGCGAAGAAAAATAGTATATGAGTTGGATTTTTTTTTTTACTGGAAATAACAGTTCTAAACGTTTGAACAATAACCAGATGGGTCTTAAATCGGAGGAATTCTACAGTTTCTCTGTCAGAAGGAATTGCAATGTGAAAAAGTTTTCAATTGCTGAAAAATGTCAAGTTGATAGTTTACTTCTTAGATGGCTTCAGTGCGTTTTCCCCATTCTTTCACATCACAGTAGCCCAACAGAGAAGGTGATGAAAGCTATGCTGGTAGCTAGGGAATTCTGGCAAATTCTTCCTTGTCATGTGTTGAGATAAGTGACTTTATAGCTTAACCCCTTGAATTCAATAGCATTTAGTGAAGATAAAGAGATAAGGGCTATAATCTATATCCCCCTTTTTGAATATATGCTGTTGCTGAGCACCCTAAACATCAGTTCAAATCATTTCAAATAAAATGTTTTTAATAATTATTCCTGCCAAGATAGGATATTAATTATCCTCAGTTTAGGAAGCCATGTTGCTCTAATTGGAATAGTTTTGTTCTGATGTATGAACAATATCTCATAAAAATAATTATTTTTTTTCCAAATCTTAGTAAAAGAAAGGCATAGGTAGCCAGTTAACACTATCTCTTTACACCAGTGAACACTGTAATTTTCGAAAGAGGAAAATTATACTATATTTCAATATGTTGTATAATGCTAAATTTACAAACAAGAAACGGAAGAAAGCTGTGTACCCAAAAGGTATAACAGTGAAACTAAAAGGTATACAATTGTATGTGATTTCTGTTAATTCTTTAGTAAATTCATTCAGAAACATTTGGAAATCGCAATATTTATATAAATTATCAAATTATGTCTCCTGATTAGATTTTATTTCCCTATGAGATTCTGCTTGTGACATATATTTTAAGAATTAAATAAATTTTAAGTCATTTTTCCTTGCGGAAGTGGCAGTAAATCTCAGATCTCCTGACATTTTACCACTTCACTAAAAACTCTCAGACGTGTTTCAGCTTAATTAGACTCTATAGAGCAGATAAGAGCAAAGCTGTACACAGTAGTTAATTGCCCATTATTAGTGCCAAGTTGAAAAAAGACCCCTAAATTAATGAATGTTTGGCCCACTGCTTGGTGGCTTTGAAATAAAGCAGTTGCTATATGCATTGGTCATCTCTGGCCTGAAAACCAATGATGTCTGCTTTGTTATTTTGCAATAGATTCTGTGAAAATTTAAAATGAATCCAGTATCTCAGAAGTATACAGTAAATTGTATGTTAAATGCAAGGTGAGCATATTCTGAAAATACTGGCAAACTGGACCTTCACTACTGTAACACCTCCATCTTGATGGAACATGATCTGGATCCAATAGTCAAGCATAACAACCTGGAACAATTGAGAGTCTGCCTCAATGTGAAAAGGAAAGCATTCACTTTCCTGCAGCTGAAGCAGCAACAGAAACAGGAACAGCAGCCAAAGAAAATCCTATCTTTGCAAATATTTCATTATAGCAGCCAGAAGGTTCTCTATTGTTGAGTTGAAGTACTAGTCATCCATACGTGTATCAGCAGAAAATGATAGTGGTGAAATCACTTAATCTTAATCAGTACCATTGCCAATTTCTAACTTGCTTGTTGCATATGAATTGACACATTGCCTAACCATGCTCTTACAGGATGCAGGATGCAAACAAACTGGTTTAACCCACTAGTTTTAATATCCCTTTCCCTTCAAAAGTCCCCCAAGTGGCAATCCTCTCCCACCCCAAAATAACAGTGGTACAGAGTTTGAAATCTTTGAGATTCTCTGCCTTTCCTCTTGATAAATAATGGCTAAACACTGAGGAATGACTGGGAGCAGAAAGAGAGCTAGTTATACATGGAGACACCATCATTTTTAACCTTCAAGTTTAAAAAAAAATCAATTTAATGACACATTGCTCTTGAATGTATTAATGTTTACAAATCTAAATGATTGCAGTTTTTTTCTTAGTTGAGCTCCATAAGATGAGAACCATTGTTTTCTTTGATCAAGGGACCCTACCACTTGGATGAATAATTGTCCCAAATTACCATATGTATCTAAGGGACGCGGTGGCTCAGTGGCTAAGACTCTGAACTTGTTGATTGAAAAGTTGGCAGTTCAGCAGTTCAAATCCCTAGTGCCACGTAACAGGTTGAGCTCCAGTTACTTGTCCCAGATTCTGTCAACCTAGCAGTTTGAAAGCACGTAAAAAATGCAAGTAGAAAAATAGGGACCACATTTGGTGGGAAGGTAACAGCATTTCATGCGCCTTTGGCATTTAGTCATGCTGGCCACATGACCACGGAGATGTCTTCGGACAGTGCTGGTTCTACAGCTTTGAAACGGAGATGAGCACCACCCCCTAGACTCGGGAACGACTAGCACATATGTGCGAGGGGAACCTTTACCTTTTTACCATATGTATTCTATTTTAACATTCTATAAGACCTTTCTACTAGTCAGTAACTAATTAAAACAGGTACTTGAGATACATAGTTCTCAATGATTTGTCATTTCCATGGGTGAAATGATCTTAATCACATAAATGTTTGCTGGTGTTCGGAGGTTTACTTTAAAGTTGTGAGGATGGGAAAGAGACAAGGAAGGCAAAAATAAATCAGCTGTGAAATGTGGGATATTTCATACAATGCAGTTTCTTGTTGCATTTAATTATGTTTCTGTAAGCCTCACTGGGCCTGGAAACATTAGCTGGCATGCCAATTAATTAAACTAATAATAGCATGATCGTAATGAAGGAGGAGGAAGAGGGGAGGTAATAGTTTACTAGTTAATCGAACATTTTTCTTGAAAATCTGAAATAGCACAAAAGTCCTATATACTGAAACACAAGCCACAAGAGAAGTGCTTGTGCTCTCTGAGTGTGGTTGTGTTTTTGCAGATGTTTCATTACCCAAACTAGATAATATCATCAATACTAGTGCTAACATCACGAGGACTACCACTGATTATTTTACCTAGTTTGGGCAATGAAACATCTGCAAGAAAACAGCCAGGCAGCACCAAGGGACCCCTCATTTCAACCCTGAGCTACAAATATTCTCCTTTATTGGTACAAGCCACAAGACGAGAACTAAAGAGTGCATGCTGATGATTAAATAAAATGATAAAAATTTGGGGCCATATCACTGCAATATTTTGTACAGAACTCTTTTGTCGACATGACAAGAAGCAGCCCCAAGTTCTAATAAACAGAAATGTGTAGAAGGGAAAGTGAAGAAGTGGTGTCTGTTTATGAGTATGTGCACATGAGGTTGACAGCTGTACAGGTCAACAATTATACAAGCGGACATTAGCAAGTGCTGCATATATATTTGGAGCTGCCCATCAATTCCATAGTCTAAATATAACATACAACACTGCTTTAAGATAAAATGAAAACAGTATTTTGCCATTTCATGCAATTTAGAAAGCAACATCAACTTAAAAAAATAATTACACACAAATCCTATGTGGGAAAGTTCACATTACCAACAAGGAAAAAAAATCCTAAATGTCAAACTGTCTAATTTCTTGTTCCAGACTGATTATTTTTTTTCAGTGAAACAAGATTGCAGAAACAACTAACTTTCTAGATCTGAAGTGAAAGCATTTTAGTTGGATGATTTATTATGGGAAATACAAAACTCTGAGGGTATTGACAGATTGTGGTAATTCCAAATCAGATGACATTCTAGAGGGAATACAGAATTTTATTTATTTATTTATTTATTTATTTATTTGTATGCGTCTCTTAGTCTTGAATTTCAATTATCCCTCTGCCATACTGTAATAGAAATTGCTAGTCAAGCAATCTGGTTCAACAAAAAGTGAAAGTTATGGCTATGAATAAAATGGAGAATAACCCATTATGTTGCAAGAAGCTATAAACATAAACATTTAGATTCCTTTAACAGCTGGCAATTCTAAGCTCTGCATATATTTAAGATTTTTAGCTAGAAGTTTCTGATTTTCTCTACTGTAAAAATATAATCCTGGAAAAAAAACAGGGTTTACTATATCAAGGCAGGGCTAATCTTCTACATCAATATTATGAATTGCAATTTACATCTATTTTAATTTCCGTTAATTTGCTTTACATACCACTATACATTACAATATTAGGATTCTTTCATGACTTCCTGAAAATTACAAGGAGTTAATCTTCCAGAATATAACATTAAATATAACTATTTAAATGGTATTGTGAAATTTATTAAAACAAATAGTAGTTTTCAGATAGTATAGTTAGGCTTTAACTCTTTCAGGTAATAACAAAATCTGCCAATTTTACAGATATCCAAGTTTTAATAATGAAATTTCTCATCCTTCCATGATTTACTTCAAGTATTAGAGTTTGAAATGTATTTTCAGGTATTCAACTGTGGAACCATTCCCATCACTGCAGAAACAGATGCTTGAGAATCCTGCGACACATGCCTCTGCAGTTTATTCATTTCTTTTTGGCTTATGTTTTCCTTCAGTTGTGATAAGGTTTCCCACCCATCCAAATAGGATATATTTCTATATTATCCATTAAGATTTTCTTCAGTGTAACATTAACCATCCAACAGCTGAACCAGATTCTTTGAATATAGTTTGATGTACATTGTTGTAAATGTTACATAAGCAGCAGTCCCTAGAAAGCCAAATATAAAGAAATTATATCTGTGTTAGTCGATGGCGAGGGGGGAAGGAAAGGGGGAGAAAGGGAGAAGGGCGATGCCCCCAATTGAATTGGTCCAACCAATTTGATCATGCCAGGAAAAGGGAAAGCAGCCTAAGGAGGTGCAGGGCTCCTATTTTCTACAGCATCACCAGCCCCCTGGAATGACTCCCACTGATTCTTATTTGTTCTGCAGGATGTTTGGGACTTGACACCTGGATTTTAGTCTTTTTAATATGTTTTTAAACTTTCATTATTGTTTTAGTAATAACGTTTATGAATGTTTTAGTACTGCATATTCTTGCAAAACAATCAAGAGTCCAGTGGGACTGTGGAGGATAAAAAGATGTAGTAGGAAGAAATCTTCTATCCTTGTGGAACATGGCTGTATAAAAATATAGTAAACAAACCTACAAATACCATGTATATAACACCAAAGGCTGCCCAATCTTTTCTTCACAAGGTTTCATCAAGGAAGATTTAACAAAAAACTAGGGACTGAGAAGAAATCATTTCAAAAATTAAGATAGATGCTTTGCAACATTAGATGCATCGTAGAGCTCAACTCTCATCCCATCCTTGCTGTAATCCTGCAAAGATTTCACCTCTGAACCTGTTATTTACAAGCCAAAAGAAAATGCTCTTACTGCCAAAAGAAGTTTTCTTTGAAAGGCTGAGCAATGTCAGAAAGGGGACTTTATTGGAATGGTGACAAGGTCAGGTCAAGGTAAACTCCCAATTTCCATTCCTGAAGGTCTCAGCACTTTTTCATACTATCAGTATTCTGACATGTAGTAGATATTACTTTTATCTCCATGATTAACATTTTATTTATTTATTTATCATTTGTAGGGCCACCCATCTCACAACAATGACTCTGGGTGGTGTATAAGAGAACTACTAAAACATCTGCATATAACCCATGACGTCCAAGGTTAAAGCAAAACAAAACAAAAACCAATCAGAAAAACCACATCAACAGCACAGTTTGCCTTACCATCTGGCCCCAAAGCCTCAGGAAACAGTCTTCAAAGCCTTGAAAAAGGCTAACAGGGTTGAGGTTGTTTGGGTTTCCTAGAGGAATGCTATTCCACAGGGCTGCACTACCACAGATAAGACACAACTTCTGGGTCCAAGAAGATGACATTGTTTAATGGTAGGACTCAGAATGTGCTCTCCTAAATAGATCTGGAGGTTGAGCAGAAATAATGGAAGGCGGTCAATCCCAGGCTGTACAAGACAAAGGATGGGGTTGTTTGTAGGGATGCCTTCCCCCACAAACATCTGCCACCCCACAGAGTCTCATAGGGAGGGCATGCTCCAGGTTTCCTAATTTAAATTTTGCCACCTCATGAGATTGAAGACACATGCCTTTTTGGTGGTTGCCCTTGAAATGCTCTGGAATGTTCGTCCCCAGAACATGCAAAAGCTCTGCTTTAGGAAAGCTTTTAAGACTTGGCGTTTTCCCCAGACATTTGGGTCAAGTTGAATGGAGTCCACTTTTTATTCTTTCACTTATTGTACCCAGTTGCCATTTTATATTTATATAATCTATTTCTTTATAATATTTGGTTTTTTCCTCCCAGTTTCTGGTTTGTTTTTCTGTTGCATGCTGCCCAGTGTCACACTATTTGAGTTGGGTGGCTTTTTAAATCTATTAAATTTTGGATCAACTGCAGCTTCCAAATGTTCTTCAATGGTTGCCCCAAGTACAGTGCATTATGGTAATTCAAACCAGAGATATCTAAGGCTTGAATCACTATGAGCAAAGCTTCACTGTGCAGGAACAAACCTGCACAAAAACCCTCTTAACCATAGCTGCCACCTGTTCTTTGAGCAGGACCTGCAAGTACCAAAACGAACCTCATGTCTACTTTATTAAAGACTCAATTTTATTTAATTAACTTGATTAATTAAGGTCAATTAAGTAAGTGCTTGTCACAAAACAATAGGCCAGATTTTGAAGGCCAATTGCTGACCATGGATTCATTTGATTTCATTTGTAAAAGCCATGATTTGCAATGGTCAGAATGCAGTATTGCAGGCTAATTCTGCCAAATGCCAGGGGTTTGATTCTCAATGGCTTAAGGCTGACTCAGCCTTCCATCCTTTTGAGGTCAGTTAAATAAGGATCCAGATTATTGGGGTAATATGCTGACTTGCAAACTGCTTAGAGAGGGCTGAAGGAATATAAGTCTAAGTGCTGTTGCTATTCACTTTCATATTCTTACATCTTAGGGCAGGGTACATAATATTTCAGCCTCCTATTTTCCCCAACAACAACCTGTGACTGAGAGAGAGAGAGGCTGAGTCAGTCATCCAACTGGCTTCCATATCTAAGAGAAGACTAGAATTTACAATTTTTAGACCAGCAATGTACCGTACTTTTCGGAGTATAAGATGCACTTTTTCTACCCCCAAAAGTGGGTGAAAATTTAGGTGCGTCTTATACACCAAATGTTGCAGAAGCCCCACCCATCAGAAATTTACCTCTTTGCAACAAGCAGCAAAAAGCCTGTTGCAGCTTCAGTACAGCCTAATTAGCATAAGCAGCTGATGG
>JAOYMU010000292.1:48881598-48892014 GCA_025802295.1 Psammodynastes pulverulentus | reverse complement strand
GCCAGCTGTTTCCCAGAGCAAGCCATCTCACAATGGTTTGCTATGTAAGGCAAATATCATGTAAAGACAATTTCAAACAGAGCTTTTGTGGTGACTCTCAGTAGGTTCCATATGATGAGTAGTGACCCACAGCAGCCCTTCACCATGTTGTTTTTGTGCATGCAGTTGTAAACAGCTTGTGACAATATACAGACTAAACTAGGAAAGTCTGATGCATAAAATTACTGCTTGTATATTATTTTCCTTCTGTTCAATCTTATCAGATTCTCAGTGACTGTCTGGATAAGTCCCTGCAAAATCTATTTACATTAATAATGCAGAGAGAAAATTGCTAAGGATCGGACTTCAGGACTTTAGAATAACTTTATGATATAGCTATAATAAAGACAGTAAGAAATCCGTACCTAGTCAATGAAAAATTTAAAGAACTACAAGTATATGAGAATGGGAAATTCTCCAGTATTATAGGTTTATTTTGGAATTGTGATACTACTTTCTTTTGCTTATCTTCAAAATGTTCTGCAGAAACCATTGTCAAGTAACTCAATCATTCTTGAACTCTGACTCAATAATCTTTAAAAGGAATTTGCCCACTTGTACTTATATTTCAGCAGATCTAGCTTTCTTACCTAAAAGCACAATCACATGAATGAGAAGGTACATTCACAAATCAGATTTTATATTGCTTTTTCATAGGGTTAAAGTTATGCTTTAATTGTGACATCCATCACCATGGGAGCTATTGTAAGTGGGTATAAATTACTTAAGATTACTGAATTCTGGGAATGTAACATAAACTGGAATATATTCATTTAATTTTATGTAGAAATAGTAAGAAATGTAATATATAACTACGTTCTTAGGAACAAATGTATATAGTTTATCCAGTAACAGGATTACTTGGCATTAAGTAATAATGATCTGAATATGTAATACAGTCAAGGGCCATCATAGATCAGTGACCAAAGAACATTCATATTACTTAAAATCTATTTATCAATGCAGGCAGCTTCCTAGATACTGGTTACAAACAGGTCAAGTAACTGATGTAAACTGGGAGAAGGAAAGAAGACATACAGGCAACCTTATCAAGGAACCCATTCTTAATCCTTCTAGTCAGTTTCACAATGCCTAGGTTAATTTTCCCATTTTATTGCAATTAAATTTTGCCTTAACTCTCTTTCATTATTCTCCTCAATCCAAAAGATACAGAGAATCTATACTGCAACTGACAAGCATTATTTGAGTCAATTCTTGAATTCTTTTATTAGTCAGCTGGAAGGTTGTTTTGCGTATGGTTTTCTCTGACTGTTTTCAACATTGCACAAATGAAGACAATCAAAGTTCAGTTTTTAAGCTAGGTAGTGGTATTTGCTAGATTAGTAGTTTTTAAGAAGAAACTGCCACATAGAAATATCCTGTGATGAATATGAAAGAATTTGTAATGAGTAAAATATAAGATTCCCCATCCCTTAGCATACCACAGTTTCTCTTAGCAAAACCACATATTCTTCCCATGAGAGAATGAGATTTTAGATTTGCAAACAAGCAAATGAAAAAATTCCCCCAAGGAGGTGTCAATTGTTGTATTCCCATAAATGTGCCTCTTGCAATAAAGCCCACTGACTCTCCCCATAACACAGAAGAGAAAAGGGACTCAAGAAGCTTATCTAGTGAGATCTGCATTTGGTTATAAATTAGTGTGTGGTCTCCTTTGTACTTGCAGACGGCTAGTGGTTCTACACCTGCTCCTCAGAGCAGATGCTGTAGAAATCTGATATTTGTGGATCATTATAGAACCAAGAAACTCCTGGTATTATCAACTGCCCCTCTGTCTTCTTATGGAATAGGAAACTGCTGCAACTGGTCTATCATAGCTTCTGATCACAGTGGTTAGATGCAGTACAAAATTTAGAGCAGTCCTCCTTCCTTTCTTCAGAACTTTAGCTTTTAACCACCAGAAACTCAAACTCATGTTCAGGAACTACAAACTTCAAGGACATGATGCCAGTAGATATATTTGCTGTCATAACCGTTCAAAAGATCATCCTGTTACAAAACACAGACATGTACACATATATGCTTCCATTTTAAAATTTAAGAGTTTTCTCCCAACTCTTAAATTACCATGCTGTTACCCATTGTTTTCTCAGCCTTGATTCCCTGTCTGAGAAGAGCTATCTCCCATCTCACTAGTTTCAGCACAAAATAGAGCCCTTGCATATCTTATTTTGCCCTCAAATACAAATACCTAAAAATATATTGATGAAAATTCATGGCTTTGCTTCTGAAAATCAATTGCAAGATTTGAGGATACTACATCAGCTGAAAAAAAAAATCAGGCTTAGAATACAAGGCTCACAATCCAGTGTTTTTCAAAGTTGGCAACTTTAAAGATGTATGGGCCTCAAATCCCAGAATTCTCCAACTAGCCTGTCATAGACCATAAATTATCCACAAAAATTAGTTCATAATTTTTTCTTCTGAATTATTCTGAGAATTTGTAATTCTTTTACTGAATTATATTATCTGCTTGCAATCTTTATGAACAATCTAACTTATCCTGAGATCTACTGATACGGTACTTTTAATAGGAATAAAGATAAAATAATAAGGAAACAGTATACAAGGGATTCATGGATATGACAAAATATTAAAAATTAAGAAGAAACGTGATCAGTATTCACTTGAAATTGTTTCTTTAACACTAAATGGAACATAGTCCCTGATCTATCAGATTAGGTAGAATAGAGTACATAAATACATTTACAAAAGCCTAGTAGCTGTACAATATCCTTCGGACTTCAATGCAGTCCAGGATTTTTTCACATAAGATACAGCCAAAACTAATGAAAGTTGCTCAACATTCCACTACTACTTTTTCAATTATTACAAAAACTTCTGCAATATTTTTGACTTGATAAAACTATTCTGATGAGCTTGCACACTTTGTTATAGATACATACAGAGAAGACCCAACAGCAAGAGAAAAGGGTAATTGCTACGGAAGTGATTTATTTTCCTAAATTTCCCTAATTTTCTAAATAAAAATTTACTATTTTGAAATAGTAAATTTGTACCTTCAATAATGTACAAATATTTTTTCCAGAAGCTAGCATACAAGAAGATTTAACTCAATCCTGTATTACCTGGTGTTGTACAAGTTAATGTTTGCATTTTAGCATAACAAAATTAAAATCTTTGCTCTGTTAACTGAAACTAAACGATCCCACAGAAGTTTCTTGTTCTGCTTAAATACTTTAATCTCAATGACAGATAAACAAGCAAAATTAAACTCTAAAGGAATGACAATGTTAGGAAAGTAAGTCCAATCAAAATAAGACAACTATACAAGAATAAAGATCTGAGAACTGTAATAGGAAGTACTGGAAAATTCAGAAATTTACATTTACATAAAATAACATTTGTCCTTTAGCACCTACATAGATCAAAGAAGAGCCATTTTTGGCCTTAATTATGTGGTTACTCTCTAACGTTATATACAATATGTTTTTTATTTTGGTAAAATATAAACATTTAATTTACTCTATAACACTGGTTTAAAAAGTATACATATACTATTTCTTACATATGGTCCTTTTGGAAGTGGGTTTAATATGATGATTACTGGATATTTGTGAACAAAGTAATTACTACTTCCAGATCAGTTAGCCAACTTTTAAAAACAAACTTGTTATTCAATTACTGTAATGTAGCTTCAGTCTTCAACTTTTATCCTTTTGTAATGTGTTGTACCACAAAATTTCTAAGTGATGTTTGAAATTCAGGTGAATGTAACATTATGTAGAATAATTAGTGATAAGGTTTGAGTTAGTACAAACAACTGAACAGGAGTTGAGAAATAATTTGTAATTCAAACCATTAACTCCATCTGAAGGGTTCTTGGTCCCTGCACTATTTTACTTTGAATAGTAGTATCTGATTTCTAGTAATGATCTCTTATGAAGTCCTAAAATGTCCCTTTTTTGCTGATGTTTACATCATGGTGTTACATTTACAGATTTATGTCCTCTTTTAGACTCTGCATTTCTTAGCCAAACTATATATATATATTTAACTTTCAGAAACCTTGATCATAAATCAGCCCAGTCCTCTGAGTAATTTTGTAGTTTTTCTTTGAACTTAGGATTTGTAGAGGTCTCAGAAGACTGTGTGTTGGAGGATATGTTTGTAGATGATAGAAGATGGTCTTCCTTTGCTGGGAAAAGAAATGCGAAGGAGCTCCTAATGGGAGTTGAGAAATATATAGCAAAGAAAATAAAATGTTGGCTTTATTTCTTTTCCTTCTTGATGCTCATCGTTCAGAGAGTGTCTAAGTGAGGGAGTGAAAATGAAACAAAAGTTCTCTGCCATAAAATAATTTATAACACCTCAAGATAGGAGGAATTGCATAAATAGGCTCTATCATGAAATGGAACTTGAAGAGCAGTTTCAGGTTACATATATATTGAAGCCATTGAAAGGGAACAATCTTTAAAACTGCCAATGAGCAGAAATTATTTTGCTTCTTCCTTGCAGGACTATAGTCACTGTAATCATTTCTGGTAAAAGTATAATTTTGTGGAGTACCATTGTTCATAGTCAATGATAAATTAAACTATTTTAGAAATCCTGCTTATCAGAAATAAGCCAACAAATGTAATTATTTCTACTTATCGTTTATTCCCAACAAGAAATGAAGGAGTCCTCAGTTTTTCAGACAAATGAAAACATTTATTGAGCAGTTCCTGATGTCTTTACAAAAGACTTGATTTAGTATAGCTTGCTGTTCTAAATATGATTATGGAAATATTGTCAATCCCTCTAGATCCCCAAGAAACTTTATGATTTCCCGTTTCCTTTTGTTTTGTTTTTTTCCTGGGCTGCTGGGCACACATTGAAATAATACTCTGGACCAGTAACCATTTAAATTTTTCTAAGAATGCTTTGGGGTGCAGAGTCAAGCAAACACAAAAGGCCCTGTGTATGTTTTGTTTAACGTAATGCAAGAACTAGGATACCTCACTGGGACCACTAAACAAGCCTAAGTAGTAATGAAAAGCAAATTCAAGTTCATGATTCCGGCTTATTTGAAAGGGGGGGAAAGTAGATGAAATTTAGGATATTATTCTATAGAAATGTTCATTCTTAAAGTACACTTCTTAGGTTTGGATTTACAAGAGTAAAGAAAACTATGTTTAGAACAAGATTAATCAGTTTGGCTTAGTGGATAAGGTACCATGCTAGAAATTGGGAGATTGTGACTTCTAGTTCCACCTTAGTCATGAAAGCTAGTTGGATGATTTTGGGCCAGCCACTGTGTTTCAGTCCAACTCACCTCACGTGTTTTGTTTTGGGGAGAATAGGATTTGGATTGATAGATGTCAAACCTCAACCTAAGTACATTAGGTAGTGTTCTCAATTTGTTCCACAGAGCCTGGTTTTCTCTGATACCCCAACAAATGCTACAGCATTTAGGGAGCTAACCATGACTATTTTGGGCAACACCTATATATGATATACCTGAGATTAGTGCTCCTGTTCAGGTGATGTGCCATAGCTATAATGGGAAAAAATAATTCTAGTAACACAATTCCAATGCTTCAATTGAGCCTCAGATTGGAGAAAGGTTAAACTACTAACTACTTGCTTGTTCCTCAATTGTACAAATGTATAGGTCAATTGGAAGAATTTTACCATAGCCAATAGCTGGAAAGAATCAAACCAAACTCTTCCTTTCCTATGATCAGATAAACAAAATGCAGCCAGAAAATACATACAGAAGACAGCATTCCTATACAGGTAGTTGTTGACTTACAACCGTTCGGTTAGTGATTGTTTGAAGTTACAAAGGCACTGAAAAAAGTGACACGACCATTTTTCACACTTAAGACCATGGCAGCATCACCATGATCATGTGATTTACATTCAGATGCTTGACAATTGGTTTATAGTTATGACAGTTGCAGTGTCCCGGGGCAATGTGATCACCTTTTGTGACCTTCTGACCAGCAAAGTCAACAGGAAAGCCAAATTCACTTAACAACGGTGTTACAAATTTAACAACTGCAGTGATTCACTTAACAACTGTGGCAAAAAAGTCGTAAAATAGGGCACTTAATAAATTTCTTATTTAGCAACATAGATTTTGGGATCAATTGTGGTCGTAAGTCAAGGACTACCTGTATATCCCAAAGGGGATTGCTATACTGAAGTACTTTCAGATATAATCACGATATGTGTAACACATATTTAGGCAGCATATACTATTGATAATAAAAATGTTAGAAATTGGATGATGAAGCACACAGTTGCTTCCAAAAGTCAACCAATAATGGAAGTTACCTCTGCAGCTTTATTGGAAGGCTCCAATCCAGACATATTATCCTGCATTAATTGTTGTAGGAGCTGCAATTGAGCAACACTGAGGAAGAAATCCAGACCTGTTGTCATATTCACTTCCAAAGAATGGCCACATACTAAAATTTCCTATGAAAGAAACAAATTCCATTGGTTATCAGCTTATTCTTGGCATTTATATAATTTTATTTTTAAGAAAGACAATATAAACTGCTTATATTCTCTAAATTGTTTATCAACATTATCTCCTTCAGTAGAAAAGCACAATGCACCATCTGTAAAATAAAGTCAAGTGGAGGAGTGATGGAACATCATACAGCTACAGTTCCAACAGGATATTTAACGATTAAGTTGCTTTCACTTTGTTTCATGTATTTCATGTGTGAGGTCCTGTTTCTTTGTTGTATTAAATTCTGGGCTGTCAAGAGCCCTTATTCATTTTTTTGGCAGAAAATTGTAATTCTCCTTTCTCACAGAGATGTATTTGAGTCTACAAGCACATCTCGGTTTATAGTGAAGCTGTATTTTGCAGCTCACAGATAGCTGATTTAATTGATTTGTAGCTGTCTGCTAACATTTGGAGCATAGATAAATGACCATTATCCCCCGGCTATTATAACCCCCACACAAAGAAAACAATCATGGCCATGTTTTAGAAATTAATGAAAGGAGAAAATAAACAGATTTGCTTACTAAGCAGGAAGTCATATCCTCTTGTTATAAAAAATATGTACATATTCATCCTTAGTAATCTGTGGTAGATCTCTCTCCCTTTCCTACTGAATATCCAAGGGAGTAGATTCAAGAAAAATTAAAACAGCTCAAGCATTTACATTCCTGAACAACAGGAACAGTAAAATTCATCTGTTACTTTGCTACTACATGTTTTCCCTATTCATTTAAAAAAAAATTCAAAACTCTTTTTTCAGTAGATATGCAATACAAGATAAAGCTGTGGCAATTGGGGCCATGGGCAGCGGAATGGGGCAGGCTTTATACAGAGCCCTTCAGTTCTGTTCCTGGCCATCTCCAGTGATAGAAACTCAAGTACCACAGCTACAATACTTTTCCAGAAAGGATGAGAGCCCCAAACCTCTGTGCAAAGTTTGAAATGAACTGACGGGAGCTAAGGGGAACAAGCAGCTGGATGCCAAGAAGATGGTATAAACTTTCTTGATGAAAGTTTGAAAAAAAAATTAAAAGAGAAAATAATCTGTCTTGAAACTGTATTTCCTTTGGGTGATCTAAAATTATGCCTTAACCTTCTTTCTTACAAAAGAAATGATCATTTGGGGTCCTAAATGATTGGGAAATGATTCCCAATGTTGACATTTAAGGATTCTTAGGTTGATCTTCAGAAAGCAAGCTCTGAAGCCTAATTGAAACATAATTTTGGGCATGGCATTCCTTGCGGTTGGCATCTCAACTTAAATCAAGTCAATTTTCAGGATGTGCTTCATTTAAAGTACATTCTAAAAGTAGAATTATTATTCATTAGAGATCTGGTGACAATGTTGAAGAAAACAATTCTGCCTGGACTTCAGCTGTTCTGGCCCAACAAATGCATATCACACAGTATTTTTAACACAATTTTATGTATGATTTTAGTAATTAACAAATGTGCAGATATAAAGCTCAGTGATAACCATCTCATATCCGGTACTGACCTCTGTGTGTAAATTCTCTGGAGAAATTACTTTTGTGAAAATGATGGCAGGCGCTGCAGTTACACGTACACTAAAGTCTGTTAAAATTGGAGTTAAAATAGCTCTTCGTTCTTGATGGTGTTTTATGCTAAAAAATAAAATGAAATAAATGCACACTAAATGATAAACTCTTATTGTCAGAAGACTGCTCTTTCATATTTGTAAATATTAATTTCTTAACCTAGCAACACTACTGAAAAATTTCTGCTGTAAACTATCAGAAATTAATAAAGGATAAAATACCGTTACAATAAAAGTCAGAGAACATTATGTGTATATAGAGAATATTTTATACACATACGCAGAACACACACACCAATATCCAACATATAAATGCTATTCCATTAGTCAATATATAATAAATATATTTATAAACGTATATTTTAAGTCCTATATAAAATTTTAAATAGTCGTGTTAATTGATATCCGGAGAAAGACTGTTCAACATTCACTGCTTATTGGGGACCCGTTTCCGAATCAGCAAAATTAGCTTTGCAAAATATTTAAATGTTTCTCTAAGAAAAGAGGCTAAAGCAGGTATTGGAATTAATACAAATGTTAAAATAAACTGAAGTCAAGACATTATCTTCAGATCTGAAGGTTTTTTCCAGTGACTCTAAAGAGATAACAAGAAATAAACCTGTACTTTCTCTACTAATTTTTCTACACAGTGCTACACTTTAATGTTCCATTAATTTGGTGCATGTGTTGACCATGTGAGTATCATCAGTGAGGAATGGTATAATGCAGTATGATTGTCTAGGCATCTGTTACATATTTATCTTTGAAACAGAAGGAGCAATTCAGAAATATTAAAATATATGACACTTCTTTGTAAACTCTCCTTTGAAAAAAAATTTGTTTCAAGTATAATACTGAGAAAACAAGTAAATAAATGCTCCAGAATATGTTCCCATAAAATAAATATTAGAAATGCAAGTGACCATTTTTTCTTAAACAGAAATTGGGTGTTTGGTGTTCATTTGGTGCTCATTTTTATTAATTTCTGACAGTTTACAGCAGAAATTTTTCAGTAGTGTTGCTAGGTTAAGAAATTAATATTTACAAATATGAAGAAACATTATTGTTCTGTACTGCAAAAGAAACTGGTCATGTAAACGCTGTAACAGAACAGGAATAAAATGGCTCTTTCTCTTACGGTATATTCTTGAGGGAACTACCAATTAAGTTATTAAGAGTCATGAATGAAATCAATGTTTTTCTGGCCTTTAAAGAAAGAAAATCCATTTTTCTTTCTAGCTTATATTCATGCCCTTCTGATAAATTGACAACCCTCTGCACAATTAAACACACAGGTAAATTTTGCCAAAAATTTCAAGGCACAGAAATTGATAATATCCTTTTGTCAGAGCTCTCCTGTGAAACCTACTATGATTTTCTGTCTTAGAGGAATATTTAGATAGCTTCATTAGAAAGTATTTCAAAATAAAACCTTATTGTTACATGCAGAGTTTGACCTAAACCTCAAGCATATTTTCTCCCAAACTTACAAGAGTAACAAGGCAGAGTCTAAATCAAAAGGGAAAAAAAACCATGAAAATACTAATCCGAGAAAAATACACTATTATTTTATTTTCTTACTACAATCTTCTTGATGATATTTAAATGTTTATGTAGATTACTCACACCTAATAAACTGCAGTGATACATTTAATACCATTTAACAACAACTGCTGCCTATCCAAAGTCCTTTCCCTTTTGGAAGGGATAAAAATGGATAAAAATGCCAAATACAGTCTAAACATCTGGCTGCCTATGTGACCAAGCATAATAATAATAGTAGATGAAGGTCATTTATAATACTATCATTGGTCTATTCAAATCTAGATACCAAAGACTTTATATTGTATTTGGGAAATGATGCTGAAACTAAAACTACAGCAGTGTTGAAACTAAAAAAATGTAGATATGTTTTATCCCCCCCCAAAAATGCTGTTATTGAACTACTGTGGAAGATTTTATCTTTGCAGTGTTCAAAAAGATGTGTTTGTAAACTTAACTTCATAAATGCTACATTCTACACGCAGAAAAGGAATCCCTTAGCAAAGCCTGCCATGTGTATGCATATGTGTAACAAAATCCCACCAAATGCAGCTTCTCGGAGAGTTAACATGAGCTGAAGACAGCTCTGCCTCTGTGGACTGAAAACAGCCTCGACTACAGCAAAGACCAAAGAATTGATGAACAGGTTTCCTTGGAACCGCTTTGGATAAGGAGAGGATGGGAGATTGCCCACATGTGCTCTGGATGACTACTCCCAGGGCTTTTTTTCTGTGGGAACGGGGCGGAACTGCGTTCCGGATCCTTTTCGGAGTCCGGATCACGTGGT
>JAOYMU010000292.1:48869540-48881074 GCA_025802295.1 Psammodynastes pulverulentus | reverse complement strand
GATATATAGATATATAGATATAGATATAGATATAGATAGATATAGATATAGATATATAGATATATAGATAGATATATATTGAGGGTGTTTTAAGTTTTTAGAGATGCTGTATTTAGTTATTCTGGGATACAAAAGTGCAGCAAATAAAGAAACAAGTAACATGGAAAAAAATGTACCCTCTTGATCTGAAACCTTAAAAAAATGCTTTATGCTCCTGAATCACAGCCTTTGCAGATAGATGTTTGGTGTCCCCCCCCTCCCCCCAATATAAAATATTGCAGAATTGCACTGATACAGACTCTTCTCAACAGGCATTATTTTAATTGCATCTTTTGCATTCACTGAAATGCATATGCTGGGTAGCGTATCTTTAAAGGACTGTTGTGACCCTTGACTGAAAACAAAATCAAGTCTATTGCAGCAATATAATCAAAATGGAGAACTAAAAATGGAAGATGTCAATGTCGTATTTCTAACTAGATTTGAGTTGGAAGCCCTCTTTTGCATATCAACAAATCAACAGAAATTTGTCATTTCAGAAACAGCAGCTGTTTTCATTTACAGAAGCACAGAAACTGGTTTCAAGCCAATGGGGGGAAAACATTTTTGTCATCTATTGGCTTTAAAATGTCTAAACTAGTTCTGGTCAAACTTTTACAAAAGTACAAAAGGGATAATAATGCTGCTTTTTCTAGACTAGTAATAGGAATGCCAGGTTTGGCCCATGTTACACTTTATAGCTACAATAAGCTATTACAGAAATATAGACATAACTGTATCTGTATGATTACTGTACACCAATTCTATAAACAGTTTGAAATGCACTGTTCAGAATCCTAGCTCATGGAAAACGTGTTTGCAATGGAATGCAAACATACACTTCTATGTATAAATAAAAAACCCAATTAGCTCAAATCTATGAGATGCTGTTACCATTATGCCTTTGTTTAGAATCCACAAAGCACCACTTACAAGCAGATTCTTACCTACTGGCCATATTCCATTCAAGTGCTGGATTCTGAGAATTCCTTTCATTCTCTGGCACAGCCCTGCTTTTACCATTTTCCTTCTCCGGCTTTAGCTGTTCCCACTGAGCAGTACCAGTATTGATGGACTGGAGGTCTATTTGGTATTGTCTGTCTTCAACCTCTGAACCAGGATCTCGAAGAACCCCCAAATTCAGTGCTCTCCTATGATGGCAGAAATCGAAGAGTTTCATTATTTTCTTCAAATCCAAAATTAACTCAAAAGTTTTAAGGCAACAAAACATTAATTTAAAGTTATTATGAGATCGGATCCATTTACTTACCCATTTATTCTATTGGGAGACTAATATTCTAAGAGTTGAATTTCATACAGCACCTGAATTTTTTGTAGTAATTCTATTTTTATTCTAATTTGTTTCCTTTTTTTCTTTTTCTTCCATATCCAGTTCCCCTCCCCCCAATTATTCTCCATACTACCAAATAATGGTCTATCTCATATCATATCTTCTCACTGTTTCATATTCTTAATTAATTATCTTAAATTATAAATAATAAACCACAATTTTAGATTTATATCATTTTTGTTATGTGAACATATTAAAATACACGTTCAAAAGAAACAATTTTTTTTCTAAGTAGGTAACCATCATTCTCTATCATTCTTGGACCTCTAAATGGAACAGAGTAGGTCAATTACACATAAGGAAATGAACCCCAGATTTCACAGGCATGTAACATATTTATTTTATTTTATTTTATTTCATTTCATTTGTTAATTCATGTTTTACCATTTATGCATCTTATATTCCAAGTCTTAATCTGCCTTATACTGTGGTCATCATCATCATCATCAAATAGACCCATAACTATTGACCTCTGCATTAGGCATAGATCAATTAAGAATTTCATTTAATACTTATTTTGAAAACTAGAAGAAGCATAGACTAGGTTATAATTCTTAAATGGCAAGATTTACGTTAGATAAGGTGAATTATAAATTTGAAAAGCATAATACTGAATTTGATGTAGAGCTCTGTACTAATGATGATCATGTTGCTAACATCTATAAACTTTATTGAAATGAAAACAGAGGACAATGAAGTTAAAAATCGTTATAACAAAACAGGCAAAAAATCTATAGTCGGGCCAATGGGAGAGTATATAGAAAAAAGGATTAAAATTTACATTGAATTATATAATCTGAAAGTGAACTTTGATAAAATGATGTATGTTAGTACGACACCAGATAAATTGTTTAAAATTATAAGAAAATTTCAAATACTTGTTGGATATGTAATCAAATTGAGGGACCATTTTTTCATCTTTCGTGGACATGTAACTAAGCTAGAAAATGTCAAGCATCTAATGCACCTAATCCATACATATAACATCAATAACTAACATGTATCAAGATTGATGAATGAGGTCAGAGTGTGACAACCAAGCTAGAGTAATTCTTTATAGAACTCTCACCATTCAAATCAAACATTCTTACTTTGGAGAGAACATAAATCCTATACAGACTCAGAGAAGTAGAAAATAAACATGTTTTAAATTTGGTTTCAGCTATGGGTTATACCAAATTTGTCACAGATCAATAGTTGTTTTCTTATACCATTACTTTAGCTGCACCATACACCTTAATTAAAAAAAATCACAAAACACCTATTATACTGGGACATATACTGAGTAGCTAGGAGATAATGTGTCAAATGAACTTAGCCAATTTCCAGGATATCACTTAGACTTCAACAGAATTTCAATTATGTCACAGGTATCATTCAGTTTTGAAGCTATCCAGTTTCATCAGTCTTTAGGAGAACACATATTTTGGTAACTGACCAAAAACTCAGTGATGGAATATATTAGCACAGTGGTTCCCAATCTTTTCCGGTTTGCGGCTCCCTTAAACACTTCGGATTTTTTCCGCGGCTCCCTTAAACAGTTCGGATTTTTTCCGCGGCTCTCTTAATAGGTACATCCGTTTTTTTTTTTATTTTTGACTTGTAACTGCGCATGCGCACTAGACGTTTCAGAAATGGCGCGGCGCCCTTATGACGATAGCGCGGCTCCCCAGGGGCACAGTTTGGGAACCACTGTATTAGCACTATCATGCTTATTGCTATAAAGAAGGATCTAGTTTTTATCTCTTAGTATTTCCGGCTAGTAGTGGGTAAGACTGATACCATAGAGAGCTGCAACCAATCAAAGGTTATCTCCTCTTGTGGAAATTGGTCACTTACTGACTAGCTCAAAATGTATGCTTATATTTTATTTATTAAGGGCCAGGTATAACAATCCTTTGTTGAAGATCTTGGCACTTCATTAAACTTGAAGGTCATAGCCCAAAACAATCAGCTAAACTTTCAAACTTTAGCGAATTGCATTTTTGCATTAATATATAGTAACTGGACAATAAATGACTAAAGCTTCTCTAAACTTTTTTTTTGACCATCCTATAAGATTTCTGTCCTCTTCTTTGCAGGTGGCTTCAAAGGATAAATTGAAAGTCTACCATAGTTGGTAAATAACACAGTAATGTAATACAGTCAAAGAAGACCTTAAGCATGTAACCGGAAACATAACTTTAATGTTTTCCTTTTTAAATTGATTTAGTCTGGGTTAGGCATTTTGTATGTTTATACAAGAAACAGCTCATGTTGAATCAGTTACTATTCATTGCTGAATAGGCAAAATTCAGAGGCTTATTGTAAGAAATTCAACGTGTATTCTCTTACAGTCCACTGGAGAATTATAAAAGGCTATAGAACGCAGGTAAAAAAGCTCCCAAACAAAAATATTTTTAAATGTTATAAGTAATAGTACTGTATGATATAATCATATTTAATATAAAAACTTTTACACCTTTATCTACTTTACAAAACTAGATATTATAGATCCAAAGAGCAGGTGTTCACATTCTGTGCGTTCAACTATTTTGTGTGTTCATCTAGTCAAGATATTAGGTATAAGAAGTGTTCAAAAAGAAAAAAAGCTGTTGGCATAGATATTTTTCTTCCCATTTTCTCTTTCATGCGGTTTTATGTACAAGAGCCAAAACATTACTTCAACCTAGAGCACCTCTAAAAACGTATTTTGGCCTTTTAAAAATAATCTAGTTTAAGAAATATGGGGAAAACCACAAAATAAATAATTTTTCTCTCCAGCAAAGTAATGGATTCTGCCCTACGCAGAATTTTAATAATAATAACTTAAAGAGCAAGAGAAATTCATGGCTGGTCATGTCACCTAAAATACGTGAGGAGATTGATTGATTGATTAAATCAATCTCCCCATATATTTTAGGAGACATGATCAGCCATGAATTTCTCGATTGAAATTGAAATCATTGTACTGCAAGGGATTTTTCTCCTCTTATTTTTTTTAAATTAGTACTGTATATATAGTTTTAAACTATTGTCCATTTAAGTCAAATGTACAAATACCTAAATTTTATTCTTATGGAAAAACAACATATCACGTAAGATGTGAAACAGAAAAAGTCAGATGCCCAAAGTGAATGTGCCAAGGGACATGCAACCCTTGGTGTCCAATTGGATCCTTTATACAAAACTAATTAATAAAAAAGGGAACAGGCATGGTTGTATGCAAAGTATAAGTCTCAACCATCTCTATCCATAATCTTTCTTATAAAAAAATAATAAAAATGAAGTTAAAAGGATTTCTTTAAAACATGTTTATTTGCCTAGAAAAATCATTTAAAAAAACCCTGGAACTGCATTATTCAGGGAAGAAATGGTAATAGGTAGCAATGCAGTAGATGTTTTGAAACAACTTCTATCCCTATGGACAACCAACTTTATGAATTTGTATGCTTTCCCAAACAGTTGTTTTGCAAGAACACATACGCAAATTTGTAGTTTTCCCCACAATCCTGAAGATTTGGACTCCCCAATCTAGACAATAGACAATATGGCAATGGGTAACCACAAATATTTTAACTATTAACAATGAATTTTTAAAAAAGGAAACAAGTCTCCATGTTATTTGTCACAGCTTATTAACATAAAAGGCAAACAGTTTAGAAAATATAGGAAAACCCCATATGAAATCCAATATTGCCCTGTGATATGGTTGCCATAGAAACCACAACCCATGTTCTTCTGCCAGTTCTACAGGGATTTTCACTACCAGCTGATTAATCTCTTTTATTTAAATTTTCAGGACACTCTCATAGCTTTTATCTGATTATCTGTTAAATCAACATTATGTGCAAGTTTTGCCCACAAATCATTGCTAATAGTTGTAATTGTTAGTTTTGTAT
The DNA here is from genome assembly GCA_025802295.1 of Psammodynastes pulverulentus. Taxonomy (NCBI): domain Eukaryota; kingdom Metazoa; phylum Chordata; class Lepidosauria; order Squamata; family Psammodynastidae; genus Psammodynastes; species Psammodynastes pulverulentus. Next base: position 48,875,803 of record JAOYMU010000292.1, on the reverse strand, counting down.
TGTTCATTTTATTAATTATATTTTTATTGACCAATTGCTGAAATAAAGTTCTGTGTGTTTGTCAGACCTGTCCAGATTGCCAAGACATTCAATTTATAATAAGATAAAACTCATATTCTAATTTTTTTTATTGATTATACAGTTTTGGCCTAGAAATCACATGAAACTGAAGTTCATGTGGCAGAAACTCCACCTGAAAACAAACCAACAAATTCGTTCATTAGCCAAGCAAATTCATGCTACCAATTAACTGTATCTTACAGTGGAAACCAGTATGTACAGTGGGCTGATATGCATAAAATTCTGAAAAACGTGTAGCAACCATCGTACATTGTTTCAAAAACTGATAAGTGGGGATTTTGCTTTGCGAAATAGGATAAACATTCTTAACGCACAAGGAATGTTGGGAAAGTCTAACTTAAAATATTAAAATATGATACTTTTAAGAATAATTCCAAGCTTTTTCAAGTCATGTAAATACTAGCTATGGTGTCTAATTTAAAATATCAGATACTTCTAGTATTCCCTCCCCAAAATGAAATTATCTTTAAAAAACAAAGGAAACCTTCCCATAAAATTTAATAAAGCAATCAGCTTAAGGGCAAGACGATAACCCTTTCATTATAATAGTGGCAGCTTAATACCACTTATAATGTTTGTTTTTCATTTAAGAGGGTCAGCATAATGAAATGGACCACAGCCTGGTCAAAACTGACTGTAGGATATGGATCCTATGAAAGCCACTGAACACATGAAAGGAATTACAGTAGACCACACATCAAACGTTTGGGCCTTGGTGCTTCCTTCCTCTTATCCTAGTGGCAGGAAATGCACTACATATCCCGTGAGGTGACCAGACATTTAAAAGTAGTGCCTTGTTCAAAAAAGCTCTGTGTACAATAATTTACCACAAATAAGCAGAAGACTGTTTTCCACTGCAGTTGTCTTCTAGACTTGTAACTGAAGCACAATAGTGGGAACAAAGGTAAAGTATGCTAACTATACAATGTATTTTCAATCTTCTGAGAGGAAAATAAGAAAACCCTGCTTTCTGAAAAGTGTTAGGTTTTTATTATATGAATGTGTATAATCTGCCTGTTATTATTTGTAAAAGTGGCCTATGTCTTCTTTAAATACCTCAGTTAAAAGACTGGCACATCGGGTTATGTGTATGATTTTTTTTTATTCTATGACAAAAAGTTTGATTTGCTTTTAAGTCTATTCTTGCATGCATAACATAATCTAAATCATTCTGTAAATGAGGAAGTGAATAATTCTAAATGCATGCAAAATGTTTGGATGACCAGCCAGGAATATAACTTTTCTAAACAGACTCAGAAACATGGACAGAGGAAATAGAGGTTAGCAGTTGAAACAAATTGTGCCAAAATAAAATGTAATGAAGTAATGCATTCTTTATGGATTTGCATTCTGTGTGAAAAATTTAGTTCAGAACACAATTTTGCTTGCCAGTAATAGGAGACCAGGGTTTGGCTTCCCCAAACTTCATACAAACATTTGGCTTAGTGAGAAATTGAGTAAACAGACTCCTTCTGATTCTCTATTAATGTTAATCTGGTCATATGTGGTAGTCACAGGGTTGCTTCAGGTTGTTTGTTTAGTGGTACAATACCTCAGCCTTATCAGGTGCTGTATATATATTCACCTGGAAGTTCTGAGGTTAAGTTTCACTGAACATGAGCTGCGTATTTACTGAGTAGTAATTATTTTTATGTAGGATGAAAGACAGAACATTCACAGTGCGTTTGATAAGTTGACATGGGACAGGAATTCTTATTCACTGTTGTGTCACTTTATCAAACCATATGTGGATATCAATCAAATCCTCTATTAAGCACAATGAATTGATTTCAAAAGCTAAAGAATAACTCATATAACTAGGATGCTTTCCACTTACATTAAATATATGATATATACACCTAGTTGTTCTATTTTATTGCTGCATTGCTCAAATATTATATATTTAAATATTATAGAAGAAAAACAATCTCAGGTGGGTTATTATTCAAGAGCTTCATCTTGAAATAACAAAATTGCTGCTCTATTTAATAGATTTTAATGGAAGAAAATGTGGTGTATTTCATGAGCTGTTTATTTCTTTAAATCTATATTTGTCAGCATTACCTTAGAAATTGTATATTTCTACCGTATATGGTATCTAAATATTATGAGGACATTTCATGTTTCATGTTGAAATTAACATAGTATTAATTTGTGATAATAAAACAGGTTTTCTAAAAATGAGTATGAAAAATATCTGACACACAGTATTCTTGTAAGTGTTTATCTTTATTTTTCATCCTATCACAAGATACCTGTGGGGTCCTCACCTACATCAATCAAGTATTCTTTCCAAAGCTGAAATTCAAGACTGTTTTATTAATAGAATTAACATGTGTTCTTTGTTTAAAGACAAGGTTCAACTACTGCTTGTACTACCAAATCATTGAAATATTAACCAAGAACAACTATGTTCAACACATTAATGGTAAATATTTTTTTAATTCTTACTTGCTTTTAAACATGATAAAGACTTTCTGTATTTACATGCTGGTCTTCTTTTCTAAGTTTGTATTCTGAGTATTTCAGATGTATAGAGATTATCTAAATCAAAGTCCAAGCTTGAGGTCTTTCTCAAGTAAAATATTTGAGGAATACAAAGTGCATTTCTCCATTGATCTCCTAACACTTGTTGCTCAGTTGAAATTTAATAGAATGGAGAGTTTATTATTTATGATAGGTAAAGGCATCTGTAAAATACGATAATTTATCTAAAGATGCTACTTAGATGTCAAGGTCTATTAACTTATAGCTGTTTCAGAAAAATAAACTTTGTTTTCTCACTGTTATATTTCTTCTCTCCACTTCCAATAAAAATGCTATGAATTCATAGACAAAAGTCCTTTGCACAAACGTGGACACTGGGGACAAGAAATCTCCAGCTCAGATAAAAAATAATTAAGTTAGTATAAAACAAAAGGGAAGGAAAGCAAAAGAACTGGCAATCCAAAATTAGGAAAAATGAATAACCAACTTCTTCTATATTTATCTGATTAAAAAAACTATAGGCAACAAATCTTTGAATAAATTTTCTCTTACTTTTTTTTCTGTTCCACTAAATTCTGTAAGCTATTAGGAAATGAAAACATAGCAATAATTTCCTAAAGCCACATGGAAAATTATACTTTTAAAAAATATTTGTATACTATTGTTTATATAAACCATTTGATCTTGATCTTTTGTTTTAAAGCATTATCATTCTAATGTTTCAGATATGGCCATGGTTTCAAAGAGGAAATTATTTAAGCTAAATAAAAAAGCAAGAGTAATAATGCTGTTTTCAAATATTTAATGAGATCAGGCTAAAGTCTGTTAATATGTTTATTGTGTAAGGCAGAGCTGTATCATTGAGAATTCATTGGAAAAATAATTTTCCAATTTGTGCATGATTTTTAAAAGTCCTATTAATTGAGCAATAGCTGTTTAATAATTAAGAATATTATACACACAAAAAAACGAGTATTCATTGGTATGATTTTTAAGAAAGACATCTCTTCTCTTCTTTATGAAACAAAAATTCCTAAGTCGGAGTTGGTCACATGTCTCAAAAGGTCACATGTCTCAAAATTCAACGTTTTACCCTTTTTACAATATTTTCCCTCTGGGAGGCCTCTAACTCACACTTTCATATCCCTCCAACACTGGGACAGAACATTTAGCCTCACCCATTCTGCTGATGTGATTTCTCTGCTGATGTCATAAAATCAAAGAACCGCTTCATTCATGTAACTCCACCCCCCCCAAGAGATCACCCTCTTCAACTGCTCAGAGAATATTTGTTCAAAATTTGCTACAGACCAAAGGACATACGCACACATATATGTAACGAAAGAGTGGTTAGGTGAGTCAGTATAAACCTGCTGATTCCAATTCATCAAAAATGGGTTCTAAAACACAAGCTGCACTAAACTGCCATTTCAAGTGATCCTGGGATCCTGGTCAAGAGATCCTGGGATGCTGCAAATGACGATAAATACAGGCTGATTGCCAAAATGCTGCCATGTGACTGGAAAAAAGGTCACCAGAACTTTGAAATTTGGTCATAAATATCTTTTGGGTGGTCCATTGCAATGTGACGGTCATAACATGAGAGTTAACCTATATTGTAACTCATTCTTTATGGGCTACCCTTGCTCTTGATCCAAATGTTGCAACAATCTATGACCCAAATATCTGAGAGATTATACTGCATACATTTGTAGATAGGACTTCTTTATGGTAATGCCTCCACTCTGGAATATTCTGCCTTGTGAAATTTATGAAGAGCTTACTATAATTCCTGTTAAATATCCATTCAAAACTCGTATTTTCATCTACATATTTTTTAAAGAAATACTGCATGATTTCTGTTTCATTTTTAGTCTCTCCTGCCCATATTTTAAAACAATTGTGCTATTTTATATTATGTTTATACTACTGCTTGTTTTGCTGTTTAATTATTGCATTGTAAATGGTTTTGAATCACTATAAAAAATTAGTTATTTAATAAATTATAATGATAGCTGTTTATGGCTATTTCGTCTCAAATAAATGTATTGAGATACCCAAGTGGCATTTTGCGACAAGTATAGTTAAAGCCGAATTATGAAAATTGGCATTTTTGTGGTTTTTCCTACATTGAAATACTTCCTGTATAAACCACTTATAATGTCTGATATGTCTCCTAAAAGGATTAATTTAAATTACAATGTAAAATGACATATTTTAAATGAATATTAGTGTCCACAAAAGCATTACACATCTCTCTTTTCTTCCATTTTCTTTTACAATGAAGCAAGAAGCTAAGAATAAAGCTAATAACAGTCCCAGCCACTAGCCTGAATTTTCCATATGAAACTATCTAGGGCCTCTATAAATCAAACTAGCTATGTCATTGCAAGTAATCATATCAAGCGCCAGCACCATACAACTTTCTTGATATGTTGTGAATTTTCTCATTTGTGAAGATCCAGACTGAATCCATCTGAAATACATATTCATTTCATAATTCAATTAGAAATTTTTCTGATACTTTTGTTTTTAGCTATTGTCACATAGTATCTTAAGATCCTGACTTGTATTTTATGGAGATGGCACAATGTGTTCTGCTGAAACAAAGATACCAATGGGCTTTCTATTAATTCTGTGCAGACCTGAATCAGCCTGCATAAATGAAAGAAAAAAGATTTGGGTTACTATCTGACTGCAATCACTGTCCCAGTTTTATTTTTCTTGTTATTATGGTTTCCATTTGATAAATTCCTTGCTAGAATTATCTTTGCCTTACAAGATCAGTTAGAAAACGCTAAAAAAATCATACATAAATCACAAAATCACAAACATTTATGTTTGTTTTTCTTGTTTACAAATAGTAAACTGCAGTGATTGAAACATTGGATATGTTGTGAAGAAACTTGAGTAAATGTATCGATTATATTTTGAACACACACACACACACACACAAACACACACACACACACACAGATTAAACAGATTATTGAAAACACAATAAGGAATCCTTTTCTCCCTGATATTCATTATGCAATATTTATATAAGTTCAAACATGTGTGATTTCAGGTTAATTCAAATTAACCTGTCTGCAGTGCAAATTGTATAATAAATATGTAGCATATTTTAATAACACAAGCCAAACTATGATGTATCCTAAGGTAATATAATATCCCAAAATAAAAGCACATCTGTCAGCTGAAAATCCCATGGAGAAAAATACACATATGCACATATTAGCTGGCCAGGAAAGAACCTCACTGTAAAATTATTAGATTTATTGAGACGTTTTATGGTCTAAAATATATATTGTAATTGACTGAAATTGGGGGACAATTACATGGATCAATGGATTAAAATATATTTATTTTGTGTAAAATTTGCAATGAAAAATAGAGCTTATCTAAAATGCTAATTCATGAATAAAGTTGAATAAAGAGAAAGATTTTCAATTTGATAGACTCAATAATAGGATACTACATTAATTAATAATCTACTTGTAATAAGGTAACAATAGGGAAGACAAAGATAGCCTAGAATGTGCAAAGATTTTCGAGAAAATGGGGAAGGAAGGAAGGAAGGAAGGAAGGGAGGGAAGGAGGGAGGGAGGGTCATTCTTCCAAAGCATTTCAAGAACTATAGTAAAAAAAATTATCATAGATAAAACTCAGTAGAGGTCATCAGAGAGCCCACA
>JAOYMU010000292.1:48856983-48869533 GCA_025802295.1 Psammodynastes pulverulentus | reverse complement strand
GTTTTTTTAGCGCGCGACGGGGGGAGCGCGGGGGGAGCGTTCCGGCACCTTTTGGTGCCGAAAAAAAGCGCTGATCAAAAGAAATAAAATGTTTTAAATATTACTGTGAAATACTTTAAAATTTTTCTTGAACCAATATATTGCATAATTTGCAATTTAGTCACAAGAGGCAGAATAAAAAAAGGAAAACTAATTTTTCTGAAGATATTCTTTTTCAGTAATAGTATCTACTATTTTTAAATATTGCTTTTAAACATATACATCTTAGCAAAGTATCCTTGAAATGAAATGTTTAAAAAGGTATTTTTAAAATTAGCAGGAAATTTAAAAACCATTTAGTGGAAAGCCATCTAAATGTAAAGAATCTAATCTAAAGGACCAAATGTAAAGTTATGCCATCATGGGATAAATTGGATACCAGAGTTCTGCAATATATGAGAACAGACTTCACTGTAAAAGACTGTCAAAGAAACTTATGCTATACTTCCACACTGGATATATAGACAAAATACCAGAAATCATAATAGAGCCTATAAAAAAGACAGGTCACTCAACAAAAAAGAAAAAAAAAGCATAAAGTAGATAAACACATATTTTTATAACCACAGGGTTAAAGTAAAAGTTTTAATATTTAATTAATTAGTTTAAGTAACTAGATGTACTATATTGTTTCATGCTAAAAGAAACTGAAATTTCAGATAAGAGTCTCTTTTTTTTAAAGCACTTTTTTTGTGTATCACAGCAACATCCAGTATTGGTTTCAACTGAATCTACACAATCTGCCGGCAAGAGAGAGAACTGCTTTAGTTCAGTTACATAATTATTGATTTATATAATTTTAAAATGTATTTATTATAAAAGCATTGAAATACAAGAAATTTGTAAAAAGCAAATATTGGAATCCAAAGAAAGTAGATAAAAAGGGGGAGAAACAAGTTAATGTCAAAAAAGAAAGCCTTAAATTTTAAAAAAGGTATAGTGAAAACAGAAAAATGGATTACATCCTTTCCTGCCCTTCCATTTATATCTTCAGCACAGCCATAGTTTATATATGTTAACTTTATATCAAATATTGATATAAAGCAGTAATTGTTAGTTTTTATTTAAGTCCTAAAACCTGTATTTCAGATATTGAATTGTTTTGTGACTTACTGTATGCAAAGGAATGTTTTTGCTTGAACTTAATTAAACCTCTCTAATGGATATATGCTGTCAATTTTGCCATGATGTTTTCCAATTTTAGTCCCCCAGTTATGATACTGCAGGCAAAACAAACTTTGATGCAGATACATACTAAACAAAACTGTTCAGTTATTTGAATAAGGACATATATTTTTGTCTTGTTCAATTAGATGCATTTATGATGTGTTAGTTAGTTAGATAGTTCATTTTATTGTCATTGTTCCTCGTACAACGAAATTAAATACCTTCCTCAGTGTACATCATGACTATAAAATAAAATACAAACACAAACACATCCTTCACATTCTATACATTGAATTGAATGTTGGATCCCGGTTCCCTATCTAACAAATTTCCAGTAATCCAATGAAACAAGTGACATAATTTAAGGTTAAGGGACATAATTCTGCCTCTCAAATGCATCTGGCTCATTAGATATTCTCCAAACCTAAACCTAATTCCTCCCAACATACACATACACATCATTTTAGGCATCACAGCCACATTCTCTCAATATGACATCAAAGCAAGACAAAGCAAAAGATTATTCTTTTGTCTTTTGTATTAGTCTAATGTTAAAAGGTTGTTTCAAAGACAACATTTAGATTAATGGCAGGATATATGTTAACTTAATTAATTTAAAATAATGAAACTGACTTCCAAACTGTTTCTAACCCAATTCTAGGTATTATGTACTGTGTAGTATCATCAAGGGTTATGGCTCTATGTAGTTGAAAGTCCATTTTCTCTCAAATTAATTTAAGTGAGAACATCCGGCCTGGGAGCTCTCTCAATGGACCGATGAAATCTTGAATTGGCTCCCTTGCTGATATAATCACTTCTTGTGTTTTATGCTTTTTTAACTTTTTAATTTGACTCCTTTTGACATGTTTATTGTTTTATATATATATTGCTGTATGCCTCACAGAATCACTTCTTGTGAGATAAGTGGCCATAGAAGTTTGATACACAAACCAACCAACCTATCTTCCTTGGAGACTTTAACCCAACTCCTTCTGTCTTTGAAAAATAAGGCATGGACAAAATGAAACAAACTGATTTCCTTTTGACATACCCCAATTCTGGAGTGCTTTTTTAGCAAGACTGTCACATCTCAAGAATGTTTTTGGAGCCTGGATTAAGGGTAACCCAGTGGAAAGAAAATATATAGTAGTTCTGAACAAAACATTAGCATACATTAACTTATTATAATATCTAACAAGGGGACAGTGTATGAATCCAGAATAGAATTAAATTTACTTTATGTTTACAATAGATATTCATTTTTTAAAATGTGAAAAATGCTGTTGGCCCAAACAGCACAGCAATTCCTGCTTATTGAGACTTTATAAATATACTGTCATTCTAAATCTTACAACTGCCATCCATGTAAGCAATGCACTCTTCTACCCTTTCAACAAATTTGGCATACCAAACTAATAATCCCCACAAGAAACTTAATCAAGACAGAGACATGAACATTTGTTTTGAAAACTTCTGCAAACTGAAACACAATTTTCTTTTTTGGCAACATTTTTTCTTAAGCTCCAGTATAACTTTCTCAAACATATTATGCCAGTGGTTGAACTGAAGCTCTACAGTTAATTCTTCCTATTTAATAAGGAATTTAAAGTTAACGGGGAGCCATTCTATAGTATCATTCTAGTTTATTTATTGGAGAAGATGGCAGTTCTTTTTCAATATGTTTACTTGATTGAGAAAAATATTCCTGATTTAAATGTGACTCTGATTGACGCAGTTCAACAACAGAGGATATGTGAATGTGAGACTTAATAGACCAATCTATCTTAAAGTACATTCTGGGGAAGTCCCCCCATCCCCACTTCTCAGATAAAAGATCAAAAGTTGTAAAGAATCTGTACAACTTAAGCCATTAGAATGTCTGAGCAAAAGTAATATCTGTCATTTTTAAAGCTGTAAAATGTTTTACTGTTGGTGAAAGATTTTGAAGGTTCTGATTTACTTCTATTGAAGTGTACTTTTCAAACACATGCACATACAAAAACATACACCACATCTGAAAAACAGACCAACAGGAAGCATAAGACACTTGTTCATCTGTATTTCTGTGACTTTTCTCACTTGGTATTATTTGCAACTATACTTTCATGTTTTCCAGCAATGCCAAATCTAGTAAAGATCATATATTATTTTTATCAGGTTGATTACATATGTTCTCCAGTTTTTCTGCTTACTTATGATTAGTGTGGTTTTCACAAAGGCAGTGACACAATCCAGAGCAAGATATTCACACACAAAAATGTGTTTACTGTGAAACTTTGCCTTAGAACTTTGCTTTCTTTCACAGCTTTGATCCACATGACATCAATGGTCCAGCATTTTGCAAGTCTGCGAACCATTTAACACTAGGAAAATCACTTTCACACTATTCAGCTACTGAAACAGATAATATTTGCAAAAATATCTTTTGTACAAGTGAATAATTTTCTGAACATGAGGAAAAGCTTTTTCAAAGCTCAAAGTATTTTATTTTGGTCATTGGCTAACCTGCTTTTCTACTTATGTTCTAAGCCTGGTTTGTTTCCAATGCACGAAACTCCCAATTTTGTAGTTTTTCTGAAGTATTAGACTTAGTATTAAAGTATGCATGAAAAAAGTAACACTGAATATGGAAAATTTCATTACAAAGTACAGACTTGAACAAGCGCATTGTTTACTCCCCCAGTATTATCACACAGAGGATCCATGTGCTATTATATGCCAATGACCTTTACTACTCCCAGAGAGGTTTCCAAACAAGCCTAAGAGCACCAGCTAAGTCCTGTCACTTAAAAAAACCCCTATGATTAACTGTGTCAAAATTTATAAAATTTATAAAAATGGCAGAGTAACACATTCCAATAAAGCAAACTAAGGATTTTAAATAGTTTAAAAGTAGAATGTATCACCGTCTACTTTTCCTCTCCCTGAAATTAATATATCCATAGTTTCGTGCACAAATGAGACCACAAATGAGATAATTGGAGCTGTAAGTCAGAAAGGTAACAATTCTGTTCTTCTGGCTGTTAAACTATTCAGAACCAAGATGATTCCATTTTGGCTCTATGGCAAACTTCATACATTGGGGAAAGAGAGATAAGACTGCAGGAAATGCAGATTATTCCATAGTTTCTCTTCTAATTTTAGCTACATTTCAAAAATAACCCTGAAGGAATGGAGTAACAACAGTGATGTGAAGCAGATTTAGACTGATTAATACCTATCTTTTTCTGACCACTTCTATGTCAGATGATTGAATACCTATGAACTTTTTAGGTGGGGACAAAAAGCACATTGATTTGCCCCTCCAAGCATCCCATTCAAGCCATTTATTGTTTCAATTTACTATATGCAAACAGACCCTCTACACAAGAATCAAAGTGCACTGGCATTACACCACTTTTGTGATATGCCTTGCACACTCTGAGCTATATGAGTTAACTTTTAATACTTACTGATAAATGTCTTTCCTCAACACAACTCTACTAAGAGGATTGTCGGCCTGAGGAGCCATTGACACAGAACCAATTTTCAGTACCAAAGTATCTTCCTTGTTTGTCTTATCTGCAGTAGAAATGGAAGACAATCATCACATGTTATAAAAGTCAGTCATTAACAAAAGAACTTGAAGTGGATAAATATGATTTAAGGTCTGAACTTCTGAACAAGAAAGTTGTGAAATCATTACTAACAAAATAATACATTATTTATTGATACTAATTCACACAGAAAGCCAGTTTTCACAGCCAAATCCATGCATTGTACTAAGCCATAATGTGCCGTGATTGGTTTTGGCTTAAATTAAAATCTCAATCCAACCACTGGGTTTTGTAACCATATATTATAATTCAGTATAGCTGTTTGCAATCTAAGGCTTGTACACTCTGTGCTGAATTAAACTGGAAGAAATGCTGCATCAGTCTAATATATAAAGAACTGACTACATGTTTTAGTACTGCAATCAATCTACACACTAGATTTTGTAACTTTTTTTAAGCCTGTGAAGGATTTTATTATATTTTAGAAGCTGATATTGACATCTGATATATACATAAAGGCAAGCCTAGTGTTCTCCATGAGTCTATGTTTTGAGGATGAATGTAAGCTTTCAATTTCTCCATCTGTGGCCACCCAGTGAGTTATCTCAGACTTGTTTTGAAAGTTTGAAAGTTAAACTTTTAGCTACAAATGTTAAAGTGTGGTGAGTGCTAAGTATTTTACTAAATAACATATTGCTTGATGTGGAAAGAACAAGCAAACTTCACATGCAGTTCATAAGAATCAAGTGTGTGTGTGTGTGTGTGTGTGTGTGTGTGTTTGTGTGTACGTAAACTGACTTAATTATACCACAGAAATGCATCCACAATGAATCAAACAATCAGAGGCCATAATTAACAATATGGACACACACATTAATGCAAAAGTCATGACATAGGTCAAGCAAATTATCAAATATTTATTTCACAGACAGCCACCGTACTTTTTTTTAAAAAGATCTTATTTTCAGAAAAAGATATTGTACCATAAATCAGTGCAGTGGTTTTTCCCTTTTATTACTGAAATACACTAAAACAATTAAAGAAAAACTGAATTGAAGACCTGATACAATAAATCATTTGAGAAAACAACATCCAAAGAATATTTATTATAGGCTCCCCAGGGGTATTAATGGAGTGAGCAAAGTATGTGTTTTCTAAATAAGGACACAAACTTTAAAAATACCTTCTGTGTTACATGGTCCTTCCTCCATTTTGGGAAAGAAGATTCTGATTACCCCAGTATTGACATAAATAAGTGGCAAGTTGCGAGATGTGAGAATATGGGACCTCATAGGCTGGCCTGGAGATTTTATTTTCTCTTTTTGACTCTTTGGAAGATTTGTTTGAAAAATACTTGCAATTGCATTGAGGAAAGGAAAGCAAAAAACAACATCAAATGCCTGAGCTGAAAGAAGAATCTCGTGAAGAAAATGAGGAGAACTATCTGTAAAACTTTCAGATAATTTCTGCAAAGTTCTTCGTTCATTTCTTGAGATCAATTTGTGACGGACATTTTTTGTGACAGCTTTTGTGTAAGTCAAAGAGAGAAATCCATGCTGTTGATGAGAACCATCCAAAAGTTTTGCAGTTGCCTGTGCCGAGAAACAGAAATATCCAGAAATAAGAAATCTGCATGCATTACATAACAGTTATAAAACTGTTTCTGATTTAATATTTTATTTTCTATTTCAAGTTCTCCACTTTCTTGGCAGAGGAATATATTTCTGGCAATTTATGAAAATAATAAATGCCCTGTCTCTTTGCAGACCTGACTGAAATTTGTTCATCTATAGAGGTGTTTTAAAATGCTTTTAACTTAGTGTTTTTTAATCTTGACAACTTTAAGCCATGTAAATGTAAACTCCCATAATTCTGGGAGTTGAAGTCTACACATCCTAAAATTGGCAAAGTTGAGTAACATGATTTAGCTTCAGATACAGAGCATGCTAACTGATTGGTTCAGAGAAGCAGAGGGTGAGCCATAGCAAACTTCAGGCTCTTGATCACTTCTTTACTTTCTTTGCATTTATATACGCAGGAAATATTTTTTCATTATTAACTTTGATTAAACTACAACTTCAACAATCAAAAGTTAGGAATCAAGGATTCATTGTAATCATTTATCATTGTCAAATCAGGATTTGAAATTATAGCCATCCAGAGTCACCTTATAGGGGACAACTATTTAATAAATAAATAAATAAATTATAGTACAGTTCTTAAATTTGTTGTTGTGAACAGTTTTTGTTTCACCAATTAACTGAAAATCAACAATGGATGCTTCAGATTCCATCCATTTGCACACTCTCTACACATGATGTAAAGGATGCTAAGCCACAATTTTGTGTCACATCCAAATGAGATCAATCCAGATGCATGTTGTGTGTGTATGTGTTTCAAAACTATGGCTTATATGAGTAGTCCTCATGTAACAACTCTCCTATTAAGCAACCATTTGAAGTTACAATGGTGTTGAAAAATTAACTCTACGACCAGTCCTCGTATTTACAACTGCCATAGCATCCCTATGGTCACATGACTGAGATTATGCGCTTTGCGACCAGTAAATGTTTATGACTATTACAGTGTTCCATGATCATGGAAATACCATTTGCACACTTTATTGCTGACTTCCAACAAAGCCAAGGGAGGAACCAGCAGTAAAATCGCAGGACAGTCTTATGTAATGTCTTATCTAATGACTGCAGATGATTTGTTTAATAATCACAGGTCATAAGCCCATTGTGGTCATGTGATGCCTCACTTAAGAACTGTGTTGCTTAATAATGGAGTTGCCAGTCCCAATTGTGATCGTTAAGTGAGGACTACCAGTTATTACTTCTATATTTGGAGAAATCCATCCCTCACACTCTCCCTTCTTACCAAGCTTACCATGTTGTGAATAATATCTGAAATCTGATTAAGATAGTACTTCTATACATGCACTATACATTGTAGTTTTTGTATATATACTGTATTTAACATTTTCTTTTTAATACTAACAAATGATTTTAAAAAATAAGTATATTTCACTTTACATAATATGAACAAGTATTTTTGCATGGTGAAAATGGACTATGGCAAATAGTAAATATTAGTAAATTAGCTTAATTCATGTTAGAACAAAATGATTGGAATAGATATAAACAATAATTTTGCATGAACAATAATTGTGCGTATTCATGATAGGATAATAATTAAAAAACAGAACTTCCAGTAACACTTTAAAGACTAAATTTATCTTATTGAATATATTAGCCACCACTGCCTAGCCTTCATTATTGTCCATAGAGAAAATCTCAACATGGTGAAAACCTTGGACCTTCTCACTTTCTTCTCAGACCAGAAAGAAAACAATGTGAGATTGAGACTACACTGTGCTTATCTTATTGAGACATGTTCTGTTGCACATTAAAAACAAATGTACTCTAATAGAATCTTATGCTGATCTTCTGCTAAACTTGCTTTTTATCAGGTTTATAAAGCTATCTATAAACACCCTGGGTGTTTATAGAATAATAAAAATAATAACCAAATAGATAGAATGATGGATATCCAGGAGAATAATGAAGTTTCCAAACCTAAAGTGCACAGCCCCATAAAAAGCCTGCCAACTATTTTGCCAAATGGGGAACATATTTAAAAGACTGTTTTCACAAGATTCTGTGGGGGATCCTGTTCCAAAGGTAAGACAATAAAATAAAAAAAGTCCATTTATTGGGTACTGGTGGTACTGTTTAATTAATGGGACATGGAGCATGTTTCTGTCCAGTTGAAGAAACTGCCAGAGACAGATGACTACATCAGTGGAAAAAAATGTTCTATATGCAATAAAACAAATCTCTTGATTCTCATGCAGTTACATCACAAACAAAATAGATCTTGGGTACATACATACAAACTAAATAATATTCTGTTCATTAGATGAAGTGGGCTGTATTCCATGAAAATTTAAGCCATAAGAAGGTCAGTCTTTAAGGCAACATAAAGTACATTTTAAATTATTTTTTGTTGCAATAGACTTAAAGAACTACTCCTTGGGAAATTATATGAATTTTCAGTAATGTGTTAGGAAGATGAAAATAAAGAAAATTGGGTAATTGAATTTATTTTTTTCTACACTCAAAAAATAAAAAAATCTGTATGTAGAAGATAAATGTGTGTCCTATAGTGCATGAGATTTCTCCATGGAAAGTAACAAGTGAATTAATATATAAGGCAGTCTTAAACGTATTAACTTTTGCCAAGTATAAAAAAGATGGCATATACAAAGAGCAGCTAGTCTAACAAAACAACAGTACAGTTAACTTTTTAAAAAATATTCTAGCAGTCACTAAAATATATTTATATTTATATATAGATTATATATGAGATAGAGAAAAAGAAATGGAAATTTCAGGGTCCCTATCTTAGCAAAGATTTTTTTTTAAAGTTTTATCCTAGAGTGGCTTCCATTTCCTCCTATATCTACATATTTCCCCTTTCCCTTTCTTCCATTGGTAACCCATTAAGCCTTGTATTCTAAAGCGTGTTAAAACTGATCTCACTCACAAATCTTGGAAGATTTTAGTTACTTTGAACAAAAGTTAGCATTATCCTACTGTGGCTTTTGGGTTTTGGCAGTGAGTTTGCTTTAAGTTTGCAAAAAATTATCTCAAATATTTTAATAGGCACTCAGTAATTTTGCTAACAGCCGTGGAGCAGCAAAACACTTACATTTATCCTGTAGCTATTAACTTGTACAGCTGTAGGTTCTTAAATGGCCAAATATATGCATCATTCTTCACATAATTAAATTCAAATCCATAAGTTGTGAAGATAAATATTCTTCCTTTGCTACTCTAGCCAACTTACTTTGCATGTGAAAACACTAGCCAGAATACCACTGGGAAACAGAACGTATTTTTTAAACATTAAAAAACAAAAATACGACTTTGACTAATGGGTTTTTAGATGAACAGCTTTCTGCCTTCACCATCACCTCTCTGAAATACTGTTTGTTAGTGGAAGTTCTGTAACATACATATTGCACTGATTTCTTACAGAAGGAAAGAAGCCAGAGAAGTTACTGAAAGGGTCCTGCTTGCTGACCGGTCGAACCAGTAATGTACGTCTGTTCAGCTTGTCAGTACAGGAAAGGAAGACACCTCCACATTTCCCCAGAGACCAAGAATCTTCCCCAAAGCTTGAGGTGATATAGATAAAAAAAGCAGAAAAACAAACACTGAGCCTTAGGAGAGGAAAAAACCTCACAGGCATTAAAAAAGTTAAGCCAAATTCTGAAGTCTGAGTTTTCCTTGTGAGTCCTTCACTTCCAATATCACAGATCAAATGATTTTTTTTAAAAAAAGAGAAATCATTACATCGAAAAAGATGTTACTGTTTCATTATTTGGAAGCAACAGCTCAGCAGAACAGCAACGACAACAACAAAAATCAGGGTTCAAAAGTAGAATATGGCTATTCAGAGATAATGTCACTTGATTTCCTTTTCAATTATGAACGAAAGAAGTTTTATTAAAATGGAAGGAGATGGATTAAGAGAGCTACAGAACTTGGAAAGAAACAAAACTCAACAGATTTTTCCCATCCACCTCTGCAAGAGTAAATTAATGTCGTGATGACATACATCATAATTGTTGCAATCATTCTTCTTGTAATGAAAATAAAGTCATATTTAGATTTTAGAGTAATTATTTGGTTAAATGTATTATTCCACTACATAAAAAGCTCACCACAAGCTTTTCTTTGCATTGTAGAAATATCCCTTCAAAATGTCCAGATTGCCAGCTTTCTCCTGGTCTGGAAAACATAATGTTCACCTTATCTATTCTAAGTAGCTATTTAGAATTCAAACATTTCAACTACATAAAAACATTTTATTTAGTTATTCATTAATTGATTCAATTTCTGTAGCCACCCATCTTGCACTAACAATTCCAAGCATTAATTGGGAAGGGGGAAAGCTTCAACATAATCATAAGTAACAATGCACAGCAAAAATGAAAATAAATAAATTTTAAAGTACATGCAGCTGTCATTTAATTTTACAAGCTGGGTTACCTATACAGGTAATCCTCAACTTACAACCACAATTGAGCCCAACATTCCTGTTGATAAGCAAGACAGTTGTTAAGTGACTTTTGTCCCATTTTAGAACCTTTCTTGCCACAGTTGTTAAGTGAATCACTGCAATTGCTAAGTTAATAATACAGCTATTACGTGAATCTGGCTTCCTTATTGACTTTGCTTGTCAGAAGGTCACAAAAGGTGATCACATGACCCTGGGACATTGCAACCGACATAAACATGAACCAGTGGCCAGGTATCTGAATTTTAATCATGTGACCATGGGGATGCTGCAACAGTGTGAAAAACAGTCATAAGTCACTTTTTTTCAATGGTGTTGTAACTTTGAATGGACACTAAATAAATGGTTGAGGACTACCTGTATAACTGCACTAATATTAAAACAATTATACAAGGTTAATTTCAACATTCATTCTTTGTTTGTTTATTGGATCAATAAACTGTTTCAATTCAAATGTTATATATAAAACAAGTCAAAATTACAGAAAAGACTATGGAGGAAACAAAATGAAACAATAAAGCAACAATATTTGGTGCAATTTATTTTAGCTGTTTTCTTCTAAAGGCCTTCCAAAAAAGGCAGGTGTTAAAAGATCTCAGAGGTTTGTGTGAACAGGTCATTCTTAAAAGGCCCATTTTTGTACCTCCTCTTTTAGTACTGCATGACAGGAAGAAGTCATTAGTAGATATTATTCACCCAGTTCAGGCAAGCAGAATTTAGTTGGTCAGTAAACTAGTTAGACCTCAATTCATGGAATGAGTTATTGGTGATGACCAGCACTTTGAATTACATTGGGAACAAGCTAACAACTATTGCAGCTCCCACAGCAATATTATGGTTATCCTGTGGGCAAAGGGCAGGTACATCTTCCACCAGCAGAAGTTTCTAGGTGTAACATTAGATAGAATACATTTCAGAAAGCCAAACAAGATTTGCATAGTTTCTTTTCAATATTTAACATTCTACAAAAACTTCTGGGACAAATGTAAAATAAATGTCTAATATCAACAGTGTATACATATGTAAAAAAAAAAGGCATCTGAGACGAAAGTAAACTATATAAGTGTGTCTTTAACAGAGAAAGAAATCCCTCTCTTACAAATCTTAATGGTAAGACAAATTGATAATAGCAGAGCTGATCCTCAAATAATCATCTCTTAAATCTATGACTAATAGAATGGAAACAGTCACAAAGTCTGGGACATCTCTCAATATACATTCCTAGAGCATAATTTCAGAGGAAACATATAGTAACCTAATAGTGGATTAGAAAAAAATTGTAGGGACAGCTTGAAGAGCGGAAAGAAAAAGCAGGAGGAAACTAAAGTTATTTTGACTAAAGTTATTCCAGGTTCAAAGCAATGTGCATATTGTATTCTGTATAAAGATGCAATTTGGAAAAAATATATAATGCTAAAAAGCAAATAAAACTTCATTCAAAATGTGGATTAACTAGCATAGTCGTGTATTAAAGAACAAAATGCATAGATCCGTAATAAATTGACAATTACAAAAGAACCCCTACTGGTAATATATAATGCCAAGAAATGATAATATTATATGCAGAAGCGAATGGAGGTATGCTAGCTCTTAAATAAAGATAATTACAAACAATTCTGAGAAACATGTATAAAGTGTAGTCAAACAGTAGGCTAAATTTTTGGGAACGTGAGGAGCAGAAAAGGCAAGTTTCAGAAACTGCAGCACGGGGGGGGGGG
>JAOYMU010000292.1:48833900-48845412 GCA_025802295.1 Psammodynastes pulverulentus | reverse complement strand
CCATTTATATGGGATAAACTCTGATTATGGAAAAATACCTGTAAGGAGTAAAAGCCTGCCTTCATAGAAAGACTTCTGTATCTAAGAGGAAATGCTGTTCAGCAGAAAAGTGCAGACTGTGGGTAACAATTAACAGGTAACAATTAACAGGAAGCGCTGGACCGCAACGGGTGGTCAGACAGTCCTGGTAATATGTAACCCAGTACTGAGAAACAGGCTCTGTTCCTAGTTAGAAGGAAATCTATTTTTTTATTCTGTAAGAGCAAGCACATTCTTCCATATGTAACCAAATATCATATCGAAACTGTCTTTGTCTGTCACGTCACATATACTATATAAGATTTGCAAGCTAATTGATCTTTGTTCATAGAGTTTTAATTCTGTGAACCTGTGCAATAAAAACCTGACTTCTGGCACCTTTGGAATTCTCTGTTGTCTCTGAATTCTATAACAATACAGTATAAAAATAATAAGTTTGTGATGGCCTTATTACAGCAGTATTTTCATTTAATACATTTGGGAAAAATCTACATAGAAAATAAAATCAAATAACAGTAGGTAAGGCTGTAAGACCTACATCACCACTTGTGGTTTTAATGAATGAACAGTTAATTTAGTTTCTGGGTTATTTCATAGACTTTCATTAGAAGCTGCTACTTCAAGTACAACTAAAATATCAGCAGTTCTAAAAACAAAAATCTAATTTATAGAATACAGGAGAACTCAATTTCTGTAGCAGGTGTGAAAATAGTCTCTAACCACAGAAGAAAATAATCAGCATTTTTTAGAGCTATCTCCTGGGATATGACATCTATCTATTCAGAAAACATTCTGCATAATTTACTGTATTGTTCAACTCAGATCTAAAGTATTTATGAAAAATACTTCATAAATAAGCAATAATCATGTAACTTGCCATTTAGTATATTAAAAAATCCCATGGAAGTTGCACAATATATAACCATATCCACAGCTGGATGCCATACCCGCTTGCCATTGTGGAAAAAAAATATTTTTTTTTATATTTATTGAAGAGGTTTCAGCCTCAGGACACATCCAAAGAATGACGTTGGCTTCTAATGTGGGCAAAACAGATGCAGGGAAACGTTGCTGTCTGTCTACTTTTGATATAAAGCAGAGCTTGATTTGTGGATATGAGAACATAATTTATCCTTACAGATCTTCCTTAGCTGCTTTTGTATTGATACGATATTGGAGAATTTCCTTACACTCTGCAAAATGTACATTAATATTTAAATGCTTTGATTTAATACTATCATTCATTCATTTATTCACTCTTTCTTGCAATCAAAAAAAATCAATCAATTTATGACTACCCATCTCAACAAGTTAGAGCAGCTATAATGGCTTCCCCAGACATGGAAAACCCGGCTCCAGACTAGGGTGCGGAAGAACATCAGAAGGACACAGAGACTCCATTTCAGGAGTGAATGGGCAAGAGGAGGAAAAGCTAGGAATATTGGAGACTGGCAGAGGAACAACTAGAAAAGCACCTGGCTGAAGAGGAGAAAGAAGAGACACAACTGCTGCCTGGAAGCGCAGATGACCGGTCAGAGGCAAAGAGTGGAGAAGCAGTATAGCTGCAGTCAGTCAGCAGAGACAAGGAGGAACTGCCTCTCTCATGGATCTCAGGATGCATAGAGCCAAGTGGAGGGAGGTGCAACAGAGGTTGGTGAGGTTACTCAAGAGGCATCCTCACCCCTCCTAATGAGCTACACCAGATGCCTCCTTAGCCCAAGGCATGGAACAAAGCAGCATTGGAGACAACCTTATGCATGTGTGTTCTGACTTCGTGTTTCCTTGATTTTGGACCTGTGTCTTATTTTCTGACCATGTGATTGGATCTTCGATTTTGTGCTAGGATTCTGGACTTTGACCTTGGCTTTGGTTATTGTGCTTGGATTTAGACTCGTGCCAGGACTTCAGATTTTGTGTGTGGATTTGCAGCCATGTGCCTTGGACTTTGCGTTGCCTGTGACTTTGTGCCTCGGCTGTGTAGACTCAGACTCATTGGGACTTTGCATTTAATGTAAGTGGGACCTGGGGAATAAAATTAGGGGCTTGTAGTGCCTCAATAAAGTATCCAAAGCTCCTTGATGTCTGCGTCCATGGACTGGAACAGGACAAAAGTATTTTTTTTTAGATTGAAAATTTACTAACTAAGGTCCATCAAGAGTTAGAGCTGAATGTTTTTCCCGTGTCTCTCCTTATTTTGATAATCTGAATATCAATAACTCAAAAAGGAGCATAGTAACATCTTTTCCGACTAACACATTTTATTAGAAGATTTTATCAGATATATTGACCAGCTAGACTGATTTAAGATTTAAATTAGCATGAGGTAGGAAGAAGGGAGAGGAAGCGGAATATAGGTTGTGCACATGCAGGTTACATGTGACACAAATTACAAGTATTTTATCAACACATAAACTGGAGTTTCCATCCCTTGCTGCAGCTCAGGTCGAGGTTTGAAAAGAGCCCCCAACTGGGCATCCCCAGAGCAACAGTGATATCGTTGGCTAATCCTTTCAATCTGGAAGTGCTGCTTCCAACACAAGTGCAAAACAATGCAATGGCCATTCAAAGTTATGGGAGTACTTACAACCTGCTTCCCAAATTACGACAGATATGTTTTCCCCTGTGATCACATCATGCCATGTTGGACACTCAGCAACCAGCCCACATGTATGATTATTTGCAGCATCCCAATGGTTACATGACCACATTTTCCTAGTTTCACTGAAAACAGGCATTTACTTCTAGTTTCATAATAGCATGAAAAAAGAGCCACCTAATGTTGTGAGAAAATATCTGAAAGGCCAGGTTAGAGACAGAATGTCATGGAGAAAATCTATGTGTTCATTAAGAATCAATACTGACTAGATGGCACATAATCAATCAGTCAATCAATAAAAAAACCATATGAGGTATCTTTTATTCCTAATTTCAACACTATAATTTAAATGCTGTTAGCTTTATTAACTTATCTTATAACCTTAAGACTAACAATGAAGAGATAGCCTCTATCCTAGTCAATTTCATAGATTCCTTATGCACATGTGTTTGTTGCTGTAAACAAAATACAAATTCAGCAACACTTCTCCAAGGGCCTGAAGAAATATAAATTAATAAGTCAGAACATCTTGTAACACTATCACTACACCAAGTACATATGTATTGATTCAACGTCTGTAATATCTTTTTAGAAATCATTCAAAATTTGTTACAATATTTCTCACCTTTTCATTGGAAATAATTACTACATGAAGATATATCAAATTTCAAGATTCAATAAATATTTCACAAAGGGAAATGATCCACAGAAAGCTAATATCATATAGTATTTATTGCTCTGTAATATTCAGCTGGCTGCCTCTTCCTTACCCTTTCAGATTCTCTGATTTGTGTGCTTTTAAATTGATTGATCTTGTATTCTATTCTCATTTAAGGGACTATGTCTACTTTTGCTCCTTTTCTTTTTGTAATTATTGAGTGGTCCTGGTATTTTATTTCTGTGCATTCTATGCATTTTAAACTTGTTTTTATATTTGATTCATGGCTAACCACTTTGAATGACTGTTGGTTGGAAAAGAAGAAAGAAAATATTTATATAAAGTCATGTTCTATTACCCTCAATTATTTTAGTTGAAATAATTTGATGCTTAATGAGATCAGGTACGTGTGTTAATTTCTGCAAAGAGTACATTAATTTATTTCAACAAATGTATCCACTTTGACAGCAAAGCAGGGCCTCAACATTTAACAATACATCTGCAAGTGATTTCGTTCCATCAAACCCAAGATGCACTTATGTGCTATAGCTATTACAGATAAATCTAAATTACAAAACATGAAAGAGCTTCAAAGCAAATCTTAATCTAAGTATCCTGATCTTGATGACTTGGTTTTTATAGGAAAGATACTTAAAAGAAAACACAATTCTTATAGAATCCAGAACAATACTTAAATTAAGCAATTTTAATTTGTTCCAATAAATTAAATGCACCAACCTGAGGATTTGAGCACTTTACTTCAAGTGATTCAAGGTCAACATGAAGACATACAACAAATGAGTGCCTGGATTCTGATCCTGCAGAGGGCAACACTTGTGAAGTAACGGCCAGAGTAGAAGTACAGCCAACCGGTTCTATGATATTAAGAGTCAACTGCTGCCCCAGAAGCGTATAGATGCTGAAATAATTCAGACTGATCGTCCAAGGAAAAGCATCTCCTAGTTAATCAAAAGGAAAGCAAAAACAAAAGTAAAATATGTATATAAAAGAATGATTCCAAATGTGGATTGTTCTCCTATAAAACTACCCAACTAGGTAACAACATAATGGAACCAAAACAGCCAAACTCAGAGAGCACCAAGAATCCCACAGTTCAATTCTGAGCTACACAGAGTTTTTCTATTGATAGATAGTTGTATCTAACAAATTCTTACTTGACAAATGTCACCATCTTACAGTAAAGCCACAAGCAGAATTCTGGAATTGGGCACAGAGCACCCTTGACTAGATGAGTCAGGGAGAGTTATCTTCCTTATTAGTGATCAAGAAAGCCACTAACAATCCTCAAAATATTGTTTTCTCTCTGGCAGTCAGTTAATTTACCTTTGAATGATCGACAAATCAGAAAAAAGCAAAACTTCCCTGAATCTAATCACAGCTATACAAATGTTAAGTTCTTTGTGAGACCATGAAACTTTGAGTCTAGATTTAGTTGCCTCTTTCTTTGCATTCCCTGTTGTCTTTCTTAGCCTTACTTCGCTTCATGTCTTATACCAGTGATTCCTAAACTGTTTGAACAATTAATCTTTTTCCCAATCTTAATTAATCTCCACAAAACAAACTTTATGCAAGCATCTCAGCAGCAGCAATCCCAAACTGAATCCTCAACACAGTTACATATAGAAAATCACATTCACATAGCACACTAGTGGACCTGACAAGAATTCTGGCTATCTAGTGTTGAAAAAACCTTAATTCTTATTTGACTAAACAGGAGTAATAACAGATGCAATATTTTGTAATACCAATAGGGAAAAATATATTATGAAGGAATATTGTAGAGCAGGGGTGTCAAACTCACACAGTCACAGTGGCATCACATGACATATTGGGACTTTCCCCCCCTTTGCTAAAATGGGCATGGCCGTGGCCAGTGTGTGACACATCCAGCCCGTGGGTCAGGAGTTTGTCAGCCCAGTTGTAAAGTGTCATCTGTTATACATCCCATTTTTTAAAATGCACATACCCTGGAAGTTAAGCTCATGCCAACACTATCTGGGAATATATGAAGACTTAACTCTTTATTCTTCTCAAAATACAGCCTAACTATATCCTGCTACACCTTGTAAAAATTGTGCCTTTCTATTGTGTTTCTGTGGTAATTCCTGTTAAAGCATTGTTTATTTTTATTTCATTTTATTTTACTGCCTTATTTATTTTAAGGATTTTAAGGCTTGATATCTTGGGATAAAAGCTGGACTATATTTTAATAATGAAATACACTGCAATAAAATTGTAATGTTATTTTTAATGTTAAATTGTAATGCTAGGAATAAGCCATTTGACTTGAATCTCTCAAGTAAGTTTCAGGATATTTTTTCCCTTCTCACATTCATTTCATTTTATTTTGTGTGTGTACATATACATATACATATACATATACATATACATGCACACAGAACATTCACCAGGCCTATACAATAATATTACAGTATCCCAAATGATGCAACAATTATTACTTTCTGGTAATGTTATCATACTAATTTCCTTCTGTCTAGAAAAATGTTCACAGCGGATAAGCCAAAGCTAACAAAGATAAAAGATTTCAGAAAAGAACTTAGTAAAAACAAAATTGACCAAAGATAGAAACAGACATGGGAAAACCAAGAAAAACTTCCAAAAAATCTCAAGGAAGGAAGTTCCAATCTCAAACTGATATGATAATGTATGTCAATGGACAATCAGTAATTAACTAAAAGAAGACCCAATAAAGATGGAAGGAGAATACTGAAATTCTGTATAGTAGAGATATCAACATCGAAGACACTTTCCATATTTACAAGAAGATTTAGTACTAGAAGTTGACATCAGAACGGTTTCCCGCTCATTACCAAATTGGAAAATTACAGAAAATAATGGAATATCTACAAAAATAAGGCAATTAACAAAAGAATAATCAGTAAGGATAAATGTTTTTAACCATCATGTTGGAGAACACCGTGGACAGTAAAGAAAATGAACAAATGGTTCATCAAGCAAATCTCTCATCAAGTTCTCAATGACTAGGCTTAAATTATCCTAATTTATATAAATTTTGTGAAAACATAGCTCTTCAAAGAAGACTATGGGGAAGCTAGATGTCTAAAAAGGAAAGACAGAAAAGGGGAAGGATAATCAATAGGCCCATAAGGTAGATGAGCTCAATTATAATATACAGTATATGGGTATACTCTTGGAAGACCTGAAAAACCAAATTGGGGGCAGATTGCCCTGGAGAAAATGTGTTTATGTGTTTACTAAGGATTAAACTGATTTGATGGCACATAATCCATAAATAGGGTCTTTAAACCCACTACTGAGAGCTAATTTACAGAGGCCTACACTATTTAACATATGTTACAAGATTAGAATTCCAAGGCACAAGCTGGTACCAAAATTGTCGGTTTAGTATTTATTTAGCACAACCGCACAAGACAAACATGGCTAGGCAATATACTTTTTTAATTCAAACTTTAAGTACAAACATGACAATCATAGATAAGCTCCTCTAAAATTAAGATTTAGTATTATAGAAAAATGATTGTGAAAGGAATTGGGCTTAAAATGCACCTGAAATAATATCAAAACTTTTAATAAGTCTAATTACTTAGTGATCCTAGAAATCTAAATGTGAAATTTTCTAAGTCCTGGAAAATTATCACTTCATATAATCTGAAGCGGACCCTGTTTTCTCTTCTTTTCTCTAGGAAGACTCCAAGACAGTCGGTCTTAAAAGGCTGGTTAGTTAACCTCAGGAGGAGGAGGAAATTGTCTTTATATAATAATACAGGCAAATATTATTCTTGGGTTTCCTTACTAAAGGTAAAAGTATTAGGTCACATTTAACTAGGTATGCATGTTTTTTATCACATGGAAATCACTGGGGTTTAGCTGGAGATGAAAATATTTGTTGTTCACAAATATAGTCAAATATGATCCATTCATAAAACATTAGGCTTAAACGATGAGTAGGAAAAAATTTCCATATTGATGGAATAATAGTGACAGCAGACTTTCACTCCAGTTTAATTGCTGGGCATGTTTCATTTGAAATTCAATGGCAAATACAGTTATTTTCCAACAGTTTTGTTATATATTTATTGGATTTATAGCCCATCTTTATCCTCAAGCAAATATTCAACATGGTTAATGACATTTTTAAAAGATACATTTGGACATGTCATATGGCATATTCAAGTGTATATTAAAAATTTAAATTTACAAAATGAGAAATTTGATTTTCTTCAACAATAATCTAACAGATCAATCAGATTAAAAGGAATGCTTTCCGTTGAGCTTTCCTACACAGGAATGGTTGGAGAAGATGATAGAACGTGCAGAGATGGACAAATTAATCTATTTGATTACAGAAAAGATAATTACAGTATATATGTTTACTGCTGACTGGAAACCCCCCCCCCCGATGGACTTTTTGCATAAAACAGGGGGGGGGGCGGGATCTATGCTTTTAATGATTTTTAGGATAGATTACAGAAAGAAGAGACATGATGTAATTTTAGAGAAAAAGGTAAATTAAAATTATAACTGCTGTAAAGAAGCGTGGAAGCCACTTTTTAATATTTTTTCTTTCTTTTCTAATTTTCCTACCTTTTTTTCTTTTTGTATATTAGCTTCCCCTTTTATTTCTTCTTTTCCATTTGTTCCTTATTCTAGTTTGCATCAATTTTACACTTGTTTTTAAACTTTCAATAAAATTGTATTTTTAAAAGGATACGTTAGAATATGTTATGTGATATGTTCAAGTATATCCTAAAATTTTAAAATTTACAAAATGAGGTACTATTAACAGTGTTTAGTCTAACCTCGTTCACTGTAGTATGGTATTCCATAACATTTCTGTAATGTATCGTTAACAGAATTTAGTTTCTGAGCAGAGGGAGTTAATATGAAAAATATGAAATATGCTAGTCAAATTTCACCTCAATTATATTGACTACTGCAAACAGATTAAAATAAAGGCATTGATTACATGGAAATATCTGGGTTTAATTCTTGGAGTGGGAGGGTTCCTTAGTGTTCTCTGAGCTTGGTTGTTTTCTTAGTCGTTTCATTACCAAAGTGATGAACACTGATGATGTTACCTGGTTTGGGTGATGAAATGTCTGCAAGAAAACAACCAAGCTCAGAGAACACCCATTTCAACCCCAATCTGGAAATATTCTCCTTTATTTAATTCTAGTGTTACGTGAAGAGCATTTAAAAAATGAAAAAAAAAAGTGTTAAAAAAGCAAGTAATAAAAAATAGCATTTTAAAAAGAATGAAGCATTTGAAAAGATTAAAGAAGAATGCTGATATCAAGCTACATAATTCATTTTAGAAAATAGTACCTCATTATAACACTCCTTTTGGAATTTGTTAGCTCTTACCTTCTTCAAGTATTGGTCTTGGCACAACAAAGGGAATCTCTTGGAGGGGTTCCATGTACTTGTGCCCTGCACTCATAATTTTTAGAAGGGGTAAGCAAATGACAAGAGTTCCAGGCATGCTAGTTTGGCCATGATACCAACTACGGACAGTGCTAGGAATATCACCAGACACGATGGTACTAGGAGATGGCAGGCTGTCATTGGGAATGAATACGCAACATGACTGCACTTCCATCTGAAAGACAAAAACAGCAATATCCATTAAGATAAAATGAAAGATAAAAATTTGTAAGGATGAAAGGCAATATACTTATTGTAGCCCTAGATCTAAGGTTCATAGGAAAACAAGTGTCAAAATTGATTACTAGATATTTTTTATGCTTAAATTTTAAAAAAAGATAACCATACCATGTGATCTATATTTTTGCAATGCGTGTGTGTGTGTGTGTGTGTGCGCGCGCGCACATGTGTGTGTGTTTCTCAGTCAATATCTAAGAAAAGTTCTACTAATTTGTTCAGGAAACTGGCAGAAAAACATGCCTATTGGCCTTTTCACACATTTTTCCCAAGGAAGATGATTGACTTGTAAAGTATAAAAAAATTAACAAAAAAATCCATTTGTAGTTTGTTAGCTTCTGATAGCATAAACTAAGATTCAGAACTGACTCAAATCTTAGTCAAATCTTGCTTCTTTTAGTGACAATTTTTCCGTTTCTTTGAAGTTCACAGAGAATGACGTGTATTATGAAGACTGCATCATTCTCAAGAAATGCAGCTGAAATACCACCTTTGTTACATTGCCAAATATTCTCATTATTGCCAAAACCACATACAGCTAGCACTGTTTGTGTTCTGTAGCTATGTGCACATGGAATGTGATAACCAACATAATCTCCTGGGCAATTTAGCCTCATGTTTTGATTTAAAAAAACAACACCCCCTAAAACCAGAAAGCTTCCAGCTTTCCTCTTAACAGAAGAAAGAACTGAAAGTATCTAGGAAATCAACCTTCAAAGGAGAAAATGTGCATGCCATCTTTAAAAATGATGAGTTTAAAAAAGGAAGTGTTACAGAATTAACCTGTTGACCTTGTTCTTTGTCCAAGTGATTATATTAAAAGAAAAATGAGAAAAAAATCTCCAGTATTTATGTATTTATTTATAAACATTAGAAAATAAAATCATTTGCTTATTAAATTAAAAAAATGATATTTCCATTCAGGAATCGACATATCAATCAATACATGTAGAATTCAAACAAAGTACCTGCTACAGACTTAAGAATTGTTGATGAGGCAGACAAAATTCATAAAGTATAAGCTACAACACACTCCTAAAAATCTTCTCTTGCCCTCATAAAGCTGATACCCGAATATAGAGGGCTGATCACTAAATAATTTGACTATATGATAAATATGATCCTGATAATTCTATTTCAGGTTTGTTTGACAGATTGATATATTACAGGTAAGTAAAAACTGAATAAAGAATTATAGATAATTTATATTACTATTTTTAGAAAGAAAAGCTGATAGTATTTTTAATAAGAAAGCTACTGAGATGGACTAAATTTTTTAGCTTGACCCAAGCGCAAGGATTGAGCTAGAAAATCTGAGGTGGTCAAAATCCATACTAGATTTGACAATGGATTTGTGGATATCTGATCTACAGTAAAACTGTTCATAGGATGTTCACAGGAGTCTCCCTATTAATATGGATAGAAGCAAAAAAAAATCCAATACAGCTGAGACACACACACACCACCTTAGCTTTCTTTATTAAGTTCTCTATAATTTTTAGCAATAAGGCTGCTTTGTTAGCTTTTTCTCAAGTTTATATACCAACAAAATGTAAAATTTTATATATGAAATAATAAGTTGGAGTTTAAGATTAAATTGCATTAGATTGTGAAGTTTTTAGTAACACAAGTTCATCTACAGCTAATGGATACTGCTCACTACCTTTGATTTTACTTCTGTACATCCTAGCAACTATGTAATTCTAATACATGAAAATGCAGATGTTATGTCTTCACTCTCTTTTCCATTATATCATTAATATTGCTAGTTGTACAGTAAGGAAAAAATGATGGAGACATACTGAAATTTCCCCCAGTGCTGGGTGGGAAACTTAGTTTTCTTCAACGACCATCTATCAAATCAGTCACATTAAAAAAAAGGATGTTTTCCGTTGAACTTTCCTATGTTGCCACTAGCTGGAACTGACTCCTGCATGTGCTCAGGTTTTATTATACTTCTCCAAATAGAAAAGTTCTAGAAAGATGCTAGTTATGCTATCTGCATTTCCTTTAGTTATCCTTATGCTGCCATGGTCACAAGCTTTATTTGCCTTATAAGAGAAGAAAAAATTCTAAGCCAGATGGATTATGAGCTGCTCCTGCATAGCAATTCTTGCGTTCACATTATTCCCTTTTTTTTGGGTGTGGAGATAGGGATGAGGGTATTGCTGTCCTTGTTCTCAGACCCATGCTCAGGAATCTAATTTTATTTCTTATCTGAAAACAACTCAAGAAGAAACCAGGAAAAGTAGATATATATGTTCAGAAGACAACTATCCATAAGGCTGCTCACCTGAGGAAGTTTTAAATCCTTTGATTAACTTAGACATTAACATTTAACATAAGAATAGCATTTCAACTAGATGTTACTTCCATATTCTTATGAAATTACTGTCTGAAGATGAACTAGTTGCATGTGCAATCCTCTAAAAGCATGAATATATACAATATTTATTGAGGTCACATATGATCCATTTTTATGAATAGGACAATAACTTTGCTTACATATCTGCATGCATAAAACTTGTATAAAA
>JAOYMU010000292.1:48800642-48813280 GCA_025802295.1 Psammodynastes pulverulentus | reverse complement strand
ATAGTGCTGTTTCTCTGTTTGCACCTGACTACAAAGAGAAGTTGCAGATTAACAGACTTTGAAATACATTCTGCTTTTTTCTTTGAGATGACATTTAAGAAGATGAAAGCAGCAAACTACTTGGGCTTATGAAACAAACTAGAGTTGAGAAGGCACAGTGTGTATAACTCTGCACTTATACTTGTAAACATCCTTTCCACACACAGCCCTCTGGGACGATCAGATAATTCACTGAATTAACTACTTGGAATGAATAACGAATGCCATTAACTTGGCATATAGCTCTTCTAACTGATTAAAACTAAGTGAAAGCTTTTCTTCCCCATTCCCGCTTTTTAAAATGCAGCAGCATATATAATGTAATTAATATTTTTATTTCCTACAATGTACATTCTATTTAAAGCCCATCCAGTTTAAGCCTACAAATCAATCCAGTGAATTCCAAGAAATACTGGAAACTGTTCAACTTATGTTTCTTGTTCAGATAATTTCAATAGCCGTCAGCACTTTTCTTCTATAGGTGCAGCTTCAAATATTCCCGAGTATATAAGAATGGTTGGATTTTAGAATTGCAAAAGTTTAAAAAGCCATATTTAAATTAGCTTCAGATATCAGGAAAATAATACTGAATCTGTTGGGTGGCAAAGCTACATACATATTATATTTAAACCTGATTTTGAAAATATACCAGGGTTTACTAAACTTCTCAGAAAAGGAAGATGACAAGACTATTTAAGGGGATAATGGAAGCAATTTTCAGGGACCAATTTTACCAGATTAAATTTGATTATGCTTTTCAAAATACATGCACATACACATTCTGAAGAAAACAACCATGTTGTTAAATAGCCATAATTGTATATTCTTTGGGAGACTCA
Organism: Psammodynastes pulverulentus; assembly: GCA_025802295.1. Lineage (NCBI taxonomy): Eukaryota > Metazoa > Chordata > Lepidosauria > Squamata > Psammodynastidae > Psammodynastes > Psammodynastes pulverulentus. Next base: position 48,812,402 of record JAOYMU010000292.1, on the reverse strand, counting down.
GCTTTAAGTATTATTTGATTCAATTATGCCTTGGTTGTGCAGCTATACTATGTCATTGTCCTACATTGTAGTCTCAAAAAACTTTGGTCTATGGTTCAGTCTGCCCAGGTACGACGGATGGAGGGTAACAGGATTTATAATCCCGAAAAATCTGGAGAGTGGGGAGGGCTGCTATACAACAAGAATCTTTTGCTGTTCAAAATCCAGCCAAGTTTTATAAAATTCTTTAACTTTAAAAATTGCTGCAAATGTTTGATTTTCAAGAAGTTTTCTTCGGACAAATGATTGGCGGGGAAAGGTAGGTGTCCTATCAGATATAGAGCAATCTTCAATTGTGCAGAGGTTTTCCCAAATCCTTTTGGAAATAGGAAACAATTTTTTTGGAAAGTTGGGACTGTCCCTTTTTTGGGGGAAATATAAATTCAAGGCTTGAAATCAAAATGAAATCATCCCAGGCAAAATAAACACTTGTGGAATATTCCTCATTGTGTCCATATGGGGGCAGTACAGTTTAAGAAAAATAGTATACTATTCAACAGTGACATTAATTATTTGTTCAAAAGGTCTTTCTTGAATATTTTGAATGAATAAAACATATACAGTTATTAATCAGAAAGAAACAAATGTAAAACCTTCAGGTTGTAGCTTTCTGAATAGCCTTGTTTTAAAATGCAACTGAAGAGAAATATTTAAGACCACCCAGTGCTCAGTTATGTTTCTGGAATATGTAGAATTTCCCTCTCTATATTGGAAGTTCTATATCTTAGTTTCTAAGACTTAAGTTTTCTCTCAGTCTCAATAATATCTTGATGTAGGTTCCTGCTTTTTTCTACATTTCTTGTAAGTAATTCACAATTTTTGAAAGAAACCATCTAAAAGCAACAAGAACATTAAAGCACTTTTTTAAACTTCATCATTTTTTCCTATCCTTAATGTAACCAAAATTGATCATGGAAATCTACAATCTTACATGTCCATGTCTTACCTAAATATTATTTTGAACAACCTAGTGGATCCCAATATATCAAGACCGATGGAGTGAATATAGCTCTCAATCAAAACAATCCAATCAATGTTTCAATGTTTCAGGCTGACCAGATGTCTGTTAACAAGTAGAACACAATGGTAGAATGAAGTCTGCAAAACTATTTTGCACTCTGAGATACACAACCACACACACACACACACACACATGAAATGGTCTGGCAATCAGAATGTGGGTATAAAAGAAAGAAACATAACCTTGAAACATACTAAAGCTATATTACATAATCCTGTAATCCTGAAAATGCTGAAGCTATACTAACATAAACATGATGGCACTTCTTGGGATAAAAATATCCAATGATCAAATTTATTTGAACCCAGAAAGTTCAAATTTCTTCACTCTCAAGGGAAGAAGTAAAGAACTAGAGCTCATCCATACAAATTGGTAAAAAACAGTTGGGCCAAAAATCTTGGCTTCTTTACAAGAAAAAAATGGGAACGATTTTTGCTCTGATTCACAGAAGCATACTGTGATGAAATCACCACCTCACTTGGCCAAAGCTGATGTGGATTTCTAGGACAGAGAAAGAAAGGGTCTTTCTGTGTCAGGTTGTTAGCTCAAAGAACATACACAGAACTGAAGAGGGTTAAATCTATGGAGCATATCTGTTGATTAAGCTGATAGCTATCACACCAGCTGACTACCAGAAGGAACTGTAGAGCTCACTGCAGATGGAAGTAGATTAAAGACTGAAAAGAGATCAGTTTTCCTCATAATTTGGAACTAATAAGGAGTTTCCTCTATGGCAGATGGATTTTCTCTGCCTAGTGGAGTAGGACTTTAACAGTTGCAGTTAAATACCTGGTATAATCACAGAAATAGAAAGCTGACAATTATCTCAACTGCAATCTTGATACAACAAAACAACTAATAAAAATAACTCGAACATTTCCATTTCAAAGCAATGAGAAACTATTATTGCAAACTTTTATCTAATTTGTTTACATTTATAAGATGCAGAAAGTCAGTGTACATATATTTACTTATATATCACAATTCTTTTGCTAATATGCCTTTCCATTGAACTATAATTTTCAAGGAGACAAAACATGAAGCATAAATTTGTATATTTATTCTTAAGTAAGATGTTTGGGGGGGGGGCGCTTGTACTTAGCTGACAATTCACTTTTTGCATTTATTAATAATAGTCCTGGGAATAACTTTTTCTTTCTTTCTGAAAATTTGCACTATCCTGTTCAACTACTATGTCTTACAAATTTCTAGCTAAGTTAAGAAAAAAAATTGGCCCACACCTGCTGCTCTACCCAGCTACCCCTGCTTAACTTTAAAACTGCAGGAAGTCCTCCATTAGATGACTGCCTTGTTTAGTAACCATTCAAAGTTATAATGGTTTCAAAGAACAGCTTTATGACCAATTCTTGTATTTAAGACTGTTGCCAGTTCATGTGATTGTCATTCAGGACTTTTGCAACTGGCTTGTGACAAGCAAACCTAATAGAGAACATAAAAGTAAAATTGTAAATTATAGTCACATGATATTTTGCTTAACAACTGAAGCAGTTGTAAGTTTGTCTTGGTCACATGATTTTCCACTTAACTGTGATGCTTAGTGATGGAGTTGCCAGTCCCAATTTTAATCACAAAACAAAGGCTGGTAAGAGACACTTTTCTTGTACAGAACCCTAAGACATTTGACAATTACAAATCCAATTAAGAAATAAAATTATTTGTTCATTCTATTAATAATAAAATGCCTTTTCACTCAGACATTCCATTATGTTAAATTAAACTCATTGCCAAGTAAGGAAATGGAGGATTTTTTCTTTTTAAAAACTATTTCTAAGCAGAGGTTCTTCAAAGTTTTATACCAAGAAAACACTAACAAGTTCAAGTCACTGTCTGTAAATCTAACGGAAATTTGGTGTCCTTGAAATATACAAACTTACATTGGTTACTGGATATAATATTAATATGATTACATTTCTTAAAAAATTCTAATCTCTAGACGTATCACTACTCATAAATGATCATGGCTATGCTTTTGAACTTCGAGATATTTTAAGGAAATAAAAATATCACTCAAAGGTCTTCAAAAATGGAGCACCAAGACACTTCTTTGAAGTTATTACTTAAGTGAAATACATAGACAGTAAAACGTGTATATATTATTACATACACAGAAATTTAAGAGGTTCAATTAAAATATATTTTTCATTAGTCCATAAAATCAATTAGATACCGGTATTGCTAAAGCATCTTACTTCACTGATTGTTGCTTACTTCACCAAAAAAACTCTCCCTCCAAGCCAAAACCACTTGATTTTACAATTTTCAGCATCCACAGCCCTATGGTATTTCAGAGGTTGGGCAACAGCCAAAGAACATACTTCCCACTGCTTTCTCTGCAGCTTCTGTGTAAACATGTTCCTCCTCTAATATGACCTTTTGTCTCTTCACCCAACCACAATTCAATGCTACACTCTATTCAGCATCTATGCAAAACATCCTTGGCTGGTTTTGTGAGGCGCAACCACAAACATTTCCTTTATTTATTGTATCAAAGGCAGATGGTAAGTCAATAAATGCTGCATAATAAGCATTTTGTGGGTCTGTCCATTGATTTGTGAATCAGATATTGTAAAGAGAAACACTGATCTATAATACTGTGCCTCTTTCTAAAGCCTGACTATTCTTCTGCTATAATTTACTTAGTGTCTGCCCAATTAGTCAATCCGTTTAATAGATACCTTATATACAACTTATATACTAGGTCAATGAGACTTATTGGGGGAAAAGTTAGTGGGGATTGTAGAGTTTCCCTTTTTAAATATTGGAATTGCTACACTGTCTTTCCAAGCTACAATAATTTGTCCAGTGGCATTCATATAATTCAACAAAGAGGCAAGCACAGGAGTCCATCAATCAGGAAATGCCTTACAAATGTCTGGTGATTATATATCCCTTTCCTGGGGCTTTGCCAGCTATCTGTTGTGAAATTATTCTTCTCACTTCTGCAGCAGTTAGTGAGGGCTATTTCAGTCATTAATATTTTAATAGATCTATAACCATTAACTTCTGGTTTCATATTCTAATATCATCAAATTTATTTTTAAAATAAGCTATCCAAGCTCCAGGTGAAATCTGTGCTTGTATTATTAGTTTTCATTCTTGCCACTGACTTCTATAATAATCTTGTTTCTCTTCCTTATCAGCGCTTGACAATTTCAGAATTTATCCTTCGTTATATTTACCCTGGCAAATGATTTTTCCTTCTTAATTTATCTGATTAGACCAGCCAGTGCATTTCTTTCATGTCTACATTCATGGTTAAACCACAAAATTTTAGTTTCATTCATTTTCCTTTGCATGTTTACACATCAGAGGTTTAAGATTGCCAATTATATCCTCTTATATGATATTTGCATTTTCTGGTTTTTAATAAATGGAATCCTCTGCTATAGCATTGTTGGACTTCACAACACAGATCTTATAGCTTTAGCCAAAGGGGAGAAGTTAGGAACTTCTCCCACATACAATACTACTATATACTACAATGGCTATCAAGAATGTTTTTACAAAGATTTTCAATAAATTAGCAACTGGAAACTTTAAAATATTAAAAGATATGAATTTTCTTGAAAAATTATATGAACACAAAACTTTAAAAAGCAGAAAAAAATAATGAAAAATGACTTGGTATTTTGTTTAAAGACACAACCAGATGTTCTAGCCTGGGCTACTTTATGAAGTCACAGAAGTAACTTGTATAATTTAGTCTTCAACCTCAAAAAAAGGGGGAAAATGTTCAGAAAGGATTTGGTTTTCCCTTAAAAAAGCTTTTACAAGCAAAAAAAAAAGAAAGTTCAAATGAACCATGGGGCTTTAGATTATTTAATTATTTCTTGGCTCACTGGTCTTATAGGCTTTTCAAAGGGACATGTAAAAAAACCCAAACTACGCACTGATATTGATATAATAATAAGAACAGTTCTTCCTTCTCTGCATGAAGTAAAAACAAAATTCTCATTTTACATAGGAATAAACTGGAAGTTTCTTAACATTCAACTAGGATCTGCCTTCCAATAACTAAAAAAAAAAATCTACAATTTCACATCCTGAGCAGAACTTGGGTTTTCAGGTATTTGAAAAGTATTATTATAAACCCAGTAATCTTTGATAAAGAATAAAAATACCCTGCTCCTTCTATCTCTCTTCATATAGCTAATTTTGAATCCCTAATCATATTTCTTGGCTTTCTCTATTTGCTTAAACCCCTTTTATAGTATAGAACTGGACATAATATTTGAGTTTCAGTTTGGCCAATATAGAATGAAATTGAATAATTACGTCCTATGATTCAGAAACGATGTTGTTGTTCATGTAGTTTAATATTCAATTGACAGTTTACCTTTGCATTGCTATTTTCAACTCACTAAAAAATAATAAAAGTCTTTCATAAATCTTTAATAAATTTCTGCAACCTGGCTCCTCCTCTCTTTTTTTTTGAAGATGTGCACATTTGTTCTTATTCAGATTTATTTCTTTATTTAGTTTATATCCCACCATAATGTCCGTCAGCTTACAAAATATTTAATGTATCTAAAAATAAAATATCCACAGTATGGTTAAAAATAACAGCAACATTACAAAATAGCAAAACTGATGAACAAAACCAGAATATGGAAATAAAAATAGTATAATCGTTAATTTAACAGAACATCCTTTAGAATAATGTTGCTTCCAACATTTTCCCAAAGACAAGAAGGGGGTGGGGGCAGACTGATCTCTACTGGGAAGCCATTCCAAAGTATTGCTTTGCAGGGAGCCATGGCAGCACAGTGGTTAGAATGCAATATTGCAGGCTGACTCTGCTTACTGCTAGGAGTTCGATCCTGACTGGCTCAAAGTTGACTCAGCCTTCAATCCTTCCAAGGTCAATAAAAGGAGGTCCCAGATTGTTGGAGGCAATATGCTGATTCTGTAAACTGCTTAGAGATGGCTGTAAAATGCCATGAAGCAGTATATAAGCATAAGCGCTATTGCTATTGCTGCTCCTACAAAGAAATGAAGTATGGGAGTATAAATATCTTTTTCCTTCTATATCTACATAGGCAGTCCTCACTTACCATTTCTTCAGCAGCCAAAGTTATGACCACATTGAACAAGGAGACCTATTCTCAAAGTTGCAGTCACATGACTGTGATTCAAGCACTTGACAACTGGAATGCATTTATGACAATTACAGTACCCCACAATCACATAATTCCCATTTGCAACATTTGCAGTCAGCTTGTGACAAACAAATGGGGAAGCCAGGAGATTGTTGCAAGTGATGCATGTGACTATGCATGTCAATCACAGGTGAACTGCCTTGGTAAGTTAGTTGCAGTGATGTGATTTTTCTCTTTATGACCACACTCAGCAATAGAGTTCCTGATCCCAATTGTGGTTGGTAATGAGAATTACCAGTATCTCTAAATTATATCTCCCTACCATGGTCAATGGATTCTGCTTAGAGCAGGCAATCCTACTAATACCCACATACTAAGAAGAAAGACCTTCACAGGTCAATGTCAGTACTTTAAATTGTACCCGTGAACCAACCACAGGTCTCAAAGAATTGGTATTCTGTGCCCCTTATGTAGGGGGCAAATAAGTACTTGAGTGCCATGGTCTTTAAAAGCAGCCCCACATAAAGCATATTATAATAGATTAACTTGGTGGTACTGAGGACGTGAGTTATTATTGTTTGTTCTTGCTGAACCAGGAAGATTGGCAAATGTCCCTCCAACCACAGGCTTAGCCTATAGCCTGGATGACAATGTGAAGCTGAGTAACTTCAGCACTTCAAATGGTTGCAAGATCTCTCTCAAAAATTTCATAAAGTTGTAAAAAAGCTGGGGACAGGAACCTAATCCCTTCAGAACCCAACATATCTGAAACTGTCAGACTGACCTCTCATCTTCCATAACCAGATTGAATCACCCATTGAAGGAGTAGAATCATTGCACAACAGTGCCTCTATTCCCCAAACAGGGAATTTAATAAGGTATCATGGTTTATGATACTGAAAGTCGCCAGGAGCTCAAACAATGAGTAGGACGCTGTGGCCTTTAGTTATCTATCATTTTTACCTCTTTTTCTAGACTTCTCACAGATACTACAGAATAGTTAAATAAGACCATCAGATAGTTTCTTCAGGCTCCCAAATTCTGGAGATTTAGATTCATTCAAGGAAAACAGACATTCCCTAATCATATTTCCAGCAAACTCAAGCTTCAATTCTGCTCTATGAGCTTCCTGATTATTTTTGGACCACACTAAGTTTTGTTGGAGAAAACTAAATCAAAATAAGAATTCTTCATTATGGATGACATCTTGTAATATTCATGGACAACATGATATAATGAACAATTTTGCTTCCTTTTATTTGGAACACATTTGAAGATGCATTTTTACCACAACTCAGCATCCTTAGCATCCTTTAACAATCTCAGCTTAGTCTGAACTTTAACCTTTTTTATATCATACATACAATCTGTTTCTGTGTGCTCTTCCTTGATGATGTTTTCTTTACCATCTTCTATATATGTCATTTTGAAATTATCTTTTTTCAGGTCTTCACTAAGCTTTAAGTGGAGCTACATTAGATCTATTCTCCTTGCAGTGTTTACTTTTCATATTTCTTTTTTAGGAACACCTATTTATGCAAGTTTCCTTTTTCTACTATATTCTTCTGCTATGGAATCCTACTTATCATTGATCTGATTTACTAAAATCTGCTTTATTAAAAGATATGCATGATAGAATATGTGTATCAACTACATTCAGTTTCCATCAATATCAAAAATTCCAACTTTACATTGCATCTGTCCTAATGTTACTGCTACTTCATCAACAAATCTCTTTGGATTAGTACCAAGTGAAGGATAGCTGATTTTCCAGTGTCCTCTTCCATCATCTGAAAGAAATAGTTGTCACCAAGCCAAATCAGCTGAGGCAGCAGCACAAAGCACCCTTCTGGCACAGGGAAGTAAATGTCTCAGTTTAGAGCTTAGAATTATTGATGAACTAGAATAGAAGTTTATGCCATGATGAATTCATATCAAACTGAGCTGGAAAACTACACTTCATATTTTTGCTGTTATAGATTTGTCTACAATCTGCCAATACATATTGTCTTTAAGGCAGTATAAATTATGTGTTATTAACTATAAGTAACCAGAAGGCTATATATTATGCAGTTTTAGGCATTTAAGTGCTGTCAGCAAAACACTCAGACTAGCGAGTCCCAAGTTTCTCAGAAGATCAAAGGTAATCCATATTGTATTTAATCCATATTGTATTTAAACAGATCCAGATTCACACTTTCGATTAGGTATTTATGCCGATCTCATGACTACTGCTCTTCCAGAGTAAGAATGCTTTGTTACTAATATTTGTTTAATTAGGATAATTAATTACAGCTTAACTGAAGATTTTTTTCATACTACAGACCTCACATGGATTTCAAAGCCAATGCTGTAAGTTAATCTTTTTAAATAAAAAATAAAAAACTGGCTTTAAGATGAAGTCAATAAATTTTCAATTAAAAACATGCTTACTTTGATGGCTGTTCAGTAATTTACTTTCTTACTAGTTCATAAATTTCTTAGTTCAACTTCTGGAATTTTGAGAAGAGTACTTCTGCCATGGGAAAATTTGTCCTAAATCTGCTCTGCTGCCAATAAACCAGAAGAGCTAACTGGCTGATAATCCTCCCACACTACAATGTTTAGGTATCTGCAGTCAACCAGTGAAAGTTTAATTTGTTCCGCTAATGGCACAGAAAACTATTCAGAATTATTCACTATAAGTCTAACTTCGGCTCCCTTCTATCATATGTACAAACTTTAAATCATTCTGAGCTTGTTAACTCAAGCTGTTTTATCTTTCTTTTTGATCAAAAGCATAACAATATAACAAGAGCTAAAGATAATCTGGATAGAATTGCATCTATGAGCAAAAAAAAAAAAAACCAATAAAGTATGCAAAACCCATAGGACAAAAATAATATTTATTTCAACTCTAACATTCTTTATGTTTTTCATAGATTATTTTTAAATGTTGATCTTGAGCCAAACAAAATGTTAGGCATATCTTATAAGATCTAGGTGTATTTAAATAAATGTAGATGGCAAGAGTAAGAGTAAATTAAGCATATACTTTGAATGTGATTCTTAGCATATCACCAGTACAATCACTATACAATCATTGCTTCAATATTTTTACATGTCCAATTCACATTTTAAGGTTATTTCCTGTTGTTATTTATGTACTTTACCACTGGAAGTAAAATCTGAAGAGATATAAATTATTCTTTTTTTTTTTTCAAGTCATATAGTTCATTTTTAAAGCGGTTCTGCCAATAAAAACACTAAAAACTTTAGCAAAATTTGAACCACACATTGATTTGAAGCTGGTTGCTTTCCTTGTGGAAAGCCAGCAAGCTTAATTAATAAACACATAAAAACCAAATTCACTTTTAGCATATGGATAAACCAGATGGAACAATGAAAACTTTACCTTGTGTGGGTCATCATTTGATTCTAGTTAAAGTAAAATGGGATTAAGCTGCTGGCAAAATAAACAAACAAATCCTTCTCTATGCTCTAGGATTTTGTTCCTATTGCTTGTCAAAAAATATAGACTGATTTATAGACTGATTTATCTAGCTAAGTGCCAGGCCACATCAAATAAACTTCAGCACTTATAACTGCAGTAAAGGCGTTTTCTTCATCAGAAACACCAAAGGAGCAGCCAAAAGAACTCCAGCAGGAAGATACGGTCAAAATAGTGGATTTTTTTCACCATCACACATCCCTGTAAATATTTTTCACTATTTAAATTAAATAATATTTAGTATATATTGCACATATATACAATAAATAAGTAACTGAGTTTATATGTTCTCTTCTTTGGGCACCCAATATGGTTCACATGGCCACAGCTTTTCCCCATTGGATTGCATTTCTTATTATATCCACAAGCAAACTTTGAATATTTTCATCTTTACACCTAGGAAACCTTTGAGGCAACAATATACTTATTCTATTAGGCCAGAGAAGGTGAGCTGAATTTGACTGGGTCTTTGTAACAGTTTCATTAATATCAAAGGTAGTTTTAGCTCAAATTGGCACACATCTGTTGGGTTGCAGAATTGCACTTTTTCGACATACATAAAATTGCTTAAATGATTTAAATTTTTTAATTGGGATTTTTATTAATGTTGAGCATATATTCCTTCCATATGAAATTATACACACCTCCTGAATATATGTATTAACAGCTGCACTGTCCTTCAATAGAACAGTGTGGTTCATTTGCAACATATGTCTGCTAGGAAAGATGAGATCATACAAAATGCAAATTGAAAAAGGAAATAATAATGAACGATATTAAATCAAACATCACAAAATGTTAATTTTGATATTTTAATTCATGTACAGTATTTGGTTTGTTTTCTTTGTTGTTTTCATTATAAGAGTAATCCAATGAAATATAGTAAAGTTATTCTTCTAACAATATAAAAGTAAGTAGAGAAAGATTCTAAAACAAAACTCGGCCACTATTTGGACAACTTCTAAGGAATATTTTTCCTGGTTTTGGTTTTTCATTAGTACAAATTATGTTAAGAGAATCTCTTGATATCAAATGAAATTGCTCTGAGATTCTTGCTCAAATATTTGTATATTAATTATATTGTTTTGGTTAAATGAATTGATTTGCCCAAATAATCTGAAAAGCTCACTGTTGTATTCATATTTAGTTTTCTGTCCAAATCTGTTGTTTGGGGTATTATTCTGGATAAGTTTATCAAAAGTGACATCTGTCACACTCCTCTCTAATTAGGTTCAAGTTAGTGAAAGAGTCACTTATATTTTTAGACAGTCCCAAAGAAAGGGCATTGGAAATAATGAATCTAGTAAGTAATTAATCTGAGCTCATCTTCCTGATGTTGAAAACTGCAGGCAACAGCTAGTAGCTGACTACCCACTGGAACATTTTCCAGCTGTTTCAAGCAAAGACTTTCAAAATGCATGCATACATCCTATTTTCCCAGGATTTCAAAGTCCACATGCAGGCTGCTGCTCAGCTATTATAAATGAGTAATTCAAGTAGGGCATGACTGTGTCTTGCATTAACTTGATAAAGATGTTTCACTCCAAATGCATCAACGTTTCTGCTACGCTAACCCTTTTGAAGAGGGCAATTGCCTCTTGTTATATTTTACTGATAGCTAAAAATTGTGGAAAAGTATTGACTGAACCTCCATTGTGTACATTTTAGACATAAGATGTAAAGCTAATTCAGATTGCTTCTTGAATTAACTTTGAATGTTTCTAAGAAACCTGAATTTGTTTTGAAAATGTCTAATTTTCTAAATATCAAATATTATAATTTTATGTATTAAAGGTCAGCTATTTTTTAGAACAAATCTGCATTTCACTCTAAAACATATATTTAACAAACCTTTAATATTAAGATATTAGCTTTGCATTAATCTTACAATATTTTAATAATGGGTTTTATATTTTTAATTATCACTATTTTTATATATTGTTTTACTTGATTGTTGTGTGCCGCACAAAATCACTCCTTGTGAAATAGGTGTGCATATAAATTTGATCGATAAATAAATATTAAGCAAATGATGCATTTGTTATTAAAATATTTACCGGCCTTTTAGGTGCACAGAACAGTTTCACATT
>JAOYMU010000292.1:48751933-48764900 GCA_025802295.1 Psammodynastes pulverulentus | reverse complement strand
ATTCAACATATTGTAAACAATGTACTTTATATCTGAAACCAATAAAACTTTTTCTATTAAAAAAAAAAAAAAAGAAACCAAGAGCCAGGATAGAGTTCAAAAGTACTGGGAGTTATGCAGCCTGTTCAAGAATCTGATCTATTAACAGTCAAGTCAAATTGGTGACAGATGAAGAGTCAATGTACTTCAAGGGGGGGGGTCTAGGCTTAGGTCTCTTTGTGGGGCATAGGGGCTCCATCCAAAAGACTGATGATGCATTTGACTCCGCTCTCAGGCTCAGACTGGCCATCACAGTAACTTTGTTTCGACAATCATATTTATTATTTTAATTGCTTTTTTGTTATCATATGCTGAACTTGTATATGGTTATTTATGTACCTGTAAATAATGCATGCCATGAACAGAAAAAATGTCTCAATATATCTGCTTGAAAGACTTATTATAGCTTAAATGTACCTTCATTATGATTTCAGCAATACTGTTAAGTATATTCTTCCCTTGTTTTTCTTTTCTCCTTACTAAATCTATTCTTTTATTCTTTGTCAAGTGACATGCTTTAATTTAAATAATAATTTTGAAGATATGCCTGACTGGACATGTTTCCTACTATGCAGGATCTTTCAAAAAATACCATTTTAAAGTATATTTTAAATTAATATGTAGCGCATTACAATATATCATAATACTTCTCATTTTCAATTCTCAAACAGCTCAGGAAATCAATTCCTTAAGCAGATAATAAAATGGACTAACTGGGAAAACAATAGGCAACACTCAGCTGAAATCTCATAGAAATTCCTCTCTCACTTGCATGTTTATCCTTAATATTTTTTCAATGAAGACTCAGCTACCTTGTTTTTAAAAATTCAAAATTCACAAAACATACCTAATTTAGACTTGCTATAAGGTTCATATTCATGTTCCAGAGCACAAACAATCATTTTTATAATTCTGTGCACTGCACTGCTATCAAGTCGAAGACTGAGAGGTCCTATAATAAGACTTTTTGTAGACATCTCCTGAACACCACTGAAGTCTTCAATCTTCACAGAAGTCACATCTGGCTGATTTCCAGACCCTGAAATATATATTGGTTGGTTTCAGAGAGTTAATATATAATAAGATAATGTTAGGGAAGGTATTTTATTATACAGCAAATATCATAGGTTAGCATTTGCACCAGTGTATGGAAACATAACACATAACGTACCAAAGCATTTCTTTTCTCTTTAAAGATCCAGTTATGTAAAGATAAGAAGCTGCTGTCTTGAATCTTGAACTTTGGAAATAGTCAATTTATATAAATAATAATGGCATCATGAGGTAATTAAACATTTCCTTATATCGTTTTACAAAATACTGTGTGCCTCTCTAGCTTGTTTCAAACTTTATCAGAAAAGAAGAGAAGAACAGCAAATAAATCAAATTTACAGGGCATTTAAGCTCCCTTCTCCCATTGTTAGCCCAAGGAAACTGGCCAATCCAAAATTAAATTCAGCTAAAGGAGTAGTATTTTAAAGTAAAGGTTCCCCTCGCACATATGTGCTAGTCATTCCTGACTCTAGGGGGCAGTGCTCAGCTCCATTTCAAAGCCAAAGAGCCACCGCTGTCCGAAGACGTCTCTGTGGTCGTGTGGCCAGCATGACTAAAAGCCAAATGCGCATGGAATGATGTTACCTTCCCACCAAAGGTGGTCCCTATTTTTCTACCTGCATTTTTTACATACTTTTGAACTGCTACGTTGGCAGAAGCTGGGACAAGTAATGGGAGCTCACCCCATTACACGGCACTAGGGATTTGAACCCCTGACCTTTCGATCGACAAGCTCAGCATCTTAGACACTGAGCCACCACGTCCCAGTATTTTAGACAGATTTAACAGTAGTATTTTAGACAGATTTAACTAAGTTTATCACAATGAATATCTTTTCCTTATACCAATATAACTTTGGTAACAGTTATGAAGAAGGGGTGGGCAAATGGTAATATAAGGGAGATATCTGATTCTAGGAAGAAATTCATTTCCATCCTCCTCTTAAAAAAACGGGCCAAAGCATACAGCAAAAATCTACAAGAAATGCATGTACTGTGTCCACAGTGAAACTACACTTCTCACAGATCCAATTCAACTGTATTAGCTTTATTTCAAGTCCACTACAGCTATGACTTCTTTTTTCTGAAAATACCAGGAGTGACCCAAATTAAATCTAAAGTGTGAAAAGGAATTATGTTGTTGACAGAGATGTGAAAACCTAATTACAGTTTAATGTATACATAAATATAGTATTTAAAACTGGTTTATTTCAACCAATCAGAGATTTTCAAGTTCAGATAATGCACTAAATGAAAGAAAAGATAATGAAGCAAAAGCTTCTAACTTTCTTAAAGTATACCAGGGAAGGATCAGTGAAAGGAACATTTATATCCAACACAGCCTCTAACCAAAAGGCAATGAGGCATGAAGCCACACCTAGTATTAAAACTCACCATTGTAACAGAAAATATTACTGTTGTATTCCACACTGTAGGTGCAAACAATGTCTAACTGAAATGCAAATGAAGTTTAACTGAACTTTTAAACAAATGAAATATCCAACACCAAGTCATGATTCTTTTAATACCTTTGGAATCTTCATTTTAGAAAAATTATTAAACTTAATCCTTCTCCACCCAGAGGATTATTCCCAGGGTGCAAAGAAAAGAGTCTGTAACCCCAATGACCCTGACAGTAACAATGATGGATGTATGAGCTTCTGGAAATGTCATCCTGGTTGATAAGATAAGAAAGGAATGGGGGGAGGGCGTCAGACCTTCAAGTTAGTGTAGGCCAAGAACCAGACAAGCAGGGATTGCTTTATTACTTATCCTTACTCTCTTCAGTGTTATAAGGCAAACAGCTGAATTTGGAAGCTGGTCTGGGTTTATGTCAATACAATCATAGATCAAATAAAATCAAGATGGAGTTATTTTGAGTTTGCAGGGTCCTTGGTGCTCTCTGAACCTGGCTATTTTCTTGCAGACCTTCCATTATCCAACTAGGTAACTTCATCAGTGCAAGTGAGTGTGGGGTTTGTTTCCTGTTTATATAAAGTAGCTTGCCCTGTCAGTGTTGGTGAGTTGTTTTTTTTCTCTTAGGATTGAGTCATTTTTGTGAAAATGCCCCCTTAACAGCCACCCAATCCTCTGTTTCCAAGGCCAGGTCCACATTTCTTACAGTGGGGAAGGTGAAAGTGGTGAGGGCAGATGGGGGTTTGCAAGTTTAAAGGTAGCCATCACTGCTAGGAGAAGGAATCAATCTTGAAAGAAGACTAATAAGTCTATTGTTCCAAAAAAAATCCAAAACAACAAGAAAAAAACTGCAGACATGAAGCCTTTTAGTTACTGACGAAACATATATTTATTGATAAGTAGATCAGAAAAATGTGACATCACCAGACCAAAGCTATAAAGAATAAAGCCCCAATTTATATAAGGTTAAGACCTATTATTTATATGCCAATGATACATTACTGTTGTCATTTAGTTTTTTATTGTATATCACAATGAATCAAATATTTAGATAATGCTTGTAACTATTAAAAATAAAATTGTTTCTATGTGGAGAATGGATGGAAAGTTGTTTATTAATGTGTTGATTATATAGTCAAGGAGATGTTTAGACTGAATTTCACATTTTTATCTATTTATTGAGTTTTCCGGAAAGACCTGGGATAGATAGATGTTGTTCGATTGTGTTAACGGTATTGTTGTAGGATGTAAGCTGTTCCTAGTAAAGCTGTCTTTTATAACTGATTGATGGTGATTTCATCAATGCCAATGGGTAATAAGGAGTGGACTTATTTATTCAACACAATCTTATGTAAGTAACCTGGGAGTAAGTGCCGTTGAACAAATTTGTTCTGTTCCTCCAATGGGCTCAAAACTACAAGAAAAATAGATTTGATTAAACTGGAAAGTGCATCAGAAAGCACTTCCTAACGCACAGTTTCCTGAAACAAACTGCCTCAGTGTTTGATGGATTCTTCTTTTTAGAAGCCATGCTGAATTACATCTTTTAAGTACCTTATAATAATTGGTTTTTCACTTCCCCTTTGCCTGTGGAGGCTATTTTTGAAACTCAGCATTCCTCAAAGAGGAGATCTGAATCCAGGTTTCCTCAGTTATAAGATATCACTATATTTTTATGCATATTATTTTATTCTGAAATCTCTGAACAAAAAACAAGAGGTGGATGATGGACAGACAGGCATTAAAGAAATCAGGCCAGATTTAAGTTAGGCTTTAAAAAGGTAAGCCTAAGGACAGTCGGTCAAGGACTGTCAGGTGCCTCTGAATAAGCTTTTGTTTCTGTTATTCAAAGAGAAAGCAAACAAAGAAATTAAGTACCTTTGCCACTGGTGCTCTCCATTGTGTACAGATAATCCATGTAGAAAGCCCCAAACCTCTGCATTCCTGTTATCTCTGTGTACATCTCCTACCAACAAAGCAAAGTACATACAACTAATGTTCACTTAAGAAAGAATCTTGAGATTATAACCCAGCGGTATCAGAGCCATATAGAAGTACTAAAGATATATGCTTGTTTGGGTTTGTGCATGAATACATGGTAAAGCTTATCAATACAAAGGACAGAGGTTAGTCAAAGAATTCATCCTTCAAACAGCTAATGCAACTTCCATACCAGGCTACACAAAAGGGCATCTATAAGCCTTCTGGATCTTTTGTTCAGTTTTACCAACAGAAGCTAGTTAATTAGTATCTTAAATTGAGTGAATTATCTCAATCTGACCTCTCACTTCCTAGTGAACCAGATGACTAAAAATCTAACATTTGCAATTTACGAAACATTTAGGAAATGTAGTCTGAATCAATTAGGTTTATTTGAACTCAGTAAGAATTGTTTGTTCATTGTCTATAGGAAGCAATGAACCTTAAATAACATTCTAATCATGTCATTAGACTTGAAGGTGATATTAGCTGAGGAGAAGCTATATACTACTAATAAAGGAATACTTTAAGCTCTAACAAAGTAAGTTTATCAGTCAGATCAGACTGAGAATTGATAGAAAGTTTACCATATAAACTGAGACTTCTCACAAAGGAAGGAAGGAAGGAAGGAAGGAAGGAAGGAAGGAAGGAAGGAAGGAAGGAAGGAAGGAAGGAAAGAAGGAAGGAAAGAGCCTTCCAAGAATTATACATCTACTGTTACTTTTTAAGATGTTTATAAATGGTTTGAAGTGAGTAGTAAACAATAAATAATCAATAAAAACAAAATGGATTGAGAAAAGTTCCAGAAAGTTCTATACCATATGAAGGAGGAAAAAATGGAAAATGCAATTCAACATAAGTTTCTAATTTCACATTTTATTGAAAATAATGGAAACATGGAAGATGAATAATGAAATTACATGTATAATACAGTGGTACCTTAGTATTCAACTGCTTCAAAATTCATCGAATTTGATACACGATGCTTTTTGATGCAAAAATTTTGTCCCTGTACTCATCTTTTTCCCGGTACTTGACGTGCAAGGTAGAACTTGTTGGCATCAGCTACCTCATGACTTGCTACTGCTAAAGGGTCACATGGTAGGTATTCGTTCTTTTTATTCATTGAGCCTCCCAGAAAGAATCCCGGACAAATATCGAAGTACCACTGTATTACAATTAACCTCTGAAGATGTTGCCTCAAAAATGTAATCAAGTTTCTTCCACCTCTCTATCCCAACTTTAGTTATCATGCATTGTACTCTAATTAGGCAATCTCAAAAGTTCTTTTGAAGAAAACAAAATCCTGGACACTTGAATTCAGACTGAATTGCTTTAAAGAATCTGAATGTGAACATTGTTAGAAAATTAGCCTACTGCTTCTGAATATTCCTATGGCAAATAACTTTTGCCCTTTAAGAACTGTAATTAAGTACCAAAGTTAAGAAGTTTACATGAATATACTAACTTTCATTTCTCACATTTATGCTTTAACCGTCTTTGGCATTGCTTAAGGGAGCATACTACATTTATTTTATTTTAATAAGCACAAAATCTTTTTATGTCTATGTTGCAAGATTGTAGCTTATCCACAACTAATCAATAATTTCATTACATAAAGTGATTTAAACTGAAGCTCCTCCTAATCCCTATTGAAGATTGTTTCCAATTAAAAAGAGCTTTATTTTTTTACACCACTAGAAGTAACACACTTGGTCACCTCATGTTGATTTTAGCCTCTGAATGGTAAAAAAAAATACATATTCCAAGAGTTTCTGGATATAACTCTCATATACCTTTCTTAGCACAAAAATTAAGGCCAGCAAGTAATAAAATATGTTAAGAAATTACATAACACAAATTTGATAATTGTATCTACTAAACATGAAGTGTACAAAGACAGAAGATCTGAGTATTAAGCAAACTCAAATTAGGGATGAAAAAGACCTTATGAGCAGCTGCATCCAAAATAAATTCTGCACGGACACCATTGTTTTCAGGACTTCTATAATCAAATAGTGAATTAGTAAGATATGTCATCCCTTTTGTACTGAGATTTTCTCCACAGTGGAAAAAGCATGCTTCCTGGTATAAAAGGGGGAAAAAATTAAAATATGTAAGAATATAAAGAAATCACAGCGTAGAACTTAAATAAACCTATTTTTCACAAATGCAGGTTGCTTCCAATACATAATAACGGGTGGGGGTTGCTTATTTTGCTAATTCAACACACATAATATCTTTACAGGTAGTCTTTGACATGACCATTTGTTTAATGACCATTCAAAGTTACAATTTTTAAAAAGCTACTTATGATC
Source organism: Psammodynastes pulverulentus (assembly GCA_025802295.1). Classification (NCBI taxonomy): domain Eukaryota; kingdom Metazoa; phylum Chordata; class Lepidosauria; order Squamata; family Psammodynastidae; genus Psammodynastes; species Psammodynastes pulverulentus. The sequence continues at coordinate 48,758,095 of JAOYMU010000292.1, read as the reverse complement.
CATTCTCAAAGTTATCACTGCTACTCCCCTTCTGGTCACATGATCATATTTCAGGACTTGGCAACTGGTTCACATTTACATTTGGTTACAGTATTCTGCAAATATGTGTAGCAATTTGCTACATTTTTTGCTGATTTCCAGCAAAAAAACAGCATTCAAGAGAATGGATTTATTTAATAACTATGTGACTCACTTAATAACTGTATGATTCAATGATTTGCTTTGCAACCATCGTAAAAATGATCATAATCAAGTCTGGTCATGTGCTATCTCAACAACTCATGGCCAAATTTCTGGGCTCCATTGTGGTCATAAGTGGAGAAGTATCTGTATTTTCTTTTAAATTTCATAAAATATCCCACAGTTACTAGGATCACCACAAAATATTGTGCAGTGAGTAAGATTTGGATGCAAACCTCATTATTAGCAAATTAAACCTACTTTGCCCTAAATTTTATACTTATATTCTGTATAAGTATACAGTTGCTTCATAATATATGCTACCTCATGTATGTCAGGCATAAACAACCAGACTCCCATCTAAAGAGTTCAACTAGCTGTTTTTTTGCTCAAGCCTATATATAGGAATCTTCTCAGACTGATGGTGCAGCAGGGTGAGACTAGATAAACTTCAATGGCATTCAGGGAAGGTCAGTTTTCAACTTATTGTGCCCATATAGGGACTCCAGACTAATTCCCTGTTTGACTCCTCCCCCTGGTCAGCCAGTCCATCTCCTAAATCAGATCACACTCAGCTAGAGTTTTTACTACAGGAAATTGATATTTAGTGAAAAAAATATAAATAGCATTTATTAATTATATAATTTCAGTATTTTGATCAAAACTATCAAGATCTAATCGTTATGGTATGTGTGTATAGGCAGACTATACCTATCTATAGCTATATCTACCTATAGCTATATTTATACCTATATCTATCAATCTATATACTCTATTTATTTATATATATTTACAGACACACACATACCTCAGAGTGTTCCAGAGCTTGAACAAAATGAACACTGATATTGATAAATACAGCAATTTTTCCAACATGTTATCAACAGTTGAAATTGTCCTGCCATTTCTTTTTTTTACTCTGGGACCTAAAAAAGTACTTCAGATGTGTTCATGAGCTGAACACATATACAATATTGGGATTTTTGTTCTCACTGATATTTAAATCACTGAGGCCCTAATTTTAAAAAGTTTTTAAATTACTATTACTTAAAAAGCGCTACTTAAATCCTGTTCTCACTTTCAGGATGAGACGTGGCACTCTGGATCTAAGTCAGGATCTTTTTAAAATTTCTAAAACTGTTTCCAGGCTTTCTAACACATTAACGTGTCTGTGATCCAATAAAATATAAATTATACTCACTGATTCACTTCTATTCTTGTTCTCTTCAAAATCTTTAACTCCCATGATTCCTTTAAGGCAAAAAGCTTGGCAACCAACAAATCCTATCTGGCAATTAAAGAAAGGTTCGCCTCTCATAAGGGCCTGGGAAGAAAATTGAATGTAGTATAAAAACAATGGGCAATAGTTAATATTCAAATTACAGTGGGATTCTGCACCTAGTTATGCTTACATAAATAAAACAAGAAAATAAAGACACACAAAAAGTTCAACTTCTGGTGAAAATTAGACAAAATTATTCAGTTTTCTTGAAAACAGAATATACATGATTTGTCCCTGCATTTTTCTGGAATGTTTTTGACTTCCAAGTTAATTTACAATCCTGGATACAGTGAAATTAATAGCTTTATGGATTATTTTATATGTAGGCTCACTATACTTAATTAAAAGTAAATAAATCAAATAAAGAGTACTTGTAATGGAAAGACATGAAAATATTCATTTCTGGAGTATAGCTATAATCTAAAAATATCTCTTTCAATAATTACAACTGTCCAATAAGAGAGAAATATAAAAACAATACTGTAACTGCCAGCTGAAAATAATAATACTGATAAAAAACTACTGATGCCAAGATTTCTACTATAAATTAACCCTGTACAAAAGTAGTGGAAAGATTACCTCAATTGTAGTTCCTTCTTGTTGCCAGCAAATTATTTCTTTAGATTTTACTTTCTGTGGACTGTAATAACTACTTTCAGCTTGCATTTCAGTGAGCTATGTAACAATATGAGATTTACCATTAGTCAACATTAGAATTAAATACATGCAAGATCTCATTATTCTATAAGAAAAAAAATGATGACAGATTTTAGTTTTGGTGAATATGATAGTGCAAGAAACAGGTACACTAAAACAGCTATGACATATTGTCCACACAGAAAATAACTTGGACATAAATACACTAGTTTAACCTATATACTGCTACAATTGAAAAGAAATCTGAAATACTTTTATTTTCTCTAATCATAAAAAATGAAAAAAGATAAATTACTCTCTGTGCAGGTGTAACACAGTTTATGAATAAAACCAAATGTTATGAAGCACACTGCAATACCACGGGAAGTAATTTAAAAGATGGAAGTATTCAGTTGACCCTTATGAACTTTAAATCATAAGAAAATACTTCTACACACACACACACACACACACACACACACACACGTTAAAAAGGTTAGCATTATTCACTAAAATAGGTAGATTAATATTTTGCTTGTTTCCAGCACTCTATTCAACTTTAACTGCCAAAATAATTTCTTTTAATTTTCTCATAAAATAAAATTTCTAGAAGTTCTCATTACTTTGTCATTTCCGACTGGGGAATACACATGGTTGACATTTTGAAGCACAATTGCATAAGGCAAACATTCAAGTAAAACAGGAAAAAATCTTCAGCTGTATGCAATTATTGTAGAGGAAAAGCAATTAATTGATTAAAAGAACTCAAACATTGCAAGAACAATTTCTGACATTATTAGGAAAATGCTACATTTAATTTGGTATGATTTTTTTAGCTGGAGTAGTATCGGCTACTCAGAATGCTAATGCAGAAACCTGACCTTATTTTTGACCAAAATATGAACCACAAATTAATTCCATACATTTTTTAGCATTCAAGCAGAACAATAGATTCTAATGTTTTCCTTCTACATGCCACCATAATACCTTTATAAATTCCAATTCACAATGTAGAAATGCAATATTAACAATTTTGGAATATGGTTAAATTATTTTAATGCAGGGAAACGTACAAGAATAGCTAAAGTGGTCAATCTTAAGGAGTTGTAGTTACAAGTGGTCTTTGACTTATTATAATTCATTCAGTAACTGAAGTCAAAGCAGCACTGAATAAAAGACCTGCGCCCAGTTCCCAAAGATACTCCATTGCAGCACCCACATGGTTACGTGAATTCAGATGCTTTGCAATCGCCCATATTTACAACTGCTGGAGCCCTTCACCCCCCACAATTTCCTCCCCCATATCTGCCCTTCTGAGTGCCTTGCATTCTACCGTATACTATATCCCTGATATCCCCTTGCTGCTGTTGCCTCCACTATCGTCTTCTTCCTAATGTTGGCCCAGGATCCAGGCAGTTGAAGAGGATGCATCCCTGAGACGCACACAGTGAACACAGCGGGATGATGGAGCTTTACCTGAGGAAGGGAGCTTGCCAGTCCATCTGGGGAGTAGCTAGCAGGACAGTGAGGTACAATGCTGTGTGAAGTAGGAGAGAGGGGCAGTTCATGAGATAACTCTTGGGAGACGCCATCTGGGGTGGTGGCAGAACTGGAAGAAGTGTAAGGAGTTGCAAGGTTTGTATGCTTCAGCACATTGGAAGCTGCTGGCCATTCATGAGGCTTTGCAGGAGGAAAACTGGGCTGAGAGCAAGTAGAGGACCTGTGGGTAAGTTCTGCCAGAACTGGTCTCTCCTGCACTCCTTGCTGAAGCCCCACTGATCAGTTCTCCTGATATACTTCTGACACACACACTAGGCAGTGCATGTTGAAAGCTGCTGGCCATTTGTGAACTTTTGCAAGAAGACGACTGGGGCAAAAGCAAGCAGAGGGCCTATGGGTAGGTTTATTTATTTATTTGTAAAATTTATTGGCTGCCCATCTTACCACAGGTTAATTCTTAGTGCTGGACTCGCCTCCACTCCTTGCTGAAGCCTGAGTTCTGGTTTTCCAGGAGTGTTCCAACACAAGCTGCATAGTGCACACTGCATGTCTAAGAAGCCTGCATCACTATGCTTCTTCCAGTTGTGCTACCATCCCAAACAGCATCTCCCACACAGTCTCCACTTTCACCTGGGAGACTGACCTCACTTGCCTTACCAATGTTTCATTACCTAACTAGGTAATATCATCCATGCTCACTTATGATAATACTTGGGCTCTGATAAAGGTAGGCATTGATGATGTTACCTAGTTGGGAAATGAAATACTTGCAAGTAAACAACTAAGCTCAGAGATCACTAAGAACTCCATGATTTTCATTTCGTAACAGAAAATAATTGATAACATAGATGTTATAGATCAAATGTAGTAATAACAATTTGGGGCCAAGAAAGCCTAGGTTCACATCTTCATTTAGCACTGAGATTTAATAGATAATTTGGGGCTATTAGACTAATTCTGTCAGAGGATTACTGACAGAGAAAACAAAGAAGCATGTGTAATGCCATAAATGTTCAGGAAGCAATAAATAAATAACTAAAACTACAGAAAATTAAATCTCCCCCCCCCCAAGGTGCTTACATTCCTTTCTTCATTTATTATTTCTCAGTTGTTTGATCCTGATTTTGGGTCTTTGTCATAGATTTGTGCAATGAACCTTATCAATTTTTATAGGGTGGACACTTGTTGCACACCTCCCTATCCTGTTGTCTCCTCCTCAGCCAGCCTGTCAAGCTCCTTTTGGCAGGTAAGGCTCTGTAACCCCGTCATACTCACTGCACATCAGTATGCATCCCAGGGCTGCATCCTCAGCCAGCACCTGTATACTGGGCCAGCAGCGGAAAGAAAAAGATGGTGAAAGTCATTTATGAGTAGTAGAGGGTAGCAGGGTATGCAGCAGAATGCAGTACTGTAAAGGGGCAGAGACAGGAGGAGATAGGCAGGTTGAGAGAGATGAAGAGGGCAGAAGTGTGACCTTCCCGGCTGACAACATTGTGACGCGCTGTCCTGGCCTAACAACTACAACAACCAAATTCAGAGAACATCAAAAACTCCACAGTTCAACCCTAAGCAACATATACTCTCTTCAATTAAAATAAAAATCAGATACTAAGGATTCAGTACTATTTACTTACACAAGAGTATCTCTCATTGAATTCCATGGAGTTAAATTTGAATGGATGCATACAGGTTGATATATACCACAGAAGGATTGCTATAGTATTCATCTCAAAATATATTTTATATACATTTTCTCCCAGTATTAGAATTTGTGTGCTATTGTTTGTACCTACAGCTGAAAATATACTTGAATTAAAAATAAAATAAAATACTTGCTTTGAAAGTGATTGTTGCCTTTGTGCAATAAAATCCTATGGAAACAATGGGATCCTTAATGATTGGAATTTTCTGTTGGTTCATCGTTCCGTCATCCATTCCAACATCATCTGTGTCTTCATTATCAGTGCCCACAATAGCAGGCACAAACGACCAGGCCCATGACACCCACCCTTGCTGTTGATCATCATCTTGTGGAATATAAAATTCTGGAGAAATGTCTTTGCCTACTTCATCTTCTGCACCTTAAAACATAAAAGAAACGGAGCTAGCTAACAATGCAATTTTAGCCACAAAAAATTGAAGCCAACTTGTATTTACTTCTGCAGAAGAAAAGATTTTTTTCTGCCTGAATATATTAAATGTCTTGTCATAATTAATATGAAGAGAGGATCCAATTTTCTTGTTTTTTAGACTGAACATATTCATAAAATATCAATTTCTGAATGCATTGGGCAATTAAGGATTGTAGTTTATGTATTTGATATAATTAAAATATATGTTTATATATATTAAAAATGTTGCTCATATATAACACTTTAGTTATATATGAGCAGCATCGATTCAAATTTAAAAATCTATCTATAAAGCCATATTTGGTGGGACTCATCTCTGGGGGGGATGAGTCTGCCTACTGAGAGGAGGTGGACTGGTTGCTTAAGTGGTGTGGAGACAATAACTTGGTCCTCAACACCAATAAGACCAAGGAGCTTATAGTGGACTATAGA
>JAOYMU010000292.1:48735043-48745501 GCA_025802295.1 Psammodynastes pulverulentus | reverse complement strand
GAGGGGTGAAAATGTGTTTAAAAACTGTACTAATAAAACTTTTTCAATATAAAAAAAAAAACTTTGGAACCAAACAAATACAGTGGAACCTCAGGTCGTGACCGTAATCTGTTCCAGGACTATGGTCACAACCCGATTTGGTCATGACTGGAAGCACGACTAACTGCACATGCGTGGACAAAAAACTTCACCGACTGTGCATCCGCAGAAGGGGAAATTGGCACAGAAACGGTTTGTTCGCCACCCGATTTTTGAATCGTGACTCGATTCAAAAAAATCGGGTGGATTTTTTTGGTCGGAACCCGCTTTGGTCACAAATAGAAGCGTTCGTGACCCGAGGTTCCACTGTATAAACTTTTATTTTCAATCAAATAGACACAAATAGACACAATGAAATAGATACAATTCTGAAAAAAAACTTTACTTTAATAGTTCCAATAGAGAATAGTTAAGCTAGCACTAGCTCAAAAAAAAAAGTCCATGATCTAACCAATTCCTTTAATACCCTGTTCTGAAGCATTTTGGATAATAAAGTACATATTCTAAATTGGAAAAGCTACTTTGAGAGAAAAAAACTCAGAATTCCGTACAAAATGGCCACTACCTAAAATAAAATTTGTTGATAGTGATCCAATATTTCTGAATATTAATCTTCAGTTCTACAGTCAAGCCTGTTTGAAATTTGTTATAGCTAATAAATTGAAGGTACCCTGAACAGCTTTAAATGTCCTTTATGTTGAATTGGTAGCCTGAATTAGAAGACTGAAACCACATGCTACTGGATGAATTATGCACAAAACAACTGCTTATTACAGCATGTGGCATCAATAATACTAGTAAAATTAACTGCACATAGGGATAGATGAATTACAACACACAAGTCCACATCTGGAAACAACTTCAATATAGATAAAGTTACGGAGCTTCCTCAGTTTTATGTCAGAAATAGGATAAATTTCCAAAAATATATGGTGCTATTGACTCTTGGATTTAGCTGATGATGCTGGTCCCAAGATGCATATTAAGATTTGTCACCTTGACATAAGTTTAAAATAAAATACTTCAGAAAAATATTCTGAACTCCAAACTATGTGATTTGTTTTCCTTTAATTATATTTTTTCTATTAACCATAGTCATGCCAATATCAAAAAAGAAATAAGGCATCCAGAATTTTAGAGTAACATCACTGTACAACATGGATGAAGTTAATAAACACAGAAATTCCTGAAACTTAAGTTATGGTCATGGATCAGAACACAATTCTCATATCTTTTTTTATTTCAGCATAAATGTACCTCAAAAAAACTTCAATTATCTATTTTGGGATTTTCAAGAATATATGACTCAATTATCAGGAAATCTACTTACTTTAATAATGGATGGCATCTTAGAATTAAGATTATCATAAGTGAAGTGCAAGCGAGTTCTAAACGAACACTTGTATAACAGAGGATCTTGGTAAAATTCAATTTTGCCACTAGCATTCCTCTTGTCTAGACAAACTGTACAATCAGAAAAGTTTATCACTTTCCTTAGTACCAAATCAGTTGCTATGAAAAGAAAGAAAAATATTGTTCCATTTTAATAGCAAGACAAAACAAATATTATATGACTATTTATATTCTGCTTAATATGGAAAGAATCATACATGACAAGACTGCATAAGCTTTTTCAAAATAACAAACAACCATTGATTGGGACATTGGAAATAATGTTTCAAAAAAGGAGGTGCATGGGACAAAAAATATACAATAGATAGTACCAGTATGAAAACTACAGTTGCGTTAACTTTCATTTAAAATAAATGTGCAATTACTTTGGATGTATGAAATAACTCTCCTCCTTTCACTTTAAAAATAACAACACACATTCACTTTTGGAAAGGTTCCGGCAACCACACAGATTATGTAGGCTTCTTTGATATATAACAGAGTAACAGAGTTGGAAGGAATCTTAGAGGTCTTCTAGTCTAACCCCCTGCTCAAGCAGGAAACTCTATATACCATTTAGACACATGGTTATCCAATCTCTTCTTTAAAACTTCCAGTGTTGGAGCATTCACAACTTCTGGAGGCATGTTGTTGCACTGGTTAATTGTTCTCACTGTTAGGTGTGGCAGCCCTTAGATATTGGAGCATGGCTATCATGTCACCCGCTAGTCCTTTTTTTCACTAGACAAACCGAATTCCAGCAACAGTTCTTTATATCCCAGAATTTGTTTAACATACGTATCAACGAATAACACCAGGGAGTCTAAACTCATGATGAGTTCCCAAATACATCCTGCTGCTTGGTATCTATTTCAATAAGTCACTGTAGAATCTGGAATCCTCAACTCCCCCACTCTCTCAAAAAGTTGTGTTTCTTATTCGAAGGACGCAATAAGGAAACACAAAGGGCTATCTTATCCACAAAACTAGCTGGTCTGATGTTTCATATGTCCTGTCCTCAGGACTAATAATCTCTTTGCTAAGTTTCACAGAGCTCACTTACTTGTACAACCATTTTCCAGTGTCCTTAATTGAAGACAGTGAGCTATTTTTTAAAAAAGCTGGCAGAATGTTATGACTTACAGATTACCTGATATATCCATAAAGGCTCGATCCCAAAATTCATCTACTGTGTAACATTCCGCAGAAGTAATATTAACAGAAAGAACAATATCATCCTCCACATATTTGAGTATGAGGTTATTAATGACAATGTTGATGTTGTTTATAACCCGCCAAATCAAACTCTGTACATAACCTAAGAACGAAACATGAATATGGTCAGTCTTTTTATTTGGGAATTCCACCAGCAAGTTGCTTAAAACAAAATAACTTTGTTAAATTTGACAATCCAAAAAAATAAATAAATAAAACAAATGCCATCAACTTTTCTGGTCTTTAATCTTCAGTAACTATAAATATCAAATAGAATGGCCATTCCCCCAAATCAGTAAGTAATCATTATCCAGTGAAAGTTAGTTTAAATATCACATATTAATGTGTAAGTGGCAAAAACTGGTTTACTGATGTTTTACATAAGAAAAAACATAGACCTGCATGGCAATCTCCATTTCTAATACTTCTTGCATACATCTTCCTCTATGCACCCAAACTCATGCATCCCCTAATGCTGCAGAAAGAATGTTTAGAGACTGTGCTAGTGCCTTATTAGTGGATTTATTATTGTATTATCAAACTACAATTGTGCCAATATAACAATGAGGATAGGGTTTATATTGCTACAATGACTCAGTAATTTGTAGGAGATGCTACCAAACTCTAGTGAGAAAGTGGGCATAGATTGCCTTTTAGACAATTAACACCCTAAAAGACTGGTTTTTTTTTTAAAAAATGAGTCTTTGCAATACGTTGATGCCTCAGAATTACTTCATAAGTCATCATTTAGCAATTGCTTTGTTTAGTGACCATTCACAATTACAAGGGGGATAAAAAAGCAATTTTACAACCAATTCTTGCACTTGCAACAGGTCTGCCAAACAAAGGAAATGGGAAGTAAGATCATAAGCGCAGTTGCAGTTTCACCACTTTGCTGAGTTACAGAGTTGCAAGTCCCAATTGTGGTTGAAACAAGGACTACTTGTACTATTTGTAAGTCAAAGTCCAACAAAAATAGATCAACCACTGATTTTTCAAGTTTATTTTTAATTAATTTGAATAAAAAGCAGAAATTTCAAGGCAATGAATGACAAATGCCCCCGCCGAAAACTTTCTATTCAGATTTGGGAGATAGGGTGGTAGACCCACTACAAACATTGTTTCTCCTATGTTTTTTTTCACCACCTTTTTTCCACAAGTTATTAAGTGCCCAGATATAACATTTATATGGCAAATCACCTGGTGGCAAATCAGGGTCAGGAGAAGTCTGTTGAATTTTTCTTGGTTTCACTGTCGTTTTTGAACCTTCTGTAGTACTACGATTTGTTGAACTGGAACCACAACTCTCATGGTCATCCTAAAATATTTTTTTTAATTATTTGTTAAAAATCAGCAAAATAAGAAGTGCAAACATGTGGTAGTTAGGTCATTTTTGTACCTTCTTTAATTGCAATTAGTGACTTATTTGATATCTCAGCTTTCAACTCAATTAATACTTAAGGCAGATTAAAAACAAAACACAGAATAAGCTTACAAATAAATCTATACTAAAATACATTAACCTTTAAAACCCAGCAAAGGAAAAATACCTGGTCTACTGTTTTAAATGCAAAGAAAGTAGGAACTAAATTAACTCCAAAGCCAGCATTCCACAGAACAGAAATGATTCAGTGAAAGGTCCTCACACACATGCCAGAAAATAAAACGATGACAGTTGAGACATCTTCAAAAGGTTTTCCGCTTGGAGATCACAACTGACAGTCAGGTTCATAAAAGCAATTCTTGAAATAGGCTGTATTCTAAAACAGTGTTTTTCAACCTTGGCAACATTAATATGTATGGACTTCAACTCCCAGAATTTTCCAGCCGAAAGCATAGTTGGCTGGAGAATTCTGGGAGTTGAAGTCCATCCATCTTACAGTTGCCAAGGTTGAGAAACACTGCTCTAAACCAGTTAGACTCAGGCCAACATTAAATTGTGGTCAGTAAGCAATGGGCAACTGATGTACATTTTTCAGTTTAGGCAATAGTTAACAGCCCAGATGCCATACAGTATTTTGTAACAATTGCAACTTCCAAATATTTTCAAGGGTAGTTCCTTAAAGTAGTCAAAACTAGATGGAACCAAAGTATACACAAGTGTTGCCAAATTTTACTGACTGAGGAATTATTGCACCGGTAAATATAAATGTACTTCTTGCCCAAACATCCTCTGTAAATCTATTGATAGCTGAGGATCAAGAAACACTTTTAGATCATGATTTATCAATCAAAAGTTGCATAAAATCATGTAAAATAATGTAGAAATAAGCTTGAGGAAAGAATGGACGAGCTCTTAAGGAAAGGGCACATTAACTCACTCCGGAAAAATGTGAAAAAGACACCCAAAATAACTTCCGGTATCTGGTTGATATAGGTGAGGATATAAACTCTGCAGCCTTTCAAGATTCTGTTACTACCGTATATTCCAAAACGATAAAATAGAATTACTGTAATTCTTGTGATGTCTCTTTCCTAACCTGGTCTACCTCTAAACCAACCCAAATTGGCTCAACCTCAATCACAACTAGTTTCCTACTGACAGCAACACCTCTGCTTCTATCCTTCCTAATCTAGCCCACTATCGAATCCAAGTAATACTTAGTAGTAGTGACTACTCCCTTACAATTTGATGCAAAGAGTAATTAAATCTCTGACATCCACAAACAAATAACATCCGATTCTAAAGGCCCACATGACTTCCCCAGCAATTTCCTATAGATGCTGAACAGGACAGGTGCTGTAAAAGTTGGTTCCCAGACTGATAAAGTTTCAAGAGACAGTTACGTGAACAACCAGCTGCTAATTTCCCCAATACCATTGAAGAAACCTGACTGTTTACTAATTTGTGGAAAAGCTGCATAGAGGAATCAGACAATTTTCACCTAAATGTACACAGAGATGTTTTGGTACCAAACTGAGAACAGCTCACCTGTTGAAATTCTTATATTCCTACTCCTTGCACCTCAATAAACCTTGTTAAAGAAAACTATGAAAACCATGTTTGGAGAAAAAAAAAGGCTAAAGATACAGCATCTGCCAAAGCCCAAAGTTAACCATAGCTGATGTATGTATAAAGTCTTCTGGAAGAATAAAAAGTGACCTTAAGAACAGAGGGGTTTAAAGACAAATGACAGAATTTGAAATGCTTATACAGAACCAAGGTTGCCTATTATGTGCAATATGTGTAAATTGCTATTAAAATAATAACAAGACAGAAGTAGTAAAAGGTTTTATGATAAAGCAGATGTAAATTTTAAAATAAATAATTACTATACATTAGAATGGAAAGACTCAAAAAATCAATATAATTTACCCCACCCTATAATTTAAGAGACAATTCTTAGAAAATGTTTACATTTGATACTTCTTTCTCCTTCCATTTAATCATGTCTGATTCTTGGATATTGCTTGAATAAGTCCCTGCAGTTTTCTTGGCAACAATTTTCAAAAGTGGTTTGCCATTGCCATTTTCCTAGGGCTGAAAAAAAGTGACTGGACCAAAGTCATCCAGCTGGCTTTGTGCCTAAGGCAAGACTAGAACTCATGGTATTCCAGCTTCTAGCCTGATACCTTAACCACTACCCCATACTGGTAGAAATCTCAAAAACCGATAATTCATAGAATAATACATGTTGGAAACATTACAATACCAAAGCAACCTGTTATTCTATGTGGTAGTCATTAAAAATGTTCAAAAGTACTGTAAAGAAATACACAGCATGATTCAAAGAAATGTAAAAATAAAGCTTGAATTGAAATTTCTGTTTTTCTCTCTAGGATCTTTCCAGAACAAATAAATGTTTATAAAAAGCACAATTTATCAAGGTATGTGTTGACAGCCACAAAGAGTAGTTTGATGCAACTTGGGTCGGGAAGGAGGACATGGGACAAGATCAGATGGGCTAGGGACAGAAGGCACAGAGAGCATGCAAACAGAGAATGCCAGGAAAGAGGGTGCCAGGTACACACAAGCATGCATGTGTGCAACTAGGAAAGAGGATGTGGGTGCATGTCAATAAGGTAGGGGAGAGAATGTGGTGCGTGCAAGTGAAGAAATGCCAAGAGAGGTGGGGGATATTACTTGCAACCTTCTCTGCTGGTTTTCCCATTGACTTTGCTAGCAGGAAGATCGCAAAGGGTAATCACATGACCATGGAATGCAGCATCTGGTTATAAGTTTGAGCTGATTGCCAACTGGCCAAATTTTGTTCATGTTACCATGGGGGCACTACAAAACCCCAAACTTTAAGGACCGTTCATTGTTCAGTCAGCACCATTGTAACTTTGAATAATTGCTGAACAAATGAAATATCATAATTTGAGGACTATCTATAAGTCACTGACAGCCAGTTTGGGACCATGACTAAGGGATTAGAAAGATTTAGAAACCAGACAACCAGCGCTCAGCCTTAGGAAGAAGGCAATGACAAAATTCTCCTGAAAAATGTTGCCATGGACTTTTCGTGTAATTACCATGAGTCAAAATTGACTCAACAGCAACAAACAAAAACCCAAGTGACTACCCTTTAGAATGGTGGTTACTTAGGAAGGTGATTCTGCAAAAAATGATGATGTAGCCAATGTGCTTGGTTCAGTGATAAACTCATTGCAGGGAGAAAAGAAAATTATTTGAGAAAAATCCTGAAGCAGCTTGTGCTATTGAGCATTATTTTTAACTTCTGGAATATTGCCTTATTGGCCAAGATTCTCAAATTAAAGATGGAACCCAAGGATTAAGAATGATTATTCTACAAAGCACTTAAACTGTATAACTGAAGGCATAAAAATATTGTAAGGTATTTACATTGATCCTTCCATTTGAGTAAGCTATTTGCGTTCCTAAAATAGTTGATACTATACTTAAATCTATAATGACTAAATAGTCCTAAATTAATTCTATTGCAGTGTGATTTATAACCCAGAAAATACATTTTTGATTGTAACTTTAAATCTGATTTAAAACAGTAAGATTTCAAATCTAAATAGTTTAACAATGTAATTTGTTTTATTCTGTAGAAATATTTCTTCCTAAAAAGTAAAGCCTACCTAGATTTTAGCTCAAGTTGTAGTGGTCTCAAAGACTATCCATGTGATTTTCTTGGCAACAATACCTAAGTTGTTTGCCAATGACTTCTGGGATGTTTTTTCAACTTCCCAGACTACAGCCCTGCTTTGAGGTCCCCTATCCAAATACTAATTAGACCAATCTAGTTTAGCTTCCAAGCCTAGCCAAGGTCAGCAGCAGGTGCTGCCACCTGCTGTTACATGTTTATTTTATTTCAATTATTTAACTAAGATTAGGCTGCTTTCCAGTTACAGTCAGAAAGTGATCCTGTTAGTGCTGACACTGAACATACTTTGACTAGAATCATTATTTAGCAAAGTTGATCATAAATATATTGCACTCTGCTGTACTTTAATATGTCTGTTACACAAAATATTACACACACTAATTAGGATCCAATACATCTGTAACTACATCCCCATGACCCAACAAGACAGCTGCACTCTTGTGGGACAACGACATTTAGGAATTCCTGACAAATGCATGAGATCCGGAGCTAAAGCATTATGGGTCGAGGGGATCTAACTACAGAATGTGCTCTCTCAGGAATGCAAGTGCCTGGAATTCAAGCAATGTTAAGACATATGGCAAAATATACCTCTTTTATAAAAATTTCTCCATCAAGAGAAATAAATTAAAATTTGAAAAAATATTTTACATTCTTTTTCAAAAGTGGCTTTTTAAAAATCAATAAAAGGCAACATGGACAAAACCTATCATGTAAATAAATATATAGAAAAGAGGTATTACAGAAAATGACAGAATGACATGACAGTTTTCTCTATAAAGAACTGCATGAAATTAGAGTTGAACAAGTTGGGAGAAAACTAAGCCATCAAATCAAGGACAGTTTGCTTGCTATTCTTTTTTTAAATAGCCTTGGTATTTCTCAATTGCACATTGGGTCATATACTAATCTACACAGAGAAGCAAAACATTTGATTTTGCAATGAAAATTCATTTAAAAATAATTTATTATTTGGGAATTCCTAATATTCTGATGTTTACATTATGTCAGCATGATCTATGGCGCAAAAATGTGTTAAAAACGATGTTGGGATTAAGAATTGCATACTAATTTTTCCCCAAAACACTAGAACTATCCAACTAAGGAGAGATGCATTAAATGCAATACCATTAGGGCTTCCTTATCAAAAGGGAAATAAATAAAATATATTTCATTAAACAGTGAAGTCACTGGTGGAATAAAGGCTGCAATATTTGCTTCAATTACTTCTCTTCTGAAGCATGAATTCCCTTCCTACCAGCCTTAATCAGAGTTAACTGTTAAATCAGTAGCAATACTATGCAGCATTAAGCTTACTTGGCTATAATTCAGCAATATAAATTGCTAAAATGGACCAGGATCCTTTTTGCGAGTCTGCTTTAAAATATGGTTTTAGATTCAGCATTCAGTGAAAGCCCTAAATGTAGTTTAACTGTTTTTAAAAAATACAGAAATGTAAGCAGTGACAGGTTTAATTTTCTTAGGTTCCAAGATCACTGCAGATGGCGACTGCAGCCATGAAATTAAAAGACACTTGCTCCTTGGAAGGAAATCTATGGCAAACCTAGACAGGATATTAAAAAGTAGAGACATCATCTTGCCAACCAAAGTCTGTAATGTTAAAGCTATGGTTTTCTCAACAGTAATGTATGGGTGTAGAGTTGAATTATAAGCAAGGGTGAGCACCGAAGAATTGATACTTTCAAACTGTTGTTGGAAAAGATTCTTGAGAGTCCCTTGGACTGCAAGGAGATCAAATCAGTCAATCCTAAAGGAAATCAACCCTGATTTCTTTTGGAAGGACAGATACTAAAGCTGAAGCTCAAATAGTTTGGCCACCAAATAAGAAGACAGAACTCATTGGAAAAGACCCTGACATTGGGAAAGATGGAAGGCAAAAAGAGAAGGGGACAGCAGAGGATGAAATGGTTAGATAGTGTCATCAACACAGACTTTGGGCAGACTTCCATAGACAGTGGATGATGGGGGGGGGGCTGGCATGCTATGGTCTATGGGGTCACAAAGTCGGACACGATTTAGCGATTGAACAACAAAAGACAACTCACTAGTGAGCTTAGCAGCTCAAATATAATTATCAAAATATTTTAAAATAATTCAAATAATTTCAGATAATGGGATTAATTAACATTTCTGGTGTTTAGAGGCGGTTAAGTACTTGGCTGCTTACATTTATTATTGAAAGAAAGTAAAATTCTACTTTTTTCCCTATCCAAATACGTGGAATCTCTCCATAGGCTCCAGGTTAAGAAGTCCTGCTATAAATGATGCTCCTGATAGTAAGGAATAGAGAAACTTTATTGAGTCACTTGTTGTTGGATAATGGATGAGCAATCTTCAGAATTTTAATTAGCCAAAATAAAGGGAAGCAAAAAAACAACACACAATTCACCACAAGGGAACTAATTATATGCCTGCAATACTAAAATTGTATTTTTAGTTCACCATATTTTTAAAATAATAAAAAGATAAAAACAGAATTGACTTCAAAATTCCTCTTGTAATTGCCACGCTTGATATTTACAGTATATGCATGACTACATTGCTATTAATACAGGTATCATAGCAGTCAGTGGTGGAATTCAATTTTTTTTACTACCGGTTCTGTGGCCGTGGCTTGTTTGGTGGGCGTGGCTTGGCAACCATGTGACTGGGTGGGTGTGGCTTGGCAGTCATGTGACTGGGTGGGCGTGGCCAACTCAATGTCACTCATGTCAAG
>JAOYMU010000292.1:48691149-48706747 GCA_025802295.1 Psammodynastes pulverulentus | reverse complement strand
CCCCACTAACCTGCTTTCCAGCTCTGTTCTCCTGTGCAGGGCAACAAAAGAAGACCCAGCTGATCAGCTGGGATTTGGGAGGCAGAGAATAAATGGGGCGAGGTCAGTCAGAGGTAGTATTTGCCAGTTCTCTGAACTACTCAAAATTTCTGCTACCAGTTCTCCAGAACTGATCAGAACCTGCTGATTACCACCTCTGCCACTGATCTCACAGTCAAAAGAGTCTGGGTGGCTGCTCAGATAATTATTCATTGTCCATTGTTATATGGGAACAGTATAACAAAACATGTTTCAGGAACCCCTCAGGGGCAAAATCTTTGTACAAATGGGATGCCCTGTAATTTTCTGTTGAAAGGGCATTATATCCTGCCAGGGTTCTTCTGAATTTGGTAACTGGTATTTCACTTTGATATCTAATCGGTTGGAAAGATTAGAAGTCTATCCAAGAATACATCTTTGGATATGACAGTCAGGTTTGATTGGGCTTCCAGTTTTTTGGCATAATTATTGATTCCATAAGTCAAATTTCAAACTACTTTCAGAGAGATGCATTCACCAGACAAAGTGAATGTGGACTTACATAAAATTACAGATTTTAAAAATAATTATTATAATTATTATTTTGCTAGTTATATTTTTATCCCTTTCTGTTTCTTCCAAGAGATCATAATGGCATAAACTGTATTCTCTATTCTAATTTGATTCAGTGATGGAAATTGGGCTGAAAGAATGTGACTATGAAATTACCCAATGGGCTTCCAGGGTCAAATATGGATTTGAATGCTGATCCAATTCCTCAAATATAACATCACAACAGCTGTATAAGATGCAATAAATCTCACTGTATTCGAGAAAACAGTGACCTGCTCAGTCCAGGAGCTTCTGGAGGACTAAGACTCCACCCTTCTTCTCAGGAGATTTTTGGTGTTTGAACTGAACTTGGGTTGTTTAATCCTTAAACATACATAAAAGAAAAGGTCACATCGCTTGCTTCTCCTCTTTTTATAATGCTAAATCAACAAAAATACATAGTGAATATGTAATAATATGAATGCAATAATCGTAAACTATTACTGCTTATGTCAGTGTTTGTCTGCAACACCAAATTCTTCTGTGGGGAAGGGAATTGTGTATTTGAGAAGTGTGTGTTTGGATAGTGGTTCAGAATGCATTTATAGCTGACAAGAATGCTGTTATATGATATAAATAGAAAGCTTTTCAATATCTTACAGAGAAGAATAAAAATAATGTCTTGTTTTCAAACACGAACAAATGCATTAAAACAACACTTAACAAAAAAGGGAAATGAGGCAACTGAAATCTACAAAGACAAATATCTGTGACAGGTTATGATTTATAACAGTTTTACAATTATGCCGATAGCATAGGAGTATTATGTATTTCTCCAATAAAAAAGATGACTAATACACTATTGGATCTTAAATACTGTTGTAAAGTGATGAAAAGCTGAGGGAAAAGGATTCATGAGAAGTGTAAATACAAGTATGGAATGGTTAGCTTGATTTATGAGACAAGTTGAATGATTGATGAGGTATTATTTGAATTAAGAAAAAATGATGACTAAAAAAGAAAAGAAATATCTAATATTGTGCTATGCCAAGTTTAATAATGCATCTTGAGAAGGTTGTGCAAGCATCATTAATTCATTTTGCTCCCCGGTTTCCACTGAACAAATCAGGAAAAACAAACAAAAGTGAAGTGTGTGTTTTAAAGGCAAAACAATGAAAAATCAGATTTAACTTTTGCAAGCTACCTGAGGGTTATGGGAATTGAAATGTAATATACCTGGAAACACCAGATTCACCAGGCATGACAATAGATTCAACCCTAATATAATAACAAGAGAGGGTCTATAGATTTTCCATGACTAAGTAAATTGCTTTATTTTGGCAAAAAAGAAATCATTCATGCACAGAAAATCTATCTACTGCAGAACACAGAAAATTAAGCTATATTTCACAGTACCAGGGTATAATCATATGCCTTCTCCTTCCACTCTTGAATCAATGGTTTTTTTGGCCCTTCTTTTTCCTTCTTTCACTATTAGCGACACTTGTTCAATCACTACCTAATTATCCTCTCTGGCTTGAGAATCATTGACTTGAGTACCACTAACTTCAAGCCTTGCAATGCTCCATATGTTAATCTCTTGGGGGGGTTTTACATTGTCCTCAGCCCCCAAAACCAGACTGAGCCATAGCCTGAAAGGATCAAGGGCTGGTTTCCTCTAACAACCAAATAGGCCATAATTAAGGAAATAGTAAGGGTCTATATTTGAGTTGATTGTGTGTGGATGTCACAAATTCACTGGGATCTATAATCAGCTCTAAGATACCTTGAACAGAAGGGTAGGCAAGCTTTTTCATGCTGTTTGTTTCAGCCTCAGATCAGTGCAACGGATGACATTTGTAGAGCACAACTTTTAGATTTAGTAAAATAGATGTGCTGAACTTACTAAAGGTGTAATGCACTTATTTAACTGTTTTTTAGATATAACACAAACAATCATGCTACTCTAATTTGGCAGCCTGCCACTGAGATTTCATCAGCAGACTAAAATGAGCAGAAATGAATTATTCCCATTTGAGAAGGTTGATGTGAACATATTTTATTATCAAGCTTTCTTTGGCAAGCCCTTAAAAATATTAAATAATTCCAATCATCTTCAATGTGACATTGGTCACATCTAAACCTTTGAGGCTTGGTGATACAAATTAACCTTATAAATATTATGCTTTTTTGATTTTTTTATTTCTAGCTTATAACTTACTTATTAAGTCCATTTTCTGCTAGTGACCAATAGCGTTTTCATCAACCAGACATCAATGAAGTGTTATAAATAATTAAAGTGAACTTGTTTTCAATCCTATTAGTTTGGCATAATAACAGGTGACTTGAGAATATGGGGAAAAGGTGTAAGATAAAGGGCTTCAGAGAAGCATTGTTCTTTTTGCATTCTGGCCTTCGTGTTTCTTTAAATTAGTTTTATTATACATCTAAATAAAAATTAAAATAATTACAGATATATTAGAATATTGGAATAACTTAGTAGCTGTAGTTGTAGTTTTAATTCACTTTATAGAAGCTGGTTATAAGTTTACTTGAACTGGATTTAAAAATGATCAAATTTAAAAATGTCTTTGTCAAGAAAATCTATAACAGAGAAGATTTTCATCCTGCATCAAATGTTCCATCATAAAATAATTTCATACAAAATTGTGATTTTCTTGAAATATAACGATATGTTTTCATTCTCCAGTCTTTCTTTTTATTAATTTTTGTTCCTTCCCAAGGAATTAAATTTCAGCGTAGTTAAATACCAATGTATCAAGAGGACCAGCTGGTCTAAAAGTTTGGTTTAAAACTTAAATTATAGCATAGAATGTTGTATTATCTGAAAGCGATAATAAACTAAATATTCTGGTTAGTTTCGGTTTACACCAGTAAATACCAAATGAAAATTAGATTAAAAGTACAGCAGCAAAAGAATGGAAGCAGAAGAATGATTATATCTTTTGGTAGAAACCCAGTCTAAATAGAGGGACTGCTATTCTCTCTGCCCCACCTCATTTTGATTTTAATTATTCCTTTTAATTAAAACCAAAATCAGTGAGAAGCTGCCATGATGCGAAAAAAAGAAGAAGCTCTAGCCGCTGGCATCATCTCAATCCATGTGAAAATTTCAAATATGTTTCATTATACATTCTTAGAAAAGAAGAAGAATGAGTAGCTGCACCCCAATTCTTTTTAGGAAGTAGGTCCACCTCCTGATTAAAGCTAAGGTGGGGTGCCAAAGAACATCCTGAGGAAAGAAGGTGACAGGGAGAAACCTACCAGTTCAACTCTTGCTAAAGATGGAAAACACTTCATTGTGGCCAGAAGCCAGCAAGCCTTTTGCTAAATGGAAGTTTGGCCACTGGCCAGGACAACCATTTTATGAATAGGCAAATCCTCATATAATAGCCATTTTGTAAAGCACCTATAATGTGCTCTCAAAATCCCTGATATGGGCTACAGGCCAAAAAATCATTACCTTTCCCATAGCTACGTATGTGCAGGTGTAGATGTATCTTTATTTTTCTTCTCTGTAGCAACAGATGAGTAGAAAAGCTCAGCCCAGGCTGAAACCACAAATATTAGGGAATGGGAAGATTTCTTATAGCAATGGTTTCCCGGGAGGTGATGAAATTATTACTGACCCTAGACTTGGCCATGGGCATTCTGAAATGGCTTACTGGAGTGGTAGTTTTAAGGAAAGAATATGCTATCCTTTGATCACTATTTTTAGAAGACTAAAATAGACAAATTAAAAGTCCCAAGGTTCAACCAGTAGCGTTTTGAGTCTATGCTGAGAGTTTTTAAAGAGCTGTTACTGAATTGGTTTGGAGAATTTGGTAAGCACTTTGAATATAAAGAATACAGGGTTTGAATCTGTAGTTTCCCTGACCTTAATCTAATTTTGGATAAGTTGCAGCAGCATTTGCAAGAGAAGGTTAAACTCTGCAAGATGGTGGATGTTGTGGTCACAATGAAGTGCCAACCATTTTGATTGTGCATCCAGAGCTAGAAAAAAATGCAACAAATCATTTTTGTGGCAAGTCATTAGGAGGCTAGAAGAGTTAGGGGCTTCAGGGCTTAAAACAAAGGAAGGCAAAATAAGTCCTAATACGAATGCATAAAATTGTGCTAGGCACAAATAATGTGAGTAGATACATTTTTCCTCCCACTCACACAATTTAAACTCAAGGTCATCCACTGAAATTGAATACAAAAAGATTCAGGACCCAAAGGAGGAAATACTTTTTATATATAATGTTGAATTGTAGGATTGCTGGCTAACAGCTGCAATAAGCTCAGCCAGTTTGGGTGATTTTAAAGGGGGACTGCATAGGTTCATGGAGGAACAATAGTTATTATTTTGTTGATTGCTTTTAGGGAGTTTTCACTCTGAAAAAGGAGAAAGAAATTCCTTGGATTTTGCACCAGTGCAGCATGTTTGATATTCCTTAAAGTAATATGACTTTTGGAAGTCAGGAAAGTGCCAAAATTCACTCAAAAACTGTTTTAACAGAATAGCAGAGTTGGGTCTTCAACCCCCTGCTCAAGCAGGAATCCCAATAACATCTCAGACAAATAATTATCCAATCTCTTCTTAAAAGCCTCCAGTGTTGGAGCATACATAACTTCTGGAAGCAAGTCGTTCCACTGATTAATTGTTCTAACTGAAATTTCTTCTTATTTCTCTTCTTGATTAGTTTCCATCCATTGTTTCTGGTTCCTATCTTCCCCAATCTGACATTGTCCAGATGGATTAAGACTATAGAGCCTAACATTCTCAGACAATAGTTGGAGATCCAACATACAGCAGAGCTAAAATTTAGAGGATAATCTAGACCAGTATTTCTCAGTTTGGCAAGCTTAGGACTTCAATTCTCAGAATTCTCCAGTCAGCCATGCTTGACTGAGAAACACTAGTCTACATCTTGAATTTTACATATTCTACAAATTTTAAATATATTTCTTTTTTTAAAAAGCTACAATCTAGTGCAAGGGTGTCGCAAGAATTATTTTTCATCCAGAAAAGTTTATTTTGGAGTACAGTTGACAAGTTGCTTTCTCTCTCTCCCTTTCAGACCCTGAAGGAGACATCCATGTTTATTCAAAAGAAAGAATCCCAGATCCTGGAATCTACAGAGAAGAATATGTCAGAAAATAGAGTGTGAGACTGCAATTATGATGATTGAATTTGCCTGAGGGTAAGCCCTGTATGAACGAGATACATTCCACTGTTGCCAAACAATGCACAGTCTGTTCATGTCTTAAAGTGTTTGTTTTGTCTGGGTATTGATCATTTCTCAGGTTATGGATAAACCGTTCCAAAATGCAATGGGCACATCTGATATGTTAGTGGCTTAATGCAGGTAATTCTCAACCTACAACCATTCGTTTAGTGACCATTGAAAGTTACAATGGAACTGACAAATATGACATGACCCCTTTTCACTCTTATAACCGTTGTAGCATGCCCATGGTCAGGTGATCAAAATTTTGGTGCTTGGCAACTGGCATGTATTTACATCAGTTTCACTGTCCTGGGGTCATGTGATCACCCTTTGTAACCTTCCCAGCCAGCTTTTGACAAGCAAAAGGAGGGAAGCCAAATTTGTTTAATGACTGCACGATTCACTTAACAACTGCAGTGATTTTATTATTTTATTTTTATTTATTTAGTTTGTCAAGCATGTATGACAAAAACAAGCACAAGTATGAACATAACATATAAACATATAAGTATAAACAGGTACGAATAAAAAGGACCAGGGCTTTTTTTCTGTGGGAACGGGGCGGAACTGCGTTCCGGATCCTTTTCGGGTTTCACTTCTGGGTTTTTTAAGAAAAAAAGCCCTGAAAAGGACATAAGGACAGGGACAGTAGGCACGTTGGTGCACTTATACACACCCTTTACAGACCTCTTAGGAATGGGGTGAGATCAACAGTAGACAGTCTAAGGTTAAAGTTTTGGGGGTTTGGGGAAGAGACCACAGAGTCAGGTAGTGCATTGCAGGCATTTACAACTCTGTTGCTGAAGTCGTATTTTCTGCAATCGAGTTTGGAGCGGTTTACTTTAAGTTTGTATCTATTGTGTACTGATGTATTGTTGCGATTGAAGCTGAAGTAGTCATTGACAGGTAGGACATTGTAGTAGATAATTTGTAGTAAATAATTTGTAGTAGATTTGCTTAACAATTGGCAAAAAGGTAATAAAATAAATCAAAACTCTAACTTTCTTGCTTAGCAATGGAAATTTGAGGCTCAATTGTGATTGTAAGTCGAGGACTCCCTATAGACTGAAAGTGATCTCTAATTTGTAACTAGGACCTTCAGTCTATGAGTCTTGGGTTATCCTGCTACTTTCTATAAAATGGTAACAGCCAACTAGGGAATTTTTGAAGTTGAAGTTCATGCATCTTAAGATTACCAAGTCTGGAAAACACTGTTTTAGGTACACTATCTGTAGGCAGAAATCACGTCTAAAATACACAAAAAGAAGCATCACCACATATCACATATACCATTTTTTGCCAAACATTAATTCCCATACTTCATGCATTTTGCTCAATGATTATATAAATAGTATGGGAAATCGCAATTAATATATATCTTAACAATATGCATATCCCAAAAATGTGAGTCAGAAAACTTTTAAAGTATGTGAAGCTTTAGGTTTTATTTTATTTTTCAAATCTTCCAAATTATTTTGAATACTATCTAGAAAGTATTGCAAATATCTAATATATATCTATGGATACTATTTTTTAAGGGCTTAGGAAATCTGTAAATCGTATGAGCATTTTGAAAGCATTGAAAATGAAGATCCTAAAATTAACTGTCCTTTTTCACCCTACCTCCTGCTGAAACGAAACCATGCACATTTAACAAAATAAAATCTCAGATTTTCAAGCTGTGAAAGTTATCTAATTTTCAAATCTAGTCTATTATTATATTTTGGACATATAATTTATGAAGGTTTTAAAGTATTTTTTTATACAAAATTAAAGTACTGTTTTCTGTTTCTCCCTAAAACTGGCATGAGATTTTTTGTTCCTCTAATACTTTCTAAGTATTAAACACTCTTAACATCTCAGTTTGTTGCTGATATATGCCAGTCTCTTGCCAGCTCCAGATTCCAAGCAAAGGTGTTGGAATAATCTTCCTTACTCTATATCTAAAAAGCACATTTGTAATTAAATTGCTATGTTGTTGCTAGAAAATAAGCTGAGAAGATTGCTTAAGATTTTCTGAAGCATCAAGAGTTTCTTTGACTGTAGATACAAAGCTATACTAGCTCTGAGGCAACAGCATTTTCCTACTTCAAGAATAACATAAAATAAGAAATGTAGGTTTTGAAAGAAAAGCTGATCAGTAGAAAACAAAGGATTTTTCATAAATTAGGCCATAGACAGGAAGGTTGAAAAGAACCATTATCTATTTACTAAGAGCAAAATTACACATTAGTAGCAGAAATCCTGTTTTCGCTTGCATTTTATTTGCTATATTTGTTTTTGAGATTCAAAATTAAAGGAAGTACAAGAAAAAAAAAAAAAGCATATGGATACAAAAAAAGGTCAAAAAGTACCCTAGAGTTTTTTTTAAAGCTCTATTTAAAAAAAAATTAACTGTAAGGACTAATTTCTTTCCATTAGGTTGACAGCCAATTTATCAGTGGAGCTTGAACAAATACCATCAATCTACAGTGATGGTATCTTTGTATTGTAACAAAAGAAGCTTCTTTACCACAGCAGTTGCTTGGTAAATGTACAGCTTTTCATATTTTATGAACTTCCAAATGTCGGGGATCTATAATTAAATATGTCTCTTCCAAAATCTATATTCTTGGATATTAAACCACAAAGGACAAGACCATGTTATAAATGTAAGTGTTCCTATCATCTTTTACATTTCCAACACAAAGATGCTGACAACTAAACTTTTCTAAAAAAATTTTTTGTTTTTGTCCAATACATCTTTTTTAAAAAGACATTTTGCTGAATTGGTCTTATTTTAAGATCATGGTATATTCTCAATATTAAAAAAAAATCCTGTGATATCAAAAGGTACTTCAATTGAATACACTGCCGTTCTACTTTAAAAAACAAAAAAATCTTAAAGTGGCTTAGATGGTTTAAAAATGGATGAATAAGTTAGTTTACTTTATTATCATTGCACCTTGTACAACAAAATAAAATGCCATCTTCAGTGTACATTATAACTATAAAAAATAAAACACAAACACATATCCTTTGCATTCTATACAATTGAATTGAAAACCCCTGATATTGCATTAATTCTACTACACAGAATAATAAGCTGATCTAAAATAGTAATACCCTTCCTTGCCCTAGATATGAAAAAATAGGATTTACCATACATGCAGTGTTCAAACTGGGATTATTCCACAGGAAATCATGAAAGTAGATGTCATAGAAGAAATTATGACCATCATTGCGAAGACTATGCAAAAATCAAAGGGATAATGCTCTAACTCTCTGGTGTGACATTCTGCACACCTAAGAAGGAGAGAAATATTCCAGCTCCCAGCACATATGCTGGCTTGACTATTTATTCTCAGAAGATTGAACAATCTTTGAAGAGCCATCAAGAGAAAGTAGTGGATTCATTTCCTTCCCCAGTCTTCTCTTCTTCTTCTTCCTGTGTCACATCCATCATCAGACATTGGCAATCATATTGACGACCCTATTTTTATCAACAGCTGCACAAAAAAGTGCTGTTGAGTTTTGTCCAAACCAATCCCTTAGATTTTGAAGCCATGATGTCCTTCTTCTGCCTGGACCTCATTTCCCTTCAATCTTTCCTTGCGTCCAAATCAATGGACTTCAACTCCAAGAATTCTCAATAACAGCCATCTTGTTTGGGAATTTTAATGATTGAAACACTTATATGTTAGAAATGGTGTAATAAGGTAAGAATAAGATTTATTTATTATTTACTTAATTTATGGCCACCCAACTCCTTAACTGGATTCCTTATACTAGGAAGAAATTTAACTATTTATTTAAGGACCTAGGAGAGTTCCAGTGGAAGGTAGATGTTTCTTCTGCACTAAGGAGGCAATGAAGCTTTTAAACCATATTGTTCAATTAACAAATCTAAAGTGAATGGGCAATAGGTCTCACTTTGGTTAAAAATAAGAAGATTGTAAACGTTATTCCAGTATTTCATGCAGGAGTGCCACATCATTTCTCAGTGGGGAGTGGCTGTGACAAGTCCTACACAGTTAGTGTAGTGTTGAAACTGCAAATTTGGATTCTTGAGAGTCTCAGACAAGAAATCATTCTCCAGAAGTAGAAGTTATTATTTTCTGCTGGAGTAGTCCTAAGGAGTGTGTATAAGCTACTGATGATGTGGCTTTTAAAGGAACTTAGATAGCAATAGCAATAACACTTAGACTTATATATCACTTCAGAGTTCTTTACAGAGCAGTTTCCAGAGTCAGCATATTGCCACAAACAATCTGAGTCCTCATTTTACCCACCTCGGAAGGATGGAAAGGTGAGTCAACCTTAGATAAATTCATGGCTTGTGATATTAGCTGTGATAGCAATATGGAATCTCCAGAAGCAATATCTTTCTGAATACAATTAAGTTACAGAACAGAAGAAAAGACCTAGCTGCTATAAAAAGAGAAGTCAGCATAGATCAGAGGTGTCAAACTCATGATAACACATTGTTATCACATGACGTACTGCAACTTTTCCCCCCTTCGCTAAACTGGGGGTGAGTGTGGCCAGTGCATGACACATCTGGCCTGCAAGCTGCAGGTGTGACAACCCCTGGTGTAGATTCATACAAGAACAGATGGTGATTTAGTACTTAAGTCTGTAAAAATTATAATTTTTTTTTGAGCCAGTGACAACTCTGTCATACTTTGGACCCAACTGTAGCTTCTGAAAGTTCTCCAAACAATCCCATACAGAGAATGTCACAATAACCTAACCAAAACTGTCAAAAGTCTTGGACATTTTGGCAAGGTCAGCACAATTCAGACACGATCACAGCTGATGCTTCAACAACTTTATTATTTAAATAACATACCATTCATCAAAACTAACAATTGTGCTAAAGTGACTCATTTGAAAAAAAAAGTTTTTTAAGAGCACAATATAATAAAATCATTAAAACAAAGTCTTTGCAGATTGCAAACACAGTACTTTGTAACACAAACTGTTCTAATAGCAGATAAATACATTAAGCCAACCAATTTTATATGCAAAGAAGAGAGACATTAAATACAATTCTTTATATAAAAACTTTCTACAGTTGAGGGGTCTCTCCTGAAAAAAATGAAAACAATTGCATAGATCAAAAGTCAAGGCTCAGTCAAAACTATGTGACAGCAGTCCTTCACCCTATATGATTTAAAACCATTTAGAACATGGCTGTCAAACTCCCGGCCTGCGGGCCAGATGTGTCACGCGCTGGCCATGCCCATGCCCAGTTTAGCAAAGGGGGGGAAAGTCCCGATACGTCACGTGACACCACTGTGATGACATGACTTTGACTCCCTGATTTAGAGCTTTAGAGTTCAGTAGTAATAAGCTTGCTTTGGTCTGAAAACAGTAGTCAGTCAATGTAATTGTTCTAAAGTTGGGGTGATATGGTTGACACTATTCATGATTTGGCCATATAATTAAGCTGATTCAGCCTGCTATATAGGTTTACACAATATTTTGAACTATAAACTAGCTGAATAAACTTATACTAGATACTACAGATAATCCTCAAGTTACAAACATTCATTTAGCCACCATTTGAAGCTATAATAGTGCTGAAAAAAAATGACTTA
Source organism: Psammodynastes pulverulentus (assembly GCA_025802295.1). Taxonomy (NCBI): domain Eukaryota; kingdom Metazoa; phylum Chordata; class Lepidosauria; order Squamata; family Psammodynastidae; genus Psammodynastes; species Psammodynastes pulverulentus. The sequence goes on along the minus strand of JAOYMU010000292.1, from coordinate 48,695,361 downwards.
TAACTGGTCCTCACTACTATAACCATCACGACGTTCCCACAATCATGTGATCAAAAGTCAGATGTTTGGCAACCAACATGTATTATAACAGCTACGGCATCCTGATCACCATTGGCAACCTCACCAGCCAGCAAAATCAACCGGGGAAGCCAGATTCGCTTAACAACTGTGGTTAAAAAAAGGTAATAAAATCATGCATGACTCACTTAATAACCATCTCCCTTAGTGATAGAATTCTAGTCCCAGCTGTGGTTGTAAATTGAAGCCTACCTCTAATCTACAATGCCAGAACAAAAATTAAAACAAGATATGCTGCCACTATTTTTTTTAATCAGACTGGTTAAATATGTTGTTCAAATCCATCCATTTAGTCACAATCTGCTTTTTTTAGATTTTGGCTTTGTGCTGTGTGAAGTCAGTTTTAGCCACAATGTATGGGTAGCATGATGTAAAAACTAGCAACCATGGGCTTCATCAACAAACCATGGCTTGACAGGTGAACCATGTTAGCATTGGCAATCTTCCTGGCTGCCTTCTAAAGCGGCTTCCCTCTCCTGTGAGGTAAATCAAAGTTTTCAAGGATGCCCTTGGACTGACCTTATCCTTGTCTCTGCTTGAATCAGTCCAGTAGCTGACATCTCCAAGCATCAATAGGGCAAGTGATGCCTGTTTCTTAGATGTTTCCCCCACAATGGAAGAAAGATCTTAGAAATACTATCTGCCTTTTGATATTACACCCTGTAGCATCTTATTAGAATGGGACAGTGGATCTAAGGAATGACTTGTCAAAAATCATGAAAATTAGCATCTCTTTGAAATGTGAGACCGGTTGTACTGAGAGCTTTCACAGAGGGACCTGGCTGTCATCCCCCACTTGCTTTTCTCCCTAGAACTTCTTGGGACTGTTGGTGCCAATGATAACATATAATAGCATTCAAATAGCCCTTTATTACCACATGCAAAAAGAAAGTTTGAAGAATCTTGAAAATAAGACAAAAACCACAAACCCCTAACAAATGCAGACGTTTAAAAAAAAAATCAGCTGTACTAGCAATTAGCTGCCAGACTGTGCACCAGTAAAATTACGCTTACCAATAAACAGGAATGGGGATCTCTATTTTGCAAAATAAATTCAGAAACAGGGGTGAAAAATATGTTAGACACTGCCAGCTGTGATGCATGTATTTCTTCATAAAGTTTATGCCCTAGCTTTCATTCAGGAGCTTGAAAGCAATATACATTGTGCTTCCTCTTCCCACTTTTCCCTAGAAAAACTGGACTGGTCTGAGAGAGAACAAAAAGCCCAAATTCACCGAGTGAGCTTCAATGTCTGAGAGTGGACTAGAACTGGGTCTCCCTACTCTTAGCCCAATTTCTTAATTATTACACCACATTGACTCTCAGTTATCATTGATGAACAATCCAATGTTTCAGTGTTGTTGAAAAATCTGGAACTTCAAAGAGAGTGTAATGCTCTACCTTGAGTGGTGAGATTCAAAAATGTTTAGTATCGGTTCTGTGGGCATGGCTTGGTGGGTGTGGCGTGGCTTGGTGGGCATGGCAGGGAAGGATACTGTAAAATTTCCATTCCATCCGCACTCCTAGAGGAAAGCTACCACCAGTTCTTCAAACTACTCAAAATTTCTGTTATCGGTTCTCCAGAACTGGTCAGAACCTGCTGAATACCATCTCTATCTACCTTTATATCTGATATATTAGCAAGGGGGAACCTAGAAACGGAAGGGAGGGAGGGAGGGAGGGAGGGAGGGAGCGAGCAAGCAAGCAAGCAAGCAAGCAAGCAAGCAAGCAAGCAAGCAAACTGATTATAGGGGTGTCAGATCTACTCAGCTTTTCCGCTGACTTCCATATTTCTGACTGAATACCCAATAATCTTATGGAAGTTGGACTGCAAGACTGGTCTAGCATATCATTTGGACTGCAAGACTGGTCTAGCATATCATTTTACAAAATAAAATGTTCCCCAATTATTTAGCCACATTCTGCTAGATAACCTTTCCCATCTCGTGTGAATGTTTTTTTACACGGAATAACAGCCCAAATTGCATCAACTTTGTTAATATAAAAACTTCCCTGGGGATATCAGTGTATCTCAATTAGATATAAATAATTTAGATTTTAATACTGGAATCTATATTTCCAGAAATGGAGAATGTATAAACATTTGCTTGCTGCTGCTTCTCAAAATGTTTTGGAAGAGTCTTTTTGCAATTGAACACTTCTCTGTACCCAATTAAGAATCAGCTACATTTTAAAGACTTTCTGTCATTCCATGTAAATAATGAAAACTGGTTCAGGTATAACTGCAAAAGAAGCATCTTTTTCCCTCCTCCATTTTTTTTTAAATTAATGGTCTGATGTAGAGTTTTTGAAATTAAAAATTTGAAAATTCAAAAGCTTGCAAAGATCTGGTATAACTTAGGCAAGCCTTATGAAAATAGTGCGGCTTTTAATTTATTTTTTAAAAACTCACTGTCATGAAAACATCAACAGAACAAACTTGATCTCCGATCCCCTCCTTAAAAAGACAAAAACAAAAACAGTATGAGAGAATATTACTGAGAGAAAAACAAGCAGCTTTTCCCAAGCTTCCATTTTTTCCAAAAGGCCTTGACATGTAATGGGTCATTCCTTTCTATCCATCATGAGGGCCTCTGCCAATAGGCATTCAATCATCCAGATACAAGCTTATGAGAATCTAAAGATTCCACCTGTCTCAGGATGTTTTGTATTACTTGTAGTAAACCAGATACATCACGCTTCCCAAGAGACCTATAGTTGACAACCCCAGCATTGGCCGATGCTAATTTTAGGCAGAATTGAAGATGCTCCAAGTCCCCCCCCCTCTAATTCCCATTCCTAGGGTCAGGAAGAAATTAATACCCAGGTCAGAGCACGCTGTATTATACCCAGGTCAGATCAAGCTGTATTTTTTCCCCTCTGAATCAAAATAAAATTATATTTTAAACACAAAACCTCAAACATCAGCTGGGGCTATCATGTTGTGGCTATGATCATTTATGAGAACAAAAAGATACAGAAAGTTAACTCTTTGCTACCATTGATGGTCATGTAATCTCAATATGAACGTCCAAGTCCTAATATCCTGTAAAAATTAAATAAGGGTAATTATTTCTGTTTAACATTTAAGATATTGGCTGTGTTCAATCAGAAATTTTAGTTAGGAATTGTTTAATTCTAGTTAGATAAATAAAGTAAGGTTCGATTCCCATATTGGACAATTATCTACTTTTAGCTTAATGCAATATATGAACCATCCATTGTGGACATAGGTCTGAATTTATAGTGAGGCAGTCTGTGCATAGGGCTTAACTGTGGTCATGACAGCCGTGGCTGAGGACAATGTGTGAGTTCAGAATTATCTTCAAAGACGGGAATTTCAATATCTCTTTTAGGGAAGGAGAATGCTTTCTCCCCAAAAGCGGGTGTCCTGAAATTCTACAAACTTCGTTCTGTTAGGTATTGAGTCAGTTGATGGGTTGCAAAAGTGATATAGAAATTGCTCAAAGTAAGAATAAATAAAGTTGAACTTTTCTTTGCCTTAGTACATTTTTTAAATATTGATCAATATCAGCATCATCATACTATCATCAGTGAAAAAGGGGATCTTCCCTTGCCCTTAGTTAGGTCATTTCTGAAATTACAGTCTTTCTATGGATTTTGTAATACAAAGACCATAAGGCAGAATTTAAGGGTATTGAAGCATTCCATCATTTTTTTCTAAAAGAAGATCCTTAAAAGTATAATTCTTAACTGGAGTTGTACACAAGGAGAGTGTGGAATATGTCAAGCAAAACGTTTTTACCTTAACCCTTAACAGAAACAATGCTTAAAATTTCATGTCATTATGAGGTCAGATTCAATGGAACGCAAATATTCTATGAAAAATAGATTAAAAAAATGAGTTCTGAAGAAATAATTCCTGCATGTTGAAACATATACATGTCACACCCCATTTATCTTTCATATTTTAAAATAAAAGAGCCTGTCCTACAGCAATTATTATACAACATGCTCTTTATTTTAAAAATGCAAGAACTTTGGCACAAAGAACAAAAAAAGAAGGAACTGATGAAAAGCATTTATGTCATGGTTTAAATTAAGACCTTTGTAATGCAAGAATTACATCAGCAGTGGGCTTAGCTTAATGAAAATAAGACAGTGTTTTTAAAG
>JAOYMU010000292.1:48679064-48691049 GCA_025802295.1 Psammodynastes pulverulentus | reverse complement strand
CTCTGGGGGGGGTGGGGTCGGGCGGTGGGAGCAGGAGAAAGCCCCACAGCCGTCCGTTGCCTCTGGAAGCGGGAAGTCGAGTCAAGAGTTTATAAATTTCAACTGTATGTGTGTGTGTGTATGTGCATGCGAGAGAGGGGGGGGGAGGGGGGAGAGAGAGAGAGAATGAATGTTTGTGCATGGGTGTATGTGAGTAAAGCACTAATACAATCTTATTCCAACGATAATCCAATTAGTATTTGCTTTCCAAATTAAGCAAATATCACCCAATATTAGGACATATAGTCCTAAATTATTTTATTTTGCTTTGAATGGAGTCATTTCATAACAATAAGGTTTTTTTAATAGGATGGAGCTACTAACAATAGAACCAAAGCAACATTTTGTTCTAGAATTTTTCCAAAATTCCAAAACTCAAGAATTCCATGGGTTCAGATTCCAGTCTGCACCTCAACCTTTATGTGTAATACAACCAGGTTTCCAATCTAGCTATGAAAATCTAATAATAAGGCTCGCCTCTATTAAATCACTATTTGCTTTGCTGTGGTTGCCCACCTCACCACTGTGATTCTGGACAGCAGAAAGAAAATTAAAACCATAAAATAACAAAACAACTCTATTAATTGAAAAAGAAATTACAACCACAATTTCATGTGCAAAATAAAGACTCCAATTTCTATAAGATATTATATATCAAAGTCAAAACTCGATAAGAATCAAGGTGTAAAACCTACAGGTAACATTTTGATTTTTATATGGATTTATTTTTTATAAGAAAATCATGATTGGATATAATCTGTACTATTATACTTCTATTTTAATATTTAATCCCATATTGATACATTGAACAGATCAAGCCTATACACTGCTATAACAAAATTGCATTTTGATTTCATAAGAAATTATATGCTTATTTTTCATTTTCAAAAGAAAAGAATGGGCACTGCACTATTTTTTCACATATCTTCATGTTTAGATATTTAGCATTATTATTGGACACAGAAATTTAAAGTACATATGCAATAAACAAAAAAATATATATAATTAAAATATTCAATCCCTTACCTCCTCAAACAATATTTTTACTTCTTTCATTGACTCATCTTCATAACATAGCTTTTCTTCCAGCAGAGGGCTATATTTCTTCATAAAGTTTATCTGCTTCTGGATCACTGAATTGGCTCCCTCTATTTTTGTCAGTTGGTTTAGGGCATCCTGTAATTGCTCATTTTTTTCTTCAAAATGCCACTGTAATTCTATTATATCTTGCAAACATTTCTCCCATTCTGCAAAATATAAAAGAAACTATTGCTTATAAGAAAATAACGATTACTTTTAAGTTTAAATATGTTAAACTGCTAGATTCCAAAATATATGTACATTTCTTTTCAAAATATAATTTTATATCATCCATCTATAAAATAATGCTATAATTGCATTTTCTAAAGAAAATTAATGTACATATTGCCAAGTAGTCTATGATACTTTTTTTCAGCAGTAAATAAGAAGCTAAAGATCTGATTTTTTTGTTTCAGTTGGTTAACTGTTTTCTGATATCATTATTAACACAGATATAAAATTTTGTAAATTCTCCTGGTGAGACAGTGAAGACGTCTTATTTTGACCTAGCCAGGCTCAATACTATTTTACCAATTTCCAATCTCTTTTTCTTGGGAGAAGGTTATTGAAAAAGTGATGATAAATCAACTATAGACGATGACGATCTGAAACTTTTAAAGTGAGAATTCAGATCTTAGTTTTGAATTATGTGTTTATTGTGTTGTTATTTATGCAGAGTCTGTTATTTATTTCTTAAAAATAAATAAGTAAAGAATTAAGCTTAATATTGTAAATCCATTGGAGTGTTGTTTACTTAGTGTGCTTTCTCTATGGTTAACCCTCCAACTAATCACAAGAAAATGTCAATGGCCCCTATAGTCATAACCGAAGCAAAATGTCATATTAATTAAAGATGGGAATGTGCACAGTTGTTCACAGTATAATCATTCACTGCTTGTGACTTGTGATGAACTTGACAAGAGGGATATTAATACACTCTTATCAAATAGACTATAAAGAATATTAAGTTGCTAAATATGACATTTAAAGAGAATTTCTGAACAAACAGCAAGGAAGTAGATGAAGTAATGATGACCAATTAACAGGGCTTTTTTTCTGCCGGAACGCAGCGGTACTGCGTTCCGGCACCTTTTTCAAGTCCGCGTCACGTGATGCGTCTCGACCAATCGCGCGCTATTACTTCCGGGTTTTTTTAGCGTGCGACGGGGGGAGCGCGGGGGGAGCGTTCCGGCACCTTTTGGTGCCGAAAAAAAGCGCTGCCAATAGTTAATATCAATTAACAATAATTACTACTAATATAAAAGCTTTGAGAATTCAGAGGTTAGAGTGCCCTGAGACCTCGTCCAGTTTTTCTATATATCCCTTGAGTTGCAAGGATGGAAGAGAACACTTTTAGAACAATGAAATGATTTTGATGTGTAGAGACTCTATGGAGATGAAAAGAGCAATCCAATGTTATATTTTTCCCCTCCAAGGTAGGATGCACCTGGGCTCCAATCTTGGGAAAGCTGTCTTTGGAAACCCTCCATGCCTCAAGAACCATAGGGCTGTCACTAAACACCATATTTAGATTACTGCGAAATTTATAACACCATTGTTTTAAATAATGTTTTAAACTGCATTGAGAAACTGTTGAATGAGTTATATAAACTGAAGCAATGAATAAATTAATAACAGTTCGGCCTTTCTTATTGATATCCCTATGATGAAAATTTATTCTATTTCTCTATTGCATTTTTCATTTTTCCTGCCAAACTTTGCATCAAATAATAATAATATTGATTTTTTGCAAATACAGTATCTTGAAATAGAAATATGACAAGATGAGCGAATGTGGGTCTAAAAAGTTTTAAAAGAATCGTACAAGTTAAGAGCTTTTGAGAATGGCTTAGTTCTAGTTTTGGTAGACCCTTTAAAGGGAATTGCATTTTTAATAAATAACTTAAAAAGAATTTAGGGCATTAGCAGGTTTCAGAATTAATAACCAGAAGTCAAAGATGTTAACAAAAAATATGAAGATATAAAATCAAAGAGAATTGATGAATAGAATGGATTTTAAAATTGAAAATAAACTATAACAAAAATGAGTTGTATGTTATTTCAAAGTAACTATGTGAAGACATAGAGTGAAGTTAAAAAGGATATGTCAAGATGAGACAAATTACAATTGTCACTGGTGGGGTAGAATTTTGTGTGACTAACAAGAACGTTTACCTAGAATGCTATTTTTTGTTTCAGACAATAGTGACAACTGATGTACCATTTAAACAATAATGGAATGATATATTTAAGTTTGTATGGCTGAGGAAAAAAAACATGAGTTAAATATAAAATAGTCTAAGATGAAAAGGAAAATGGAGGATTGGGTCTACCAGATTTGAAATTATATTTTGCTGCCTTTTGTTCAGTTGGATGGCAGTTAGATGGAAGAGTGGGTGCTGTTAAGAAGCGAAAATTATTGGAATTGGAAAAATGCGATCGAGATTTTGGTATGACATGGTATGACAAAGCTAAGCTGAATGTAGAATTCAAAAGTAACTATTTCGGGAGGCAATTCTTATAGTATGGAATAAATACAAAGATAAATTTTTACCTGAAAACATCTTTGTGACTTTCAGCACAAGAAGAAATTTATAGACAAGAAATTAGAGTAAATATAAGTAGATAACTTATTGTGATGTGCTGGAATTTTTTCAAGAAGATTGTAAAATAAAATCAAAAGTTTTGATAATGGAAGAATATTCTTGTCAATGATTTTCTTATGTACAATTAGAAGGATTTAAAGGGGATAAAAGATTTGATGGTTTTGATTAATGTAATGAAACAGAATTGTGTGTTAATAATATGTTACTGCTGCTAAAATGTATTAACTTCTGTTGAAATATGAGACAGAAGAAGAACAAAAGAATATAAGACAAAATGGAATTTTAAAAAGGTTACAATGTACAGTTGGAGCAATGGGAAAATATATGGCCGAAAAAACATTTACATTATGGTCTGACTTTAAAGAGAATGTCTATAAAATAATATATTGTTGGTATTTGTCAGAGAAATTGCAGGATCCAATCTGAATCAGTCACCAAGACCAGAAGTTTAGTCTTCGAGCTTTCGGACTCGTGCTGGAACCATCCTCAGGGAATTTCTCTCTTCTCTCTCTCATCCTTGGGGATGGGCTCCAGTAAACTCCTGGTCGTGGTGACTGACCCAGATTGGATCCTGCATTATCCTGGGACACGTATATTTGCCCTCATTTGTGACCCAAAAATGTCTAGAATTTATACATGTATTTTGACTTTTCTGGAAATTTGAACAACTTGAAAAGACATTTTATCATGTTTGGTGGATATGTAAAAAAGCTGGAAAAAATGGATACATTAATTCTAAAGATCTTAAAGATTAAAGTAGAATAAAACCAGAGGCTTTTCTTGTGGCACTAATAGACAGGCAACTAATAAAAAGTCATAGAGCTTTGTTTTTATATATGACAACTGCAGCAAGACTGCTGGAAAGTGGAAAGGTTTGACATTACCCACAATGGAGGAAGGGTTGATGAAGATATAGAGGTTGCATGGATGGCTAAATAAACTTCCTCGATTACAGAAAAGACAATATCTATATTTGTGGTTGACTGGAAGCCCCTTACAGACTTTATTGCATGAAATGGAAAAAAAATGCACTTATGACCTGTGGTTTTGATGACTAGGAAAAAAAATAGATAATAGAAAAAAACTGAGCTTTTTGTAATCCTAGAATAAGATATAATGTGGTAATCATACTTGTATTTGTTGAAGAAGAAATCAGAAGCTTCTATTTCTTTTTATTCTTTCCAACTGCACTGTTGTTTTTTCTTTTCCCCTTCTTTCCTTTTTTCTTCTCTCTAGTCTGTATTTGTGTCCTCTTTAAAACTTTGAATAAAAGCTAATTTTAAAGTTCTTCAAATACAATTTTTGAAATACAAACACACATAAAACCTGAAACAACTGAATCCAGAGAATTTGCATAAAATGAAGTAAAAGCAAAGAAATAAGCAAATATTTTAACCTTTTTACTCCTCCTGAGATGTTGTTATCAGCACCCGATCAGACTTCCATTAGAAAATAAAGCAATGCTTGCATGCTTTGCCAAAGTTTTAAATATTTTTTCCTAAAACATAAACTATGAACAACTTTGCCTACAGTCTTGGCAAGATAGAGATTACACATCACAGGAATGTGTTTATTTTCCACACAATTATAAAAGGAATGTGAGGAATGCAGAGCTTCAGCGATCAAGCCCAGTCAATTCAATTATTTTTAACATTTTAATTGTATTATTATTCCAATCATTACAGTGTTCTGTTTTCATCCATTTGAAATTTGCCTGTTTCTCTAAGTATGAATGTTTTTGCTGATGTGTATGCTGATACAGATGTGTGTAGGAGATGTGTCTTTGTCACGCCACTATCCCTGATTGTTGGACATGGACAGTTGGACTTGAGTGGTAAGAAAAAAGTGGACAAATTTTATACTTCCATAGTTCTTTCCATGACTTAGTGGATTTGGGGTGTGGTGACTATTCCCACTGGCATCTCTTCTTCCACTAAACAATTATTTTTTGTTTTTATTAAGGCACGATCTACACCATGAAAATACTTTAATTCATAAACTTTATGAGTTAACTTTATTTGCCTCTGCAGGTAATATCACACTGACCATGAAACAGCTAACTAAGGTCAGACTTGGATTAGATTTGGTTGGGAGATCATTCCAAAATCCTAGGTGTATAGGCTAGACTGAGATATAGAAAACACAACACAGAAAAGCATAACAGCCCACCACTTCCACATGGATGCCAAGAAAAAGACATAGCTTGTTAGCAGGAGTCAGGTTCCAGTTTTATCTCTGATCAGTTTTGTTTTCACCGGGACCACAACTTGCAAATATTTGAGCAAGGATTCCATCTCCTGCTTTTTAATATTTACAAAATGCATGGCATGGTTCTAATTGCATGTTCAGCTGGGTCTTTTGTGAACCCACATCTGCCCATCATCGCATTGCCTACTTTGTGAGTAAGCAGTTTCTTTGGTTTAATTATTGTCAGCAAAATGGATTGCATAGCCAGGTGTTTGCAACATGGAACCCATGCAACTGCCCATTAGCTCTCAACAAGTAATGATTGAGAAACTGTGGCCCAACTGCTTTTTCCAGAATAGCAAAAGACCAAGCCTAGAAATATAAAGTGGACAGATGCTTTCTCTTGATTCCCTTTCATGGGCAATAAAACCCATGATAAATAAAATCTCCATGCAGATGTATATCAAAATAACTTCAAACAGAGAGCCGCCCTGAGTCAACTTATTTTCCTCACCCTGTCAAGAAAGTTTTATTTTCTATTAAATATGTATTTATGAAGTTATTCTGCTGACCGACCAAGATTCCTGCAAGTGTACAGATTAAAAAATAGATAATTGTATCATGTTAATGTGGAACTAAACTTCCACACATGAAATAAAGTCTATAACTAAAAGCAGAACAAATAGAGCAAAATGACCCATGATGAGCAATTCCAGAATTTTTCTGCATTTGTTGGAGTCCATGACATGTCTGCTATGTTGTTTGATGTAGATTGCTGTGGCATCTGAACTGTCATTGTATTTCTTCTGGGTTTTAAGTTTGTCATATTGTTTTTCTATCTTGTTAGCCACTCCAAGTCACTATGGCGAGATGGGCAGTTATATTAAACAAACACTTTCTTTTAATTAATTAATTAAAAGCATTTGAGAATTGGTCAGAACTTGCTGAATACCACTGGTAGAACTGGTAGTGGAAATTTTGAGCAGTTCGGAGAATCGGTGGTAACCTTCCCCCAGGAGTGGGGAGGGAATGGAGATTTTACAGTATCCTTCCCTTGCCATGCCCACCAAGTCACACCCATCAAGGCATGCCACTCCCACCAAGCCACACCCACAGAACCAGTGTGGGTAAAAAAAAATTGAATCCCACCACTGGTTGGAACCCATTGAAAGAACATAGGTCAGAAAGGGTTATTTTCAATGGGCCAATGACTGGAGAGTTATTTTCTGCTACTCCCTTCTCCAATCTTTTGTATTTCTTTTCATTTTCCTATGATTATGGAAATGCTTAACACATTCAATTTAACCAGCAGCTATAAAGAAAAATTGGATAGGGAAATCTGCCTGTTACTTCTCTTTCACACAATTTTTTCATCCATTGCATGGAACTCATATTATTTACAGCTCTCATGTCTGGGCTGAAAAATCTAGATTTACCCAAAATGACAGCAAAGCCGTACATTTTTCTGTATCTCTTTGCAACCAGGTATTCCTTGTTTAGATCGGTGTTTTTTAAAACTTGGCTGGCTAGCTGGGAAATTCTGGGACTTGAAGTCCACACATTTTAAAGTTGCCAAATTTGAAAAACACTGATCTAGAACTTTGCAGCCCAGATCTGGTTGTCTGGCTTTATTTCCTAGAAAAAATTATACAATTTGCAAATAAAGTTTTAACACAGGACACTGCCTTGTTAGTTGGAGCTTACAATCAGTAGATCCTAAATCATAATTCCAAATTCCCAACTCAATAGGAATTTTGGGATACTGACCCATTTTAATCAGTAGGAGCTCTCCAAATCAAAGTAGATGCAGTGTTGAAATCTCTGTTTCTATTAAATGTAATATTTTTTTAAAATGTAAATAGGAAGATGCCATTTAATAAAATGAAAACAGGCATGAAGAAACAATTTAATCCTTCCCTTCTTTTCTTTAATCCTGAAGAAATAACAATAGTTAAGGTCGAGAGACCAAATTACCTAAGATTTTGATCTGCAACAAAGCTTCATACAGTAATACTTTTTCTCACTCTCCCTGTTCTTTCCAAATGCTTCTTTCAAGTCTGTATCCCATGCAGCTGGTAAAATATATGAAAGGTTGGGTAATAACATGATCAATCATTATTCTAAAATGTTACAGAACTCTTTGTCTTTTGGCTCCATGAGATTCACATAGGTTCTTTTCTAGAACAGGTACAAAATATTTAATCTGCCATATATTCTCAACGATTTTCCCTATAACTCATTAAATCTAGCTGCACAGGAAGAAATGCTCAGCAAGAATACAGAATTTGAAAAACACACACAGAACATAATTCTTGGAAGTGAACTTTGCTGAGTTGAGTGGGATTTGTGCTCAATTAAATGTGTTACACCATTAGGTTGAAATAAGTTCCACCAGAAACAATGGACTTACTTCCAAGTAGACATGATTTGATTTGTACTCACTATTAATCTCATTATGTGCATATTTGATTTCATCAGTATCTTCTGAAAATTAAATTCATACTGATGTTTACTAAGATAATAACTGAGAAAGAGAGATGAGTAAGAGACAGTAGGTAGAATCATGCTGCTGCTTGAAATTTAGGACGTTTGATCAAAGCCGATTGACATGTACATGTAGAAAAACAATAGGTAAAAAGGTGAGCATGGAAGCATAAGGCAAGGTTTCACCCACCTGCAGCAAATGTTCGACAGAGGAGTCAACTATCAGGTTGACTTGTAGCTGCCTCAAGACACATTGCTCTGGCTCTGAGCAACCAGCCCCCCATCTCTCTGACCTCTTTGCAAATCGTGTTGGATCAGAGCAAAAATTGCTATGCAGAGATCATGTCACAAAAACATTAAGGCTCCCAAATCAACCTCCAGATTGTAAAAGGAGAGCCAAGTCTATTTTGCCCCCACAGTTACACCAACAGGAACATCATTAGGCTTCAACAATGTTACACACAAGATTAGAAATGCCTTCACATGCTTCCCCTCTGATGTGATATATGCCATCATCTGCCAGAAATGTCTCTCTGGATTCTCTCTCTGTAAGACAAGCAGGTCAAATTTTGCACAAAAGAATTAAAAGACACACAGTTGACATCAGAACTCAAAACAAGGACAAAGTAATCTCAGAACATTTGTGACCTCTCTGAACACTTCATTACAGATCTGAAAGAACAGTTTTGTTGTGTTCTTTACCAACACAATTGAGCAAAACACTGATGAATTCACAGACATCAAAAAGCTTTAAACTGTGTCAAAAGCTCAATAAACATAATGGGCTTTTATCTGGTTACATAACTAACTTGTATTCCTTTCCTTTTTCTGCAGCCTCATCCCAATTTAAATTATACACCAGTTTAGCCATTCTAAGCATCTAATAAAATAAGCTTGGTTCACAAAAGTTTGTGTCTTTACCTATTGTAAAAAAGTCAAATTACATAATTAGGTCTACTAAAGCATATTTGTACCCCAAGCCTGTCAGTGTTGCAAGAATCTATGTCCATTAGATGATAACAAACTCATTGTTCTCGCCAGCTCAAGGTTGACTCAGCTTTCCATCTTTCTGAGGTCGGTAAAACGAGGACCTAGATCAGGGGTCTGCAACCTTAAACACTCAAAGAGCCATTTGGACCTGTTTCCCCCAGAAAAGAAAACACCGGGAGCCAATAATTTAACAACCAATGTGACTGGGTGGGCATGGCCAACTCGATGTCACTCACTTCCACCCAGTCACTTCCTGCTCTGGAATATGGAGCAAATCTCCATCCCCCACCATCACCCTTACCTTCTCAGGCCAGGCGAGGATTGACGGGGAGGGGCGGGCCAGCCAGTGGTGGGATCAGCCGACAGGGAGCTGCAGCAGAGGGCCAAAAGAGCCGCATGTGGCTTCAGAGCCACAGGTTGCAGATCCCTGACCTAGATTGTTGTGGGCAATATGCTGACTCTGTAAACCCCTTAGAGAGGGCTGTAAAGCACCATGAAGTGGTATATAAGTCTAGATAGCTAAGGCATCCACATTTTTGCACGCTAAATAACATGCACTCTGTGCCCATTATACCTTAGTGTTATGTGTGAATCCCGTGATCCCAAATTATTCAACAAATGATGAAAAAGGAAACATGGCTTGGTGTGACTAAATCTTTATTACTGTGCTAAGTTTTAGTATGAGACAGATTAGAAAATACAGGGTTAGAGATATATGAAGATTATATATCCAATGACTGAAGTATATCTCAATAGATTAATTGGTGCTCTTTCTCAATTAAATCTACATAGAATTGTAGCCAAAATAGGGTATCTGCCAGTTAATCATGGCAAAGTCAAAGAATCTGGCTGATTCTGCAATAATCCAGTTTTAATATACCTTTGTCATCTCATTTTGATGATGTGTTAGTACACATTAAGCTTTACTAAGCCACCTATATGTATTGTCAGAGAAATGAAATATTAAACATATTAGTATGCACAGATTTAAAAAGATCTGATTGGGGAATTTGAAAGTATTATCTCCTGACATTTCTTCTTCTTAATTTTATTATTTATACATTTAGAGTTTTTAATATTATTACAAAGAACCATTAGACATCCCTAAATGGAATGGTAGTCTAGAAATATTATATATACATATCTGTCCAATATTTTTTATATATATTTCTAGGTTGCTATTCAAACCATACTTCTCAAAATATCTTACAGTGCAGTAATTCATTAAGGTCCAATTGTTTCAATACACAAAGAACAGTAGAGACAGTAGCATCCAATAAATTTTAAAAAGTAATTCAGAAATAAAAGGCTCAAAGAAAGGAGATCTGGTAAAATGAAAGTACTCAAACTAGCATTTTTGTAGAGGAAGATCCTCCAATAAAGCACTCAAAAGTGGAACTGAATTTTGCTCAGTATTTCATGTTGCTAAAAAAGGATTGAACTGAATAACAATTGATTAACTCTTAAAGGAATTTATTTATCTATTTACTGGATTTTTATCTCATCTTTATTATTTTTTATAAATAACTCAGGGTGAACATACCTAATACTCCTTCCTCCTCCTATTTTTGCATAAAACAAGCCTAAGAGGTGAGTTAGGCTGAAAGAGAATGATTGG
This sequence comes from Psammodynastes pulverulentus, assembly GCA_025802295.1. Taxonomy (NCBI): domain Eukaryota; kingdom Metazoa; phylum Chordata; class Lepidosauria; order Squamata; family Psammodynastidae; genus Psammodynastes; species Psammodynastes pulverulentus. The sequence continues at coordinate 48,680,045 of JAOYMU010000292.1, read as the reverse complement.
CCCCAAATCACCCAGCAGGTTTTTCATACCTAAGGTGGAACTATAACTCACAGACTCCTGGTTTCTAGGCCAGCACCTTAATCACTGGACCACACTGGCTCTCAGATCTGAAGTGAAAAATCTGGATGACTTCTAAGTGTCAGCAAATAATTAATTTTCTGCATTTGTTTTCTATCATTTAGCTCTACTCTGATTTTTCAGTCAAAACTGTAGACCTACTACAGTTACTTGATCCTAGGGTTGCTAAATGGAAAGAAGATCTGAGTTACACTACTGTCTTGTGCATGGCTGATGCAAACATAGATTGAAACGATCATAAGATCATGCTAAAATAAGTTTGTATGGATATGCTTCCTTTTTCCCATTAATAGTGGAGGCTCAAAGGCCCTCCAGGGCCATATCCATAAAACTAATTTGTCACAGACTTCTATGAATATGAGTGGCAGTCATATGAATGCCTTTGTGCATTTAGCTGAGATGATCATATGATTCAGCCCTGTCCCCATGGAATTTAACTAATAGAGCTCTGAAATAAGCAGATCACAATGAGGTGGTCCATTGACTTCAATATCTGATTAGAAATAAGCCAGCCTGACTTCCAATCCCCTTCTATGAAGCAACCAGGCAAGTGACCTTTTTAGCATTACCTAATTTCTCCAAAACACTCCAAAACACTGGGAAAAGCAGGATACAAAAGGGATAAATAAAGTATATGCTGAATATCTGAACTGGAGCCAAGTTTACTATTTTTTTTATATTATTTAAAAATTTGCCCATGTTCAAAACTTCTGAGCTACTTATAATTAGAATCATTGTATAACAAAAAGCAAACCCTTTAAAAATATTATATTTTAGCCATATGTAATATAAACAAAACCAGCAGAAGTTCAATTCCTCCAAGTATACAAAATAAATGGCAATCAACACAAATCCTCTAGCAGTGTAACTGGAAACAGCCACCATTCCTGGACTGCCTTATTT
>JAOYMU010000292.1:48649896-48665032 GCA_025802295.1 Psammodynastes pulverulentus | reverse complement strand
AAACTCAGAATGAGAATTATATTTTGAGAGAAAGTTTTTATTTGGAAATACAATTTGAAAAAAACGTATTTTCACTCCTAGGTATTGCTGTTGGTACCAATGTGCATTTGGTAAGACAATAGAAAGCCAACATATTGCTGTGCAGAGCTCGAAAATGAGCTGCTCTGTTACTATATACAAGAAACCAGCTGGCCCTCTCAACCAGGTATCAGCCCCCACCACCATAACAGAAAGAGGACCGGCTGGCACTGGGGGACATGGAATCAAGCCCCCTAGATGCACCTGTCCACATCACCCATGTGGACATAAAAGATTATGCTACAGTTCAAGTCCTTGAGCCAGAATTAGCTCCCCGGGGGAGGGGTTCTCGGCTGTTCTAGAAGTCCTGCCGCGGGGTGTGAGTTAGACTGTGCCTCCGCAGATCACAGTTGCGCCTGAACACTTTGCCGCACTGCTCACAGTTGTAGGGCTTGATGTCTGTATGGGTGAGAAGGTGAGTTTTCAGGTTACTTCTTTGATTAAAGGTTCTTCCACATGTGGGGCATTTGTGTGGAGATTCCTGTTCAGATTTGAAGCAAGCAAAGGATTAAACCCTTGACAAACTACTTGGATTATTGAGCTATTCAAAGTTCACTCAGCATTTCCACCCCCTCCACCCACCAACCCCTCCTGCTCTCATTTTTGGCCTGATTAAATTGCTGTAGGACAAGAAGAACATGGGAAGGCAAAATACACTTGCAATCTAAGCCCTCACGTGAAGACAGAAAAACCAATGCAATTCTGTGCACCTGTAAATGGACAGTAATAGGCAACAATGAAGGCTACAGACTAAAGTACATAGGACTGCACTGTGCACGCATTTATAGTTTGATTTTATGCAAATTTACTTTAAAGTCTTTCCAACAGGATTCAGTAGGGATTACTCCCAAGTAAGTGTACATACATTTTCGGATTTAGAATCTGATATTCATACCCTTCTATGTTTACTGTCCATCACAAGTACATTTAAAGAAAATCTGCATACACTTCAATGACTAAGATTTCTCCAACCATTATTTATGTGCATCCAACATGCACATGATTTCACCTTTTTTTTTTTGTTTGACCCAATTGGCCAATTTTCTTTGAAACTGATCTTAGAACCAGAACTATACTTTCACATTGACTGTAGTTTTAGCTGCAGGCACAATTATTTCCAGAAAATGCATCTGGAACCCAGAAGCAGATCTACTGATTTACTCTCAGTCCCTTGTAAGTGTGTTTAAGATTATAGTCTTAATTGCACAGACATATCTTCCTGCCTGTCAAGGCCAGTCCTCCTTGCTTTGCATTTCCTAGTTCCGGGAATCTAAGGAGAACATTCTATTGCTAATCCACCCGGCTTCCAAGAGAGACTTGGTTCATCTCTCTAAGTGAGAAGTCTTCCACAAAGCAAGTATTTTTAATCTGGGCTTTTCCATCAAAGAGCACATCTCATTTAGCCATCGGTTGTTAGGTTGGTCTGGCTACTTAAGGAGTTTTTCCAAGTGTTAGAACAGGGGAATCTTGTATGAGAGAAGTTAACTTTAGCCAGGCTATCTTCCCTCATAATTCAATAGAATATACTCTTAAGTAAATTTACATAGGCTCCCAATCCCTAGGAAATGTTACTTATTTTAGGGTTATTTATTTATTTTATTGATACCCCACTTTTCTCCTAGAATTTGAGTGCTTATTGGATTTTTTTAGTAGCTGAAGAAACATATGTGAAATGTAGTGAATTGCAATTACTGTACATCAAAATGATGACATGCAGGCAGGGATGTCTTAACACGAATCTTATTACATACTTGCGTCTGATGCAAGTAAGTGAGTCACAGCACTGGCATGTGGATATCACTTCGCACATATAATCATTTGCCCCCTTGCCCTTACCATCTAAATGCCCATGTTACAAACATCACATACTTTTAAGTATGGATTTCTGTTGTTTTCTACATACCAGCATTTGAGAAAAACAGCACAAAATATTTCAGATTAAAAAGAAGCACATCTCTTTTATTTTGCATCTAGAAAATAATTACTGTGTGTTTTGTATTCACAATCAATTAAAATTAAAATAGAATGTGTAAAATCATTGAGCCTGATCTTACCTGCATGTGTAAAGTTTTATGAACGGCTAGAGTCCTGGATTGGCAAAATCCTTTCCCACACTCTTGGCACTTGAAGGGTTTTTCTTTGGAGTGGATATACCTGGAAATCAACCAAAGGGTTTGGAGTCAATATACACACAATGAACGCCATAACAGCCCAACTTCTGCATAATCAAAATTTTAAAACCAAAATTATATGCTGCCTAGCAGTTCATCCCCAAAGTCCCTTTTTAACATGTTCAGACACTTTGAAATAATTATTCCCTTCATTGTTTTCTCAGGAATCAGCCTCTTTAAATAGGAAAAGCATATTTTTGGGTAAATATGCATATATTTGAGTAAACATGCTTAGCAAGGGTGTAATCTCATGTAAATGTTCATGGGTGTAAGCCCAATTTACTACTTTGGCAGGTAACTCCAGGTGAAGTTAATCAAAATTGCCCTTTGATTAATGTCAGCTTGAATGTTTGTGTTGAAGTTTATAAATCTGACAGGAGAATGTAGGGGTTTTGTGGAATAAAGAGACCCACATTCTTTGGCTTCTCAAAACAAGCCACAAGAGAGTCTCTTTGTAGAGATTTGTATATCGTTACAAACCCATAAATATTTTTGTGCTCTTACTGCCAAGTCTTTAGTGATAGTTATATTATAGCCCAAAGGCAAAAAAAAGAAAAAAAAAAGAAAAAGCAGAGAGGCAAGAAACATGATCAAGAACATCAGAGGACCTTCAAGTGAGGGAGAATTCTAAACTGAGATTCTAGCTTTAGAAATATGTTTCACTGAAGACAATAAGACTAAAGTCAATCATTCTTCCTCAAAGCAATAGGAATTCTGCCTCCTGCTCCAACCAGATCAAGTAGTTTAGCCCTGCCATCTTAAAAATCCCTTGGCTTTAAAATCAGGCATGTCCCTTCGGGTGAAGGGTTGAAGGCAAATCAACAGAATGACTACATCCTTGGCTCCAACTTTATTTTCTTGGAAATAAATCCTACTGACCTCGTTCAGAGGGATAATAAGAACACCTCTTGTTTAGATTGGGTCTGCAGCGGATAGCCCTGTTCCTACATCATGCTAAATCATGAATTTGTTTGAAGTAGGATTTACTGAACGGGTCATAAACCATTCGCGAAGCAATGGCTTCCTAGCAAACAATCAACATATATAGCTTAGCGTTGTATTTGAATTTAGCTTCTGATTATGTTCAAGCCGCTATAAGCCTTGGTTTGTTTTAACTATGGTTTTCGGAAGAAAACACTCGACAACCTTCGAAGTCAAGCTTGCCATAAACCGATTAAACCCAGCCGAGTGAAACCTCCGTGCGGGCCTGCAGCCCCGGCACCTGAGGAGGCCTAGCGGAGGCTGACCTGTGGTCGCGAAGGTGGTCTTGCCTCCGGAAGGCCTTGTGGCAGATGTCGCAGGTGTAAGGCCGCTCGTCGGTGTGGGTCCTCTCGTGGATGAGCAGGTTGTAGGACTTGGTGAAGTGTCGCCCGCAGAACTTGCAGATGAACTCCTTCTTGGTCTTGGAGGGCAGCCGGCCCCGCGCGGGTTTCCGGCTCTCGGGGGAAAGCTTGCCCAGCGCCGCTGACAGAGGCCCGCCCAGCTTGGCCAGCTCCCCCTGAGCTTGCGCGGCCGCCGCCGCCGCCACCGCGTGCGCCTTGGGCGGGTCCTCCTGAGTGGCGGCCGCCGCCAGGTTGGCAAAGTCAAAGCGGGGCCGCTCCTTGCGCAGCGCCGGCAAGACGTGCGCGATGGCGGCGGCCTGCTTGGGGTGAAACAGGTGCGTGGCGAAAGGCAGGCCCGGGAAAGGGAAGCGCTCCACCAGGCCTTGCGCCGCCGCCATTTCGCTCAGCGTCGAGCAGCGGCTGATCTCGGCCGGGCCGCTGCCGCCGCCGCCGCCCGAAGCAGAGGCAGCGGCGGCCGCGGCCGCGTAACAGCCCAACGTCCAGTGGTTCATGTGCATGGTGTGAACGGCGCTCAGGCCGTAGAGGCCTTGCAGGTGGTCCACGGCGGCCGGGAACGTATTGACGGCTTGCAAGAAGGAATAGTTGGTCAGCTGCAGCGAAGGGTGCAGTGGGATCGGCGCCGGCAGGGCCTTGCTCCCCATCGCGCCAGGCCGGGCCTTGCCTTGGTTTGACTGGTTGAAACCGGCGGTCGGAAAGCGCGCAACGGCCTCCTTGTCCGGTGTTCGGATCCTAAGCAGAAACAGGAACATGGGGGGGGGGGGGGAGAGAAGTAGAAGAGATTGTGGGTTATTCGAGGAGAGACACAAAGCGGCCCTTTCTTCACATGCTGTTTCTTTCGCCCCTAAACCGCCTGCCAGCCTTGTGTGGCCCCTGTGCATTCCCCCACCAAGGCCGGACCTTAATCCGTTTTATGCCCACCGCTGACGGGACGCGCTGCAAGGAAGGGAGAAGTGGAGAGGGGTACCAAAAAATGGTCTGCGCTTCCTTTTTTTCAAGGCGGCCGAGTCAGGGGATTGGTGGGCGCCGGTGACCACGGACACGGCCTGGGAAAGCAAAGCGGAGAGGAGAAAATCAGGCCAGGCAAGCCTTGGAGCAAACCCTGGCTGTTTTCCGAACTGGAAACACGGACACGCGAGGCGCAAAAAGTGCGGGTGGGCAGCGCAATCCGGACATCCCAATTTATGGTGGCCAGTTCTTCTTGCCAACCTGCCAGCGCTGGTTGATGACTTCAGCTCCATCGCAGCCAAGGTCGGAGGAAAGAGCTTTGAAACAGGGCCAGGTCCTGCGGAGCAGCGAGAGGATGCTAATGCAAGCGATACCTTGGAGCTTATTGGGGCGTGAGTCAGGCCACCCGAACTGGCAGGGGAGCACCACCAACGCGGTGCAGAGTTACGCACTTGGCGAGGGGATCAGTCAGAGGCCACTGAACCGAAGACACGCCATGCTTGGCCGAGGCGCTCAAGGTAAAGAGCCAAGCAAACACCGGCCTGCCAGGAAGCGCAGGTGCCCTGACACCAAGCCGACCTAACGCCGATTTTTCTCACCTCCTGTTAGGTTGGTGGTTAACTGCTCCCTGCCCTATTCAGAAGCGGGTGAAATAGAAATAAAATCACGAACTCCACGGACACTTGAGACCTAGAAACGTTTTATTAAGATGAAGGGGAATCCGATTCTGCTACCTCTCCCGTCTCCCTCGGGAAGCGAAGAGCAGCTGCGTGCCGTCTTTCGGCAAACTGCGAAACCCCGCTCTTTTTTTCTGAAGGGCCCGTGAGGGGAATCGCCCCTTGCCGCCTAAACACGCCAAGGAGGCTGTTCTGCAAGGCGGGCAGGGAAGGACGGGATGGGCCCTAGTGAGCAGAGGGGCAAAGGGCTGCCCTCCGAACACGCTGATTGACTTCCTCACAGGATTGTGTTGGCGGCCACAGGGTTTATTTCGGAGCAGTTCTGGGTAGGTGAATCCCTGGCAGCTCTAAGGTGTGCGCTGTGGCCTAGGAAGAAGTTGTAAAGTCCCCCACCCTCCCAAACACACACACGTGCACTCTTCCCGGGAAATGGGAATGTGCGGTCTCCTCGCATTACTTGCAGGCTCGGGTCATTAACCAGCGAGAAAGAAGAGAAGCCTCGCTAAGCAGGGGGCCTCGAGTGAATGGCTTCCACCCTCCTCCAAAGTGCAACATTACACGTCCCATAAATTGGGACCCGGATGTGCCGTGGATTTGAATTCAGTTTTCCTGTTTTTATAAGCTGCTTGCCGCCACGCGATCTGGGAGCAGCGTTCAGAGAACCCTAAACACAGCAAGGCGATACCTACGTGCCCAGGGTGAACCCGTGGAAGTCGGTATTATTTCTTAACCCAGAGACGATCCCACGCCCTCCACCTCCCTTCTTGAAATAAAATCCTCCTGCAACCCAGGCGTAGATGCCTCTGGGTTCTTGGGGTGGGGGGCATTGTTGCAGGGATCAGTGTTTCAGCAGAACTGACTTGCGAGTAGAAGTGCGCGGAGCCTGGAGCCGAACCCTTTCGCTTCTTCCGAACAGCGGGAATTTCATTTGCAGTGGGAAGAGGGGAACAAGAAGGGAGGAAAAAAGACCACCTCTCCCTTGGCTTAAACTTGGGGGAAAGAGTTGGTCGGTTGCTCTGTGACTTCTCCGCCTCTGTTCTCTCTCTCCCATTTATGCCTCTCTCAGCTTCTAGGCCTTGGCACCCATGGTCCCGATCCTGGCGCTGAACCCAAAGCTCTGCCGCCTGGGAAAAAAGTCGGGCCTAGAAGCTAAGCCTGAAAAGGCAAAAGGGTCGCTGTCCTGAAGCCCAGGCAGTGCCTCGTTCGGAAACAACGGACATCAAGGCCTAGAACACTTACATCTGGAAAGCAGGAGGAGGGGAGAGGGTGAAGGTGGGGAAACGCCAAGGCTCAGAATCTGAGTCGCCCCACCAGGAAGCGAGACTTCTGGGCGGTGTGGAGAGAGTTTCCCGAGGCACAGGCCTTTGCAGGGCTTTCAAAGTAACCGGCTGAGGTTGGCCGTGATTGAAAGCTGTTGCAAAGGGGGGAGGGGGTGAATCTTCTTCCACACCCCCGCTCGCCCCTCGCATGCAGCGCGGTGCTTATTTTTCTTCCTTCAGCAACAACCCATTGATCAAGATAAGCGACTCGGAGAAAAGCAACGCCCGGCTCGCGCGCGCTTCGCGGCGCCTAAAGAAAACGGCCCGGAGTCCTTCCAGCTGGCTTTGGCCTGCTGCGCTTTGCTCTGGCCGATGCTACACCCCCGCGGATTTCGGGAATGGGCGATCGGGCCGATTCGGCTATAGTCGACTCCCACGCGAAAAGGCTGGGTTTCGGACTGCGGGCAAGAAACGGGCCACGCGAGGGAGGGGGGAAAGGGGGGCGATTGGTCTCAACAAGCCCCAGAGGAGCAGGTGAGGACTTTCTTCCTCTCCCCGCCGCCCGCTTTCCTCTCTCATATTGTCGCCTTATGGCCATCGGCCTGCAGAAGGAATTCGGCTGTTCCCGGCTCGGCGTTCTTACTACATTTGGAACCTGTTACCGGAGTTGTGGAAAGTGTGGGAAATGTGATATTGCTTAGGAAAGGCACCAAAACCTAATCGGGAGTTACAAGGCTGTGCTGAGTAGCCCGACTCACCCGAATCCCTTCAGCTGCCTCCCTCTCTCTCTCGCACGCAGCGCAGAGCCCGAAGTGCCTTCAGGCGGTGCCGCTTTATATTCCGAGCTAGACATATTTCAGTATTTTAAAGAATCCAAGGTGGACGCTGTGCGCGCTCATTTAGCCACCCGCTTGGTCAAGTGTCAGCGGCGATCTTCGCCAGCGGCGGAGGCGTTAAGGAGTCCCACGCCAATTTAGCTGACGGGAGGGTGGGAGGAGAGAACCGACCTGCTTAAACGTGACTACGTATTTGTATTTTTTTTTCCTTTATTAAAAAAAATAGGTATAATTTCCTGGTGTGAATCGATAATTAATTTAGGTCAACCTTCCTCAAGAGGGTGACTTCCAAATATGCTGGACTACAAATCCCATCGCCCCAACGAGCGAAGAGTGACGGGGCGGTTCACCCAACGTGAGAAAAGACCTGTAAAGAGTACCTCCGCAGCAGCGGCTCCGTCGCCTCATTCTTGGACGGCTGAAGACTTTGCCCTGGCCTTTCTGCGGTCTTTGGGCTTGAGGGAAGCCAAAGGGCAGCCGAAGCCCGCAATCTGGGCCCTGGGTGGCTTTTCTCCTTCCCTTCTTTGAAGTGCGCCGATTCTTTTTTTCCTCTCCCTTATAAACGAGCGACCTCCAAACCTTCCTTTCTTGCGGCCTGGGATCCCAACTTGCAGGGGAGGGAATTGATGGGAGGTGTGTGACGGGAAGGGGGGCGCTTAGCTCAGCCCCTTTAACCGAAACTATAAGCTGCAGCTTCCCCCTCCTTTCTCTCAGCTTCAATTTCCCCTCTGAAATTGGCAGATTGAGGGCCCGCCGCCTCTGAGTACCAGTAGCTGGTCTCTCTGACCTGTCCACAACACGGACAGACCCTCCTCGGATTGGGTGTCAGGCCAGGCTCGGGTGAGAAATGGGGTGGGTGGGTGGAGGGTGGAGAGAACCTCTTCAGGCCGGTACTAATCCTGGACCACTTCACTTTTCAATTGAAGTTTCCATTTTATTGGGAAGGAAGGGGGGTGTTAAATGAAACTCTACTTCAAAAGACTCTAAGAAGGCAAGTTTGAAGATCTGGAGTTGAATTTTTGATTTATATAAAACATTATGCAGCATTCCCTCACCCGCCTCCTCAGTTGTTCCAGAAGTGAGAGTGCTTTAGAAAGATTGGAAACCACCCCCCAAATCTTTTAAATGACTGTCCTTTATTAAATTAGTTGCATTAAATTAGAAGCATCACAGCAATTAGGGCTATTTCTATTAGAGATAAGACAGGTTTCCTCCTCTCCCTTCCTAAGAAGGTGCCCATCTATTTACGAACAGAAAGTTGCACTGCTTTCAATGGCACTTGCTTTCAAATTGGGAATAATTCTAATACTACCGGTATCTGATATTTTCAATCCAAATGCCTAAATAGTTTAGTTTGTCTTAAAAATGTATTCCACATAGGCATCATAACAAATAGACAAACACATTCATCAAAACATTAACTGAATTCATTCAACCAGAATTTACTTATGGCCACAGGTGGATGCTTTTCTATTGAATCCTATACATGCTTATCAGCAGGTAAATTCCTTTAAATTCGTCTGAGCAAGCTAGGCTAGGATTATGCTCAGCAAACTTTCATAGAACTCTTCTTAAAAATCAATGGAAATTGGTTTCAAGGTAAACTCATTTAAGACTTGCAGGCAGGAAAAACTAGGTTTTAATAAATACTACATAAAGGTGAGTTTTTAAAATATGGATTATATTATTTTCCTATTAACATCAGGGTATAATAAAAGGAATTCCAAATGTGTGAGAATAAATTTGCTTAAAATACAAGCACCTTTAAACAAATATTATGCAGGTTTAAATTCAAAGTGAGCTTAACTTACCAGCACTTACTTAGGAGTAGATATGTCTAGATTTTTCCACTATAATAGGCCAATTCAATGCATGTTTACTCAGAAGTAGGTCGCATTGATCTTAATAGTGCTTATTAAGTTTATTATCATTAAGCTTATTAAGTATTGCTTATTAAGTTTAATAGTGCTTAGTAAGTAAGCTTAGTAAGATCCCTTGATACTTAACAAATAAAGCTTTTAGCAAAACTACTGAAGTTGTTTAGGCTGTTTTACAAATGTTCCTAAATCCACATTTTTAGAGGTGTGTCTGTTTGACACAAGGAGACATGGGCTACATCTCTTTTAGTTATTTTAGTAATGCCTCTTGCTTAAAATAGATTAAAAATGATTTTGAGGGTATTTCAGTTAAACGATTTTTCAATTGTTTCAGAAAATAGCACAATGTAACAAAAGGATCTTTGTTTCAAGATACAGCAAGTATCTACATGGTGTACACCGATTAATACATGTTTTCCATTGGATAAAGGTTAATACTTCCATGAAACCAAGCTGGAGATAGGAATAAAACGCTTCTCAAACCGCACACAGTACTCTCTTTTTCCTTCTTGGAAAGCCCCAAAGTACCGATTAAGCTATGAATGGGACTGTACGCGGCAGCCATTGAAAACAGAACAACGTAAAATAAATAGGTCCAGGTGCCAAGTTGACAATCGGAAATCGCCTGCAGAGAACGGTCGGAAACGGTACCTTTTACGCGGAGACGCCGCTGCTAGTCAGGCGCGAATCAAACGTGGGTGTAATTTAGAAGGCCTGTCACTTCCTTTCCCGATCGGAATCCCGAATTTAATTAAAATCGGTGCCTAGAGTACGAGTTCTCCCCTCGAAATGCCATCGTGCTGCTAATGGGCTTTTCTTCCTCCGCTTTTCCCAAGATCAGGGCTGGCGGATACTTGTCGCGGTCGCCTCGACTTTGGTGTGAGAGTGAAACCACCAACTGTGCTCTAGGAAGGAGGAGGGGGGGAGGCAAGCAGGGTTGGGCTGGGGGCTAAGAATAGAGCTTGATGGTCCCCAGCTATCAGGTATACAAACATTGGTGGATGGAGATGGCGGGAGGGGCGAGGAAACCCATCCATGGTTAAGTCACCAGACTTTTCTTGGGTGGGTGGCGGGGTCGGGTAATTTGATTTCGGCTCCACAGGAGTGTCCCGCGTGGGTTCTCCCGCTCTGGCAGGTAGAACCAAGGCAAGAAAGCTCGTTTCCAGAATCGCCTGCATGCGTGGGGCGATGTGACTACTAACGGGACTCTCCGCGCGCCCTGTGGGAGCGCAGAACAACGCCGGTTCTTCGCTCACCCTTGGCCCGCCTTCAGCGACTTAGGCAAAGCGGTCAAACCGAAAGTAAACGCGCGATCCCCTCGGAGCTGACTAAACGCCTCATCCCGCCCGGGCCCCTCCGGCCTCGCTTCCCGAAAGCGAAGCCATCCCCCCAGGCAATCGGGACTCACTCTCGGGCAGCTTCCCGGGTTCCCTCCGCGAGCCGTAATCGGGACGCGTCTCTTTCCCTTCCCACTGCGGAGGGCATTTGGCTGCCCGGAGGGCGCTTGCCTGGATGCCGCCACCCTCCCTGGCCGCCCGGCGCCCTTCTGGAAGCCTGGGTGGCTTTTCTGCAGTCGCCGCCAAGGCAAAAGTCTGGCGGAGCGCGCGCGGGCGAACGGGAGCCGCTTACCTACCTCCCCCCTCGAGCCTCCTTCCGCCTGGCCTCTGGGGAGCCCCGCGTCAGCCCACCGGCCTTAACGCCCGAGCCGTCTCATTTAGATCCACGCGGAGAAGGCGGGAAAGTCCAGCAGCTCTTTCATGTTATTGTCTCGGGAAGGCTTCCAAAAGCCGGCGAAGGTAGCTTCGGGGGCCCGCCGCTTCCCGCCTTCAGAGTTTCCCTAGCGGCTGGTCGGTGGTAGGCAAAAGACCCCGCATAAGTTTTTCCCCCGACCGCACTTCTCTTCCAGCGCCTCGCTTTCGACTCCGGCGAAGTTTGATACAAGTCTGAAACTCCCCCTCTCGGGTCCATCACATTTCAGCAGTTCCAGCGGCGAGGAGGTCTGTCCCCGCCCGCGGTCCCACCCCGAGCCGCTGCGAGTCGAATGTTCACGGCTTGAACGTTCTGACCACGCCCAGCGCCGAACGTTCAGCGGGCTGTAAAATTGTGAGACCGCCCCTCAAAATCCCGCCTCCACTTTCTTTTCTACCACTCTGTTTACTTGTGTTTGGATAGCAACTTGGCTTTAAAGGCACAGAGGTCTTTTTTCCCCCTCTTTCTCTCTCTCTCTCTCTCTCCAACCCCCCCCCCCCTCTTCTTACACATTACCTAAGGTGACTTTTTCTTTGAGAAAACAGGGCCAGGTCATAAATCAAACCTTTCTTTCTTAGACTTCTGCGTCCCTATCTCTATCAGCCGCAGGAACTTCGGTAGTTGTGTCAAAGCAACCCCACCTCCCAACTTAATGTATCCAGAAAATCAGCGATAGACATTAAACATTCTAATTGTGTTTGTGTTACTATGCGGACCGTATTTTCTGAGCCTTTACATTCTACTTGCCCCATATGTATAAAGCAAAGCACTATTAAATCAATTGTTTTCCGAAGTTCTAATCCTTATTTTTTTCCCGTTTAACTAATATTTTTTATTGGACTGCAAAGTTTGGGAAATCTCATGTTTAAATAAGAATTTATGGTGTCATTATTATGGTTGGTCATACAGACAGCTAGATATTTAAACTGATTTGGCATTTTTATCTACCTATCGAGTCCTTCCTAAGGACCCGGAATTATTATTATTATTATGGTTAGCCGCTCAGTCAGCCCGATGTTCAGTCCGGATTTGATGTTTTTATCCACCTGACGATTATTATTATCGTTACGCTCATCACCCTCATATGCAGAGTGGATTTTTCCGCGGAATTTTGACGATATATTTTCTTCTAGCTGAAACAGGTGGATCCAAAGATAGAATCGACCAACCGAAGCAACTTTTCTGCCTCGCAGAAAGGGAGTGTCGAAAACTTATTTAAAATTTCTCCCAACTCAACACTATAAAATTCTGAAGTGGCTCTTACGGCTCTGCTTCAGAAATTGCCTTTAGATTTATTTTAGCTCTCCTCGGCTGTAAGAGCTATGCCGAAATTCACAGTCCTGAGATCTGCTTTCTAGTACTTTTTCTCCATTCCGTCCCAAGACAGTATTCTGTTCTTGCTTTTTCTGGTCATCCCAAGTGACCAATCACAAGGTCTTTAACTTGAACCCCGGGATAAATAGAAACAGATTACTTCTTCTGAAATTGTGGTCGTGCGTTGCATTTTAGACGAATATTACTTAACTACAGTATTCATTCGTGGAAGGGGGTAGCAAGAAAGGTTGATTATGCTCCCCAAGCGGAATTTTAGAGGGCCGACCGGCTCCCTGAAACCTAACACGACCCACCGAGTGAAATGACGTTGAAAAGCAGGTTCCCCAGCCTGCCGGGTCTCGGAACCAGACCTGCTCAGTGAGATTTTGAGAGGGAAGGAGAGAGGTCGGGACAAACGGGCCAGATGCGAAAGACTTTGGTTTCAAATAATGAACGAGGAACAAATACAATCGACCGAGAGTCCAGAAATTGGAAACATTGAAAAATTTAAGTTTCTGGACGGGGCAATGAAAAAAAACCCCGCTTTTTATTGCAAAAGACGCATAAGCACACACACACAATGAGTATTCAATAATTCTCACCCCCCGCATTACCCGGGAAGTATCATTTATACTTTGTCTTTATGGAAAAGAAAATCGGGACCCTTTGAAAAGGGGAAAACCCTGTCCTCCAAACTAAAGACAATCCCAAGCACCTGGAAGTGTTGATTCAGAGGTAAACCAAGACATCAGAACAGGCGAATGAGCCTCTCCCCCCCCCCCCATTCAGCCTAAAATGGAAGCTGAGCCTCCCCCTCGGATTGTAGGAACAGGTTTCCAGTCACTTATCGGGGACTCTGGCAGACTCTGGTTTTTACCACGTAATCCTAAACCGTGTTGAGGGGAGCATAGGATTTACTTTTGTAGGGTATTTTACGTAGGATGTGTTCCAAATTAAGCACCGGCATTAAGAACGACTCCATTTTGCGTTGACATATCCTGTCTTTTCTCCCTGACGACCTCTCTTCAAATGATCGCCCCAACAGGAACCCTGTGAGGTAGGCTCGAGTGGGAGAGGGTGATTGGTACACGGTCGTTCCGTGGATTTTCTTGGCTGGACTTAATCCTAGTTTTTCCCCCACCTAACCCATTGCGCTGCCCTGAAAGAATCCCCCCCCCCAACCTGGCATAGTCTGCACTCACCTCGATTGGCATCTTTTGTTCTCTGCCTCACGTGAGAAGGTAAGATTCATGTTCCGAACACATTCAAACACGTCTTGCCCCTTTAATTAGTTGGCATTTTCTGGGAGAGTGGCAGATACTGATTAAGCACCTCCAAAAATAACTCCTCCTGCCTCCTGTAATATTGACTCCCTTCATCGTTTCAAAGAAAGACCAATACATCTAGGGGTATCAATATTCCAGTAAGAAAGAAAGAAAAACGGACATCCGATGGCAGTGCTTCCTAAAAGATTTACCGTGAGTATTCTCAGATTTAATATTCTAAAAAATTGAAAGGACCAAAATTAAAAATGTATTCAGATTTTACGCGAAGTATTATTGGCAAGGAAATGAGAGTGAGAGGTCAATAGATATCTAAATAAAACCACCGAGTGGTTGTTCTTAACTTACTCCTCCTCCTCCTATTACTATTATTATCTTTTATTAATTAAACAGGAAACTCAGTCAACTGAACGTTTAAAAATGTATCACAAATATCATTGACTTATTATTACTTATTATTATACAGTCCAACAGCCAGACAGATATTTAGATAGGATTAGGCATTTTTATCCACCACTGGAGTCCCTCTCAAGGATAAGCAGATGTTGTTGTTTGAAGGTGTTAAAGATACACTCGCAGGATGTAAGCTGTTCCCAGTAAAGCTGCCTTTTGTAATTGACTGGTGGTGATTTTATCAATACTAGTGATGTTCAAGTAATACTCCAGAAGTTTTGGGGTTAAACCCAAGGTGCTGATTACTATTGGTACTATCTTTGCTTTCGTTATTGTTCTTCGCACAGTCAGACAATGTTAAGACTTGTTTGGCATTTTTTCCCACCTTTGGGGGGGGGGGAGGTCCTTCCCAAAAACCTGCGATTGGCAGATGTTGTTTCAGGGTGTTAAAGGTATCGCTGCAGGACGTAAGCTGGTCCAAGCAAAGCTGCCGTTTGCACTATATTATTATTATTAATCTTCAATTCGATTCAGTCTGGGACTGGTAAAAACTTAACGGTTCAGGTCCTAACTAAGGACCTAAGAGCGGTTAAGGTAACGTCTAAGTACCATATATAGGCAGTTCCGAGTAAAGTGGTTTGTTTTTTATTTGCAAAGTCAGAATTTTCAATGTAATAAATTCAGGATTTCCATGTATCTAGGCAGCCTTTTGGGTGTTGCTCTAGCTAAGGGCTCCTATTCCTATTGATTCAACCATGGATTTCTTCCTCCACAATTATTCAGCGACCAAAGTCACAGTTAGCAGGGGGGAGAGCAGAGAAAGACCTTTTCTCTTTTGGGATCGGTGAGACGTCCTCGGAAATCCTTCCCCGGAGGAGCTAAAGGAAAGGCTGGTCCTTAAAAGAAAGTTAGGGGAGGCCAAGCAGGCGTTCCTTTCCAGCCAAGCCTGTTAGAGAGGTTCGAGTCGGACGAGAAACGAGCCGTCCCTTGTCCGTTTGATTCCCCCCCTCCAGAAGAAGCGGGTCTGATCCTAAGTCCCCTCCCCGTTTACATCCCAGGTTCCCAGTCTGGTTGGTGTGAGCAGCTGCCCTTTATTGGGAGCTCAGCGTGGCGGAGGCTTCCTGCCAAGGAAACCTATAGTGTGGTAACTTGCAGCTCCCTAAATCAGGGGTCCCTAAACTTGGCAACTTTAAGAGTTGTGGATTTCAACT
>JAOYMU010000292.1:48579211-48593440 GCA_025802295.1 Psammodynastes pulverulentus | reverse complement strand
ATTATAAAAAGAGTCAGGAAAAACAGACAGTGTGTGTGTGTGTGTGTGTGTGTGTGTGTGTGTGTGTGTGTGTGTGTGTGGTGGGGGGTGGTGTTATATCACAGATGCTGCAGGAGAGGATGTCACCTGGTAAACATGAAGTGGTGCCTGCAAGTCCAGAGATTCTGGTCTTTAGATGAGAAGAAAGACCAGAAAGAAAATCCTGGAGTAGCTTGTGAACATATGAAGAGCAGGCTGTGTTGTGTTCGTGGAGGTTCAGATACTGGACAGTGGAATTGTGTGAGTTAAAGGCTTTATTTGGCAGTAAGACAGCAAGGAGAACTCACAAGCATTCCATTAACAGCCATTAAGATAAGGAGAGAAAAAGAAGCTGGAAGACAGCACAAGCAAAAATGAGGGAAATAGGGTTGGGTGGATGAGCATTAAGGAGATGTACAGATTTAAGTTTTGCAAATTATAAATTATATTTTCACTTGTATGTATTAAATCACACTAAACTCCCTCATTTGTTTCAGTGCTTCCAAGTATGTGCCTGTATCAGCTCCTGTTCTGACCCACATTCTGACAAGCAGTTCCTGGTTTATTTCATGGTCAGCCCCTGGCCGTTTCTTTTCTGTACTTGTGTATATAATCTTTATTTGGGTTGTTTAAATGCAGTAGCAGCAATGGAGACATCATTAGAATGACAGAAATTTATAAGTTGCTTGCTGCTGCCTAAGATGTTAATATGGAGTCAGTCCATTTCATCTTCCACTATGTTGAGCTTTCCTGTGTTCATGCTTCTTATATTACATATTCCAGTATAATTCTCTTTTTGCAACTTCAGATTTCCCCCCCTGCATGGTAACATCAGCAACTAGCTGTCTCAAAGGTTTTAATCTAACCATGTCATAGACACCATTACCATTCCAAAAGAGCTTCAGCTCTTGTATAGTAGCATGTTGAATACCATCTGACTTAGGACTTCCCATCAGTCACTGTATCATATTGATCCATGTGATTTTTCCTTGCAAACTACAGCAGTGATTTAATATTGTCTTCTCCTGTACAGTACAAAATGATGCCTTTGTTGTTGCTGTTAAAAGTTCTTCCCCTAGCATCTTCTTGTATCACTGCCCTCTGGTAGGGGTTTGTGCTTGCTGTAGCTGGCCATATGGGATGACCCTCATGCTTGAGTGACCCTGTGTGGGAGTATATATTCTTAGCCTATGCACTGATGATCTTTGATCATCCCACCCAGGAAATCCCAGCCCCTTGCTACAGTGAGACAGCATAGCAGGACTTGATGGGAGGTTATTTATATAAAACCAGTAAAATTAAGTGTAACTAATTTATTGCAGATGCCATGTACATTGAAATTGTTTGGGGCTGTTTTATACCTTTGCCTAAAAAGCACCTAATACTATTGCAGCATTTTCAATAATATACTGGCATTCTAGTTTTTCTATTTGTTAATTATTTACTTTTGAAGTGTCTTAATGCATATTAACCATCTATTAATGTTGATATATCAGTCTGATGTTTATGCAAGTTGGGAACAAACCAGCAATTTGGAAAAGGTGAAAGGATCTTTCTGGCTTCTCATTGAATTTTTTGACTGATTTTCAGCTTTATCTTACTGCGACACTGCTAAAATAGAAATGTTCATATTACGTTTGTAATACTTAACATTACAATATAAACTGTTTTGCAAGCTTTTTTTTGTTTCAAAGGTTTTTGTCAGTTGGATATTTGTTTCAGACAAACAGAAGTAATCCAATCTCAATATTTTCTCAATGTTTTTAACTCGCTGTTCCAAATTAATAATCTGCTTTACATTAATGGTCCAACCTATGATTATAAGTTTATTGAAAATTTCTTGACACAATAAATTATAAAATTCATTTTTTAACTTAGATGTTACTTTTACTCTTTTTATTACTGTTCAGGTATCTTAATGCAGTTATATGCGTTTTGTCTAAGTTTATATAGATGGTGCTGAGTTTGTTCATTGATATAAATAGTGCACATGGATGTATGTAATTTCTAATAAAATATTTGTTTATATGTCATGCTAAACCATGCTGTAGTTGTTCATAATATGTTGTCTGAATCTAACTATGTAGCTGAAATTGTGGATAAGAAAATTAACTAGAACATGCAACCATAGTTTTGACCTTTGCCAGGACATTCTTATTACAAATCTATTTTGGGAATTAACAAATAATTAACACCATCCAGTATCCAAAAATTGAATTATGTGATAGGAAGGGTCACTCCTGCAGTAATGTTTATGCTCTTTCATCTGTCCTTATAGGAACATGGGCATTTTTCATATAAACAAATTCTGGATGAACCATTAACCTCATTATTCTGACCCAAATGGTAACTGTATACTTGAATTCTAGGCAAAACAATAAAAATGTTGATTGGTTGGCCATTACAAGGTAGCTGAGATGAACTATCATTTGGAACATACAAAGCTTATGCAGTATGTAGGTGTAGCAGTGTAGAAGTTGTTGTCTTCTCTCTTATTAAAATGAATATTACAGATTTTATATTGGTTTTCAGAATACATTTAAGCATTTAAATGCTTCAGTGAAGGGCCATAGTTTAGCATCTGGGATGACCAAATAAAGATGATAAGAAATAAAAGCAATTTGGTGCACAGTGTTTTATGTTGACTGCCTTTGCCTTTGAATTTCAATCAGGGATGGTTTGGATTATGACACCAAGTGCTTTGCCTTAAGGCTTGTGACTCTGTGAAGTAACTTTTTTCAGATGCATCAGCTATGCATTGCCTAATTTGTTATGAAAGTGAAAAAACATTCAATAATTGTAGCTAAATTGTGCTGCTAACATATGTTTCTGATGAAATTATTGGTAATATGATAGAATTGAAATAACTATGTGATTGCTTAGTTTTAAATAACATTTCCAATGACAGTCTATCAAAGATGGCTTTTCCTTCCCTTTTTGAAGATTATTTATGAGGCATTATTAATTCCAAATGGCAGAGATCCAATTCTGTAAGATATACTGAAATTTAGCCAGCAAAGTTGTAAAATTGGTGCTCCTTGAATTTAGCATTAAGGTTAGCTGTGTTTTTACTTTATAATTTAATTTTAAAGAATTAGTCCAACTAATTCAGGGGTCTCCCACTCTTCATTTTCTTGACCTGTTTTTGAAGATTCTTCATCAACCTCCGTACATTTATTATATACAAATTATTTAATAAATGCTACTTTTATACTACAGGTAGTCCTCAACTTACGACCACAATTGAGCCCAAAATTTCTATTCTTAAGTGAGACATTTGTTAAGTGAGTTTCCCCCCATTTTATGACATATCTTGCCACATTTGTTAAGTGAATCACTGCAGTTGATAAGTTAGTAAGCTGGTTGTTAAGTGAATCCAGCTTCCTCTTTGTCTTTGCTTGTCAGAAGGTCACAGAAAGTGATCACATGACCCTGGGACACTGGAATAGTCATAAGTATGAACCAGTTGCCAAGCATCTGAATTTTGATCGTATGATCATGGGGTTGCTGGAATGGCTGTAACTCTGAAACACAGTCATGTCATTTCTTTCAGTGCTGTTGTAACTTTGAACAGTGACTAAATGATCTGTTGTAAGTTAGGACTATCTGTATGCTGTTGCTGCTACTACTACTACTACTACTACTACTATACTTTTATAGCTAATATTGTGGACCTTGTGGTTAGTCTGATTGACCCTTGTAGAGGTCAGTATTGGCCACTTGGGGAACCCTGAGTTAATCCCAGTTAGAGCTCTTCTATCCAAAATAAAGATCTGTGATTGATGGATATATACTGTGTGTGTGCCTTTGAATGTACATACCTTTGAATCTTGACTCCCAATAACTGTGTGGATGAGCCTGTACAGCTTTCTTGGCCACATTTTTAAAAATGATTTGCAATTGCTCTCGTCTTATAGCTAATAAAGGGTGTCCAAAGACATCCGGCTAGCTCTACCAATTATAACCTGTTACCATTAACCACTATTCTAAATTAGCTCTCGATAAACATATAATATTTATTATGTTATGTTTGATCATGCAAAAAGATATTCAAATCTGGATAATTTCAGGGAGACTCCAGATCATTATGTTTTTATGTATGTGGCTATAAGCCATAACACTAGATGTACATAAAGATACAAAAGAAAATCTTTTCCACATCTTTACCATTTTAGGTGAGATGCTCAACTCTGAGGCTATCACTTTCAAAGAACCCATGATTTACAAGATCTAGGCAATCATTCTGATTACATTTATAAAAGGCATTTTTATTTTTAATCTAATTGATCAAAGCCCAGTAGTTAAAAATGGTTTAGTGATCTACAATATGAAGAAAATAAATGAAGGATCCAATCTGGCTCCAGCACGAGTCCAAAAGCTCGGAAAACTAAACCTCCAGTCTTGGTGACCGACTTAGATTGGATCCTGCAACATTACCTTGGGATGCGTATATTTGCTGTCATTTGTTAAAATAAATGAAGGACAGATTCAACTGTGAGTGGCAACTTGGCAATTTACACAGATTCTTTGTGCCAAGGGAATTTAATTATATCTTCTTACCTCACCTGTGGGAATAGAAAACTTAAGTCTACAAAAGCCCAGCATAGTTTATTTCACATTTGTAGGCAAGTAACAGGTAGCCTCTGAGTCTGTTTTCAGAGACTAATGCTCTCCTCTGTATTAGACGTGAAACCACACATGAAGATTCAATTAAGCTGATGTATTAGTAAGAGCCTATGCACAGGAATCTTCTCAACTTGGTCAGTACCTGATTAGAATAAGCTAAGGGTTAATTGCATTGAAGGGGAATTGGACTTAGTTTGTTTGTGACTATGTAGGAATTCTAAGCAAATTCCTCTTTTCACTCTGCCCCCACCCCCCAATTTTTGCCATTCCTTTTCCTTCACCCTGTCAGTCCTAGTTTAAGAGTACTTTTGCTCAAATTTGATAGGATCACTATTAGAAACAGTAGATTGGTACACTATGTTCATGGAAATTGTAATTAGTGCAGAAAATAGTTAGGTTGGCATTGGCTACCAATATATATCTAGCTTGAGTTCAGGGTGTTAATAATAACAACTAAAGCTATATTTATTGGAGTATCATTACTTAAGGCAACACGCTTTGCTACCTGCTTGTATATTAAAGTTTGCCAAGGAAGTGTATTCAATATCTCATTGTTGGGGATTTTAGTTCATGTAAAAATGCAGAAGGAGCCTTATCCTTGGCATCTTAACTGCGCAATACCATTTCACCAAAGATCATTATTTGTGCCAGCTTTAATTTAATTTAAATTTAAGGTTAAGCAACCTTAGGAAAAACCTATGCCTGTTATTCATACTTGGTATAGTTTGCTTTATCAGTTGGTTTGCATTGGCCTTTAATTACTAGTTTATTTCAGTATAACAGTTATGAAATACAGTGGATAAGAAATAATTAATAGTCCATAGAATGTTCTGGTTTTTTATCCTATTCTGCTATGTTTACTCAGAATGCTTTGTCAAAAACCTATATTGATATTATAGCATGGATGTCAAACTTGATCGTGTCACATGATACGACATATTGCAGTATTTTTTGGCTTTGTGGAACTGGGGTGAGCATGGTCTGCGCGTGATGCATCCAGCCTGTGGGCTGCCAGTTTGACACCCCTCTGTATTATAGTTATAGATCACCTCATCACAAATTGTTTACCCTTTTAGAGAATTCCAAAAATACGTTGACGAATACCATCACTTTAAAGGAGCATATATTTGCTTTACAATTCAGATCCTATTCATTCTCTGTATCTGAGCAAATCCTTTCAAAATACTTATTTCGTATTGGTTGGTCACTTTTGTATTCAATTCACATTCAAGCTGATTCATTCTTGACCTATTGCCTTTTAAATTGTCCTTTCTTGCTGCCTTTCCCTCGGTTTTATATTTCTCCTGATCCAGCTCTCACTTTCATTTAACTATATGGGCAGAACTATTACAGAAAACTGTTTAAGCTTCTTTTGATAAATTTACTCTTTGCAAGAAACTCAAGTGCCCGTGCATTTTCAGATTTCTTGGTTTTTTTTAATTACCATTATATTGGTTTTTTTAAGGCATACTGGCCAAATTTAATAGAATAGGGAAGTTCAGCACTGGTAAAATATATCTTTCATTAATCAAAATATCATTAGGATGTTTACTACTAATGTAGCAATTGGACTAATTCAAGAAGTACGTGTTGCATTATTTCTATATCCGGAGAACCAACAATGCATTTTAAGCTAAGGTGTAGAAAAGAAAAATAGGAAGCTGACCTTTTATGTAGTTTTAGTTTAAATGCCAATTTAAGTTTAGGGGAAATAGAAATAATGCAAAATGTTAGTTGCTTCTAACTTCTGTTTTGGGGTTAATCAAGACAGTCATACCTTATAGCCACTGTATGACCTATCCAATGACAATCAGAATACATGCTTTTTAAAACCAATTGTTCCATGTTTAGTTTAGTAAATGTCATCTGGACTCAGTAAAAAGTAAATGACCTGCATTGAATTAGTGTAATTGAAATACAAACAGAATATCACATAGTTGAGGACTCATACAGGAAAAGAGAAAGTTGGAATTTTTTTTCTGTATGATAAATAAAATATGAGAATATGAAGCAGGTTTAGTCATCTGTTTTGGTTATGATCTCTTTAAACTTATTGTATTGAGTTTGTAACATTTGTTCTTCACTACTAGAATATATTCCTTCCATCATTGAGTCATAAGGATAGTGTGAAATTTTAACTTCTTTTGGACTAAAAAAATTCTTAATAGTTTGCTCATATCTTAACTATTTTGTGGTAATGTATTTGTAATTTGCCAAGAGCTTAAAGTTTTTCTTGTGAAAGCCTTTCTGATTCTTAGCTTCACTTTTATACACACGATGGACCTATAAATATTTAAAAGCTTTCAAAAGTCTACAAAATTATGTCTTTATCTATTCTAAACTTCCTTACTGTCTATAAAACTTGCTACATGTTTATTTTCTAGCTCAAAAATGTATTTTTTATGAAAACTTAAATGTCTTGCAAAAGAAATGTGATATACTTTGTTGGATAGGTATTTTGCTCCACTCAATCAGTATATATTTTTTAAAATTATAATCCAGATTTTACCCAGAATATATTTTTCTTTAAATCCCTTTGTTATCATCAGTATAAACTGAAAGTTGTGATTTGAGAACAGCTGATGTTTCTAAGGTTAAATTTGCAGCTTATGCAAGAAACTTAATCTCACTAATAGTGATAGGAAAGCAATTTGATCATTGAATTAGCAATTTAAGAGGTAGGAAGATCAAGGAGGTACAGATAAGATAAGGAAAATTATGAAAGTGTACAGTAGTGGAATTTGGGGAAGGTTCAAGAGGGTGTTAACTGTTCTGTTGTAAGCCAGTTAAAAGTCCCTGTAAATAATTATGTAAGCTGATGCCTGGAAAAACAACACGTGTAATAAAAGTATCCATTTTCCATGAATATTATGGACCCAATCCTGATCTTCCTCTCTGCAGCATAGTTTTAAATTTTACTTCAGTATAAATGAACCATTGAAATCTGGCGGCTGGGCAGGGGACAGACTGTATCTGTCCTCAGTATGGAAGGGATTGCCATTCTCGGATTGGCCTTTTCAGCCACACTAGATGCTGTTTTAGGATCTCTGTTCAGAGCACGATACCATAGTTTTTCGAGACTGAAGGATGCCAAAAAATGTTCTGTTTAAAAGATCAGATAACTAATGATATAAAAAAGTGTAGAAAAAGTGCAATAAATATGTATTTATTACAATACAGTATTTCTATACTGCTGACTCTACAAAGACTCCTGGATAGCTTATATATATACTGAAAAAACTATAATGTAAAATAACTCATATATCTGTTAAACATACAGATTAAAAAAAAAAATCCATTTTCATCACTCCCATTCAATTTGCCAGCATCCTTTCCCTGGCTCTCAGGGTAACCCTCAAAGTAGGATTGGTCCCTTTTTTACTTTGTTCTGATTTGGAAGAGTTTGAAAACAAAATAAATCCTTTATGTCCTGCACATGCAGGGCCCGTTTTGCCCTTTAAAACTCCTGACTATCTCCCCCTCCCAAAACTAGGTGAAGTTTTGATTCCCCTTCAACAAACCAGGCAAAGTTTGAGGTTGTCCTTCTCTTTCAAGGGTTGCACACTCTTGCTGTACTAGAACAGCCAATGGCCTTATTCAGCATATGGTTTATATGTTCTGCCCAAAGAGGAATTTGGCCATTGCCCAAAGATAAATACGTACATATGGCTTTTTTTTGCTTTCAGACTGTTTTGGTGCACTCCACAATCATGCTCAGACATGGCAAGCCCTGGAGTGACCAACGACACTTCTGAGGTGACTCGCTTTATGAAATATGCTCCAAAACCTCCCCATTTAATTCCCGGAGAGAGAGAAAAAGCAAGTGGATGGTGATGATGGGAAAAATGAACTCAGCTCATTTGTTTCAGTGAGATTTCAAATCAGTAGAGAAATTGCTGCTACAAATATGAAGAATGTTTATGTGATGAGTTAAGTTGTTTTTACAGTGAGCTTTCTTTCATCAAATAAATGGTTACTGAAGACAGTAAATATATTCTGTTCCTGGAGCAGCTTTGATATATGCCCCACCATCCCATCCATAAGCTGGAGCAAGAGCAACAGTGCAGAGTTGACTTCAGCTCCAAAGATTAGATTTTCCTCAGCTCCTGTGGCTCAAGTTACCTCAGAAACAGACTATGGGTAGACCATGCCTTTTTGTTACCCTTCCTCTATTCTCTCCTTTCTTCCCTCTACATGGAGGAAGCAACACCTTCTGAAGTTAAGAAGCGATAACTCTTTCCTCCTGTTCAGAAGGCCTTCAAGAAGAGAGGCAAGGTCTCTGTGGGCCAGAGGCAGACAGATCTTCTCTGAGTCTCTTTCCAATATTTACTCACCCTTCAAAATGGTGTCATACAGCACCCACCCTCTAATACCAGAAAGATCAAAGGCCCAGAACTAAGGGGAAAGAGTTCACCACAAGATTGCCCATCTCTTTATGTGTCCTGAATTTATGACAAAGCCCAAGTAGTGTATAACCCATCTTTTGTTACTGAGAATGGTCTTATCTGAAGAACTGCTTGGGTCTCCACGATGTTAAAGAGATGAATAAAGCGACACACCTTTCCATAACCTCACCTGACTGGGAAATCCACCATGTCGTTGATCTTGTCTCTCCAAATAAAGCTGCGGAAGGAAAAGCGCTTGAGCTGTATGATAAGGATGTTGGGTAGACGCCACAGCATCAGCTGCTTGGATGCCTCACGGTGCTGCTTACACTTTGGGCAGTACCTGTGGAAAACGGAGCAGGTAGAAAGATAAAGAAGGTTCCTCAGCCCCTCCTGCTGCTATTGTCAAGCTAAAGAGTTCTGGTATTCTCACTAAAGAAAACCGGTGCAAAGGCCCTTGGAGGAGCCGCCTCAAGAGAAAAATGTCTAGCACTATCTAAAAAAAAAGTATTTGTTTCTTGGTTCTATTTGAAAGGGCTTGCTATTGGTTTCTGGTAACTGGCTTGTTCTTAATTCTTATAAACGTAAGAATGGGCTATACTGATAGTGAATTCTATATTTTAGAATTGTATGTATCTTGCAAATATCGTAAGTGATGAAGTCAAGCAAATGCTAGGACTGCAAAAAGTGTGCCGGGGGTTGGTGTCCTGGGGTCCCATAGGATATCTCTTTTGTGGAGCCCAAGAGTAGGCGGGGCCAAAGGTGTGGGCTTCCTTTTTGCATTAGAGATGCTTAAGGTGCATCCATTTCGTCCCTTAAAATTCAGAGCCCATAGACAAAACAGGCCCTGCAATGCAGTCCTTGACGTGTCACACAAAACCTGACGCCTCTCTCAAGCTGGCAGAAGTTGTGCTCCCCCTATTGCTAAAGCTAATCATAAAATTTCTAAACTCAAAGATGATCACAACAGACACAATTAAATATAAGAAGCTAATTTAGTAACCGATGGCAAAATCTGAACTACTTAATTGAAAAAAAAAAAAGATTTCCATGTTCCATCATTTAGCGAAGAACATGATGCGCCTGGGTAATTTATCCTTGACAGCTGGATACGTCTGAGTGACAATCCCAATAATTACACTATTTAGCAGAGCTTTCCATCTTGTTAATGCTCTCCTGCAATGCCTGGGGGGGAGACAGATCATAAGCCTGTCAATCCTTTTGGCAATTTGGGCTAGCGTTAAGCATAGTAACATCAGAAAGCCAGACCGGATATGGAAAGTATGGTGTCGGATAGCTCTCCTAGGTTATTTGCCAGCTAGTGCTGTGGAAAGATGCTAGTGTCACCTCATGGCCTGGGGCATGCCATAGGTTCTCTTTTGTCCTCTCATGTTCCTTAATGTCAATATAAATTGCTGGGGGGTGACATCTGGAGGTTTGGGCTAAGGTGTCTTCAGTATGCAGATGACAGTTTGCTCATTAATACTTCAGAACCCTGAAAAATGACTCCTGAGAATATTTTGGCCTGGGTGACGGAAAACAGAACTTTAATTGTGGTGGGATCACCGGCTGCAGGAGAGGTGGAGTAAAGAGACATTCCAGCTTGGAGTCAGTTCAGGGGAGGAAACATCGGAGGTCCAACCCTTAGGTCTGTATTTGCTTGTTTCCATGGGAAGGAGGGCAAGCTGGTGAGATTCTTGTAATATAGGTGATCAGCAATAAAGTATCTACTTGGTCCTATTCGTGGAGTAGTTCTGGCTGTTTGCACCTGACGTTAATGCAGGCAAAAGTGTAATGCAGAAGGAATCTCTGAAACTAAATGGAAACACTCTATATTCTGAAACTGAATGGAAAGATTCTACTGGTTTTGGAAGGGTCCCTCCACCAGGAAACTCCTCCTCCCCATCCTTGGTCTGCAGCAAGCTGTTATTCTCTGTGCAAGTGCAGATGGCGGCAATAGCTTTGAGTGTCTTTCATGCCAGATTTTCTTTCAGTCAACGGAACTTTTTAAGCATTGTGCATGTTGAAATGAAGGGACACACTGCTTCCACACACAAGGTTTGACAAGACCTCCTGACCTCCCAGAGTGTCACTGAGGGTACAGGACAGAGCTTATTTTAAGGGATGGCCTCCTTCCCAATAGAGAGCCAAGTTTGGATCTTCTTTATTTCAGTCAGGGTTTGAGTAACTTTTTGTCCAATTTGCTCTTGAGCTGGGTAGAGTTAAGAATATCTTTTTGTAATTAAGCTCATTTTACTGTATTCAGCTATTCTTCCATTGCCAAGATTTTGCTAAATATAAATATAGTATTAATGTGTCAGGTTTTATTGTATTTCACATAGTTCTTTATCGTTTATAAACTGCCTACGGGAATTTTTAAAATTTATAGAAACATAAATGTTTATAATTTCAAAGTGCTTTGACATGCTTATAAAGCATGTCAAACACTTTGAAATATAGCAAAAACGATTTGTCCAAATGTCTGATTTATTAAATGAATCTGGTGACCTATAACTACTGTGAAATAAACAGAGTATATCTTGCCTTTCTGTTTATGCAACACTCAAGAAGAATTACAGCAATTACAAATGCAAATTGGAAAACAAAATTAAAAAGTACTCAAAGTCAAGGCAAAATTAGAATTAATGCATTTAACATCCAAGCAATTCAGCTAATAACCAGATGCTTGACAAAAGATATTAGTTTTTTGCCATTTTCTTAAAGAATGCTGCTTGGACAGCGGGGGCCTGGGATACCACGTGGGAAGTGCACCCTACAGATTGGTGGATGTGTAAAAAAGCTACATTTTTTTGGGTATTCAAACACATAAACTGATTCCAAGGATTTTAAATATTAATATACAATTGAGACCAGAGTTCTTTGTTTTGGGATTAATGGACAAACAGTGGAAAAAGTCATGAAACTTTGTTTTTGCATATGATAACTGCACAATAAGATTATTGTAGGTACAAAGATGGAAACATTCAGCATTATCCATAATGGAGGAATGTTTGATGAAGATGATGGAACTTGCTGAGGTGGCCAAATTGACTTCTTCAATTAGACAAAAGACAACACCTATTTCATTGCTGTCTGGAAACTCCTTATGGACTTTTTGTGTGAAACAGAAAAAAATGAACTTATGATTTATGGTTTTGATAGGAAAATTATAGACAGCAAAATTATATATAGAGAAGAGAATCACGATCTAACTTTAGAGAAAAGGCAAATTTAAAATTTGTAACAAAATTTATAACAACCTTCTTTAAAGGTTGGAAGCCACTTCTTTTCTTTTTTTTTTTGCATTTTTAGCTTTTTCTTTGATTTATTTTCTCTTTCTTACTTACTTTGTATTAGTTTGCATTAACTTTTATGTTCCTTTTTCAAAATTTTCAATAAAACTATATGGAAAAAAGGGAAGCATACTTTAGAGCCATGTAAGAGAGGTTCCTTTCCCATGTACAATTTCGTTGTATGAGGTACAATGACAATAAAGTGAACTAACTACAAAATGGCAGATCATCAAAAGGGCCTCTCCTACTGACCTCAGTAACTGGGCAAACTGACTGGTGGAGAGGTGGCGTCTCAAAGAGGCAGCCCAACCTTTTAAAATGTGGACTTCAACTTCCAGAAACCTCCAGTCAGCATGCTGGCTGGGGAATTCTGGAAATTGAAGTCCAGACATCTTAATGTTCCTGAAGTTGAGAAACTAAGTTATTCAGCATGTTAAACATCAGCACCAGTAAGTTCAATCATGCTTAACATCATATATTTCTTCTATCAATCAGAAGTCTAGATACCATCTTTTGCACCAAATTCAATTTCCAAAGGCAGCTCCATAGAGAGTACATTACAGTAGTCAAGACCTGATGTAGCAGGGGGTTGGATTAGAAGACCTCTAAGGTCCCTTCCAACTCCATTACACCCAAGGTGTTTGTAGCCATCACTAAGTCTAATCAGCATAGGAACTGTCACATTGGTGTACTACTAGTGAACGTGGGAAACACATGCTCCTCATCAGAGCCGTCGTCCGTGGATTCAGAGAGCTGAGAATCAAGGCGTACTTTCGAAGGGCAAACCTGCTCTTTCTGAGAAGAAAGCCCCATCTAAAACAAGCTTCATTTCAATCCTAAATCCCACTTTCTCCTCTAAACAACATTCAAGGATGCATAGTCCTTCCTTGGAATTAGATGTTAACTGGAGCTTTAATCAAGGTTAATTAATACTGTGAAAAACTGCAGCAGAGGGGACAGGATACAACCTTAAGCACCAGAATTTAGATTCATTTCCTTTACGGCCAATCTATTTCGGAAGTAGCCTAAACAGAAATCCCAGAAATCTCTTCCTTACCAGGCCTCCTCGGGGGCCAAGACCTCTGGCTTGGTGAAGAGATTGAGACACTGTTCCAGGGTGAAGTGTCCTGCCCTGGCTGCTTCACTGGCAGAGCCTGGATCCTCGATACACTCCAGCTCCTTAGACTCGACCAATACAAACTCCTTCATCCTTTCGTTATTTTTCCACACCAGGGCCAGAGAACAATCATCGGTCAGATCCAGCGGGGCATCTCCTACGAGGCAGAGAAGGTTAGAGGTGCTGTTGCTCATTCCTCCATGCTGGGCCTAAACAAGCACCCCAGAAATAACAACTCAAGAGGTAGTTCCCCTTTTTCTTGCTCATCCAAAATAGAGAAAGGCATATTCTGAACATGACTCTGTGAATAAAAACAACTTACAAGCCTTAATATGCTGGTAGGCTACATGCTGGCTCTCCAGGATAATGGAAGGGGTAGGTATTAGGCTATTGAGGGGAGAGCAAAACAGGTATCTAAAATGCGGCAAAAGGGACGCATCACAATCCATTGTCTGTTTCTGCAACTTTGCAAAAAAACAAACAAACCACCAAAGCGAATTATGCAGGTTGAAGAGGAAGAGTAAGGAGAAAGTTGGAAATTCCGGGTCTCACTATTGTGCTTTCCTGCCCAAGACTTGTGCTGGTTTGAGAAATCTTGATAAGATTACATGTTTGATATTGGACGGGTATGTCAACATTCTATCGGTCAGAATATTTAGGATGCCAGTATTTGCTACACCAGGGATGTCCAAACTTGTCAGCTTTAAGACTTCTGGACTTCAACTCCCAGCTGGCTGGGGAATTCTGGGAGTTGAAGTCCACAAGTCTTAAAGTTGACAAGTTTGGACAT
>JAOYMU010000292.1:48531638-48542063 GCA_025802295.1 Psammodynastes pulverulentus | reverse complement strand
TTTCTATTTAAGTCTCTTCTTTTAATTCCAATTCTGAAAACACTTGCCAGATCTGTTACTGAAAGTTCCATTCCAAGATTATTCAACCATATTAGAACCCTTTGTTTCAAATCCTCGGGCTTTTCCTCTTGAATCCCACGGATAACCACATTGTATTTCCTTGTCTCCTCCTCTAATAGAGAGATCCTCTTTTCTCGTTGATCGGCCTTAAAGATAATTTGACCAATTTCACGATCCATTTTATTACCATGCGCGTGTATCTCTTCAATTTCCACCTTAATAGATTTCATTTCAGAAATATATTTTGCGGAGTTTTCGTTCATTTCCTGCTTTATTTTATTAACATCTGATGACAAACCATCCACCTTTTCTGACAGACCCTTTATCTCTCCCATAATTTGTTTCAATGCTGAAGCAATCTGCTGCAATTCTGTCGTCATCTTTAAACTTTAATTAGTTACTTTGCCAAGAAGGTCTTATAAAATTGTAGGGTTAAAGAGTCAATTCTGTTGGTGCTGAGGCGGCTTAAATACTGCTCTAAAGGAGCCTTTTTTTTTTTTTTAGTTACTTACAGTTTGTTTGTACAGTCCCGGTGTAGACAATTATTCTGATGAAAAGCGTCGTCCGGAATGCTGCTATGCAAAGTCTATTCGTATCCACGTATCTACCAGAAAAATTAATCCACGGCAAACTTGAAAGAAAAAAAGGAGTTTTGCAATATAGCAGCCCCAGAAAAAAAACGCAGACCTAATTACAAATTGGAATAAGAACAAAGGGAACTTGTTATCAAAATGGCTGCCAAAAAAACACTCCCAATATGAAACGTTCAAATTAACGATTGCCCAGAGTGTTTTTTTCAGTTAAAAGATCAAAGTCCGGAATCCGAAGCTCTTCACAAACCTCTGTAAATCATTTAGGCTCCAATTAAAACATTCCAATCACGATAAATCGTGTCCTCTTTATCTAAGCCCAGCAGAGCGAGGAAGAAAAACTCCTTATTACTCCGCAGCCATGACCACGCCCCCCAAAAGGTTGTGAAGGTTTAAAGATTTTTCCCTGTGCTTTTTGGGGTGTTTTTGTTGTTGTTGTTTTACAATTGTCAGAACCTTTTTGAATATATTAATTAAAGATCTAGAATGAAAAGCTTTTTTTCCCCTCTAGAGTGAAATGCTTTTTACAGTGTCTGTAAATTGATGTAGAAAGCCATTTGTAGGCACCGGGCTACAAACAGAAATCATGAATTCTAGTACTTCCTTAGACACAAAGCCGGCGGGTAATCTTGGGCCAGTCAGCCCTAAGAAGGAGGCAATAACAAAGTACGTCTAAAATCTTTCCAAGAAAACTGCAAGGACTTGTCTGACTCCAAGACACCAAAACAAAATAAACACCCAACACCCTCAAATTGTCATAACCTTTTCTTAAGTTCTCCCTTTTATTTCATCTACCTTTTCAGAATTGCTGTTGTGATACAGCACACATCTTCCAACACAGTTTTTGTCTTTTTAATTATTTATTTACTTGTGATGAGGTTATTAATGCAAAAATACTTAATTAGGTAATTTTTCTTTTTGGATTGCTATAATTGGAGGGGGGTATTTTTTTAGAAACATGTTACATTTCACACATAGATGGTAACCTAAGATCCTCTATATAAAACATCAAAAGAGGTTTTTACTTCAAATGCTCTCATTTTTCACACATAAGCTTGTTTGAAGTTGTTGATCATCCATGCCTACTCAGGCAGAATGTGCTGTGTTACAAAATGGTAGTTATTTGCATATTTTTTCTAATTGAAAAACAAACTTAATTTCTGAGTTACCAAGGATGAGAAATATGAACATTTTAAGGTAGTGTATTTTGTATTAGGTTAATAAACAGTGTCTCTCTATCCCTTTTTACTAATGCTCTGCACCAAGTTCAGTTGAAGTTTTTCTTAAACCCAATGATTGAAATAAATGGTATAGGTGCCATTTCAGAATACTTGCTTTCATTGCTAGTGTTTTAACTTTTGAAACTAAATTGTACTGGTTTATTCTCAATCTGTCAGTACTTAAAAAGGTCATTTTCGTGAGCATACCAGGTTCTAAGTCAACCCAGGAAATTCATGTGGTATTACTACCTGGAGGCAGTGCTTTTGTTTGCACTAAGGTTAAAACAATTTTGACTTAAAGTTTTGGCATTTAAATATTGAACAAAATACCTCAACCAAGCAAATAAACTAAGCAAAAAAATGAGTAAAAACCAAACAAAAACTGAGGGGCCTATCTGGTCTATTGGTTCAGATGCTAGGCTAGGAACTGGCAATACTGTTAAGTTTTAGTTTTGCCTTAGGCATAAAAGCCACTCGGTAAATTGGTCCAGTCCCATACTCAGTGCAACCCACCTCATGGGTTGTTGTGGGTAAAGTAGGAGAAAGGAGTATTATGTACGTTTGTGGCCTGGAGTTACTAATAAAGTGATAAAAGTGGGATACAATTCTAAAAAAAAAAAAAAACCCATGCCAATAAAATGAAAACCTGATATTATCTATTTGTGCCACTAATAAATCCATTACAAAGTATTTCATAAAATATAGTACATTACATAATCTCTACAGAAAGGGTATTAAAATGGCAAAATCAGTGAACTAATCTCTTCATACAGAATTGAAAGATTATACCAGAACATAAAAAGTGCAATATTTAATAAGATTCTTAATTTTTAAATAGTATGGCTGATTCTACTGTCTTCTTCCTTAATGTTCACGTCAGATACATTTACAAGTACAGCTGCACCCCAAATTTATACTTTTTCTTCCTTGTAGAGATGTAAAGCTATTTTAACATAATACATTAGCTTTCTAATCAAGAACCATGTGGTTTACTTTTAAACCAGTGTGTAGAGTCTGTATTTATGTTTATAATGAATCATTGACTTAAAATACTTAACCAGGTTTTGATAAAAACAAATTTGGGGGGTAGTTTGCTAGTATATGAAAAATCCACATACTTTGTATATTATATACTTAGGTGCCTGCAGGAATTCACCACCACTACCACCATTATAATATTCTACTCTTTGACAGTTAATTAACTGCTATTAGGGTTGAATAATCACTTGCCAAAAATATCCCGTTCAAATCTGCCAAGCTGATTACAGTTAGAAAAGGAAGCTAATCATAAGACATTTGCAACATTCATTAAAGTATCAATGGCATTCTCCTTTTTTTGTCATATTTTTGAATACATTATGTAAGTAGATTTTTTTTGAAAAAATAATCCTTCAAACATTTAAAGGCCTTTTAGCATATTGAGGAAGTATGGTTGCTTCAAAATTCATCCTACATATAATTTTATATAAGGAGACATGGGATAGAAAGTTTTATTTGTTTGTACATTTGTATATGCTTGCACTCGTGCAATGCTGATCCTGCTAATATTCAGTATGTCTCCATCCACCCCAATCGCACTCAGAGTTTGGTTGTGTTAAATGCTAGGTAAATATATAAGTTAAAATAATATTAGTATCTGATACCATTTAACACCTTTATCCTTATTATCCAGACATATTTCATATGTATTAAAATTTTTGAAGCAGATTTGTGGGAAAAATTATATTACTAGCGTTCATTGAATTTGTGTCATACATACTATAGCAGTCATTCTAATAGAGTGCTTTCAGTGCTGGACTTGAACCCAGGAAACTCGTTCAATTTCTGTTCTACTAGGAAAATGGCGTTTTTTTTGTAATTGTTCCCTCTCCGCCTTAACCTCATAGGCTACATTTTGGGGAAAGTTAGCATGCTCTTTATGTTGCCTTGAGCCCATGAAAAAGCATCAAGCTAAAAAGTTAAAAATATATTAGTTTTTAATTTTATATTTGCATATGCCAAGGCAAGCATATGATAAGCAGATATACTCCATATGTGAAATCCCAAACTTTAAAATAAAATTAAATCTAGAAAGAATATGGTTTATCGTATATTGCAGTAGATAATGCTTTTGCAGATCATCTAACATAGATTAGAGCATATGGAAAAAGAGAAGCCAGGTATTTAAGCTGGCTTTAGAATAGGCCAAGGAAAATGAGACATTTCTGATTTATGCTGGATAACTGAGAAAACAAGGAATAGCAAAAAGATGTCAGTTGCCACTGCATTGATTACAGAAAGACCTTTGATTATGTAGATTACACGAAGCTTGGAATGTGCTTAGAAAAAACGCCAATCCTAGAACATCTTGTTGTCCTCATGCTAAACCTATATATTGACCAGAAAGCCACAGAACCAGTTGAACATGGTGAAACAGTGTCTTCAGGTTGGCAAAAAAGTGGAAAAAGGCTGCATGCTGCTTCCTTATTTATTCAATTGATCAGTTGATATGCTGAATATAAATATTGATGCAAGCTGTATTGGACGATGAGTATGGTTCTAAAGTTGAAAGAAGAAACATCAAAATATGAGTTATGTGATGACATGCTGATAGCTGAAAATACAAAAGAACTTTTGTTATAGTGGTAAAGATAAAGGAGCACAATGAAAAAATGGGCTAAAATTAAAATTGAATATAAAGAAGACCAGACTAATGACAACCAATACAACTACTACTTTATTTATTTATATCCCACCTTTATTATTTTTACAAGTAACTCAAGGCAGTAGATGTATCCAACACAGCTTTCTCTTTCTCCCCCTCCCCCACAACAACCCTGTGAGGTGGGTTGGGCTGAGAGAGAATGACCAGCCCAAAGTCATTCAGCTGGCTTTCATGGTTAAGGTGAGACTGTAACTCATGGTCTTCCATTTTCTAGCTTGGTGCCTTTACCACTAGACCAAACTGGCTCTCAGACAAGCTTTAGAACTGACAATGAAGATATCAAAAAGATAAGATAGCTTCTCTGAATACTAAAGAAACAAGTAATCGGGAATTATGCTGTGTTTTGGTAGAGCAGTCATGAAGACCTTGGAAAAATATTCCGATGCTATAAAAATTAGAATAGTGCAATCAGTGGTATTCCCTATGATACTGTAAACAAGTAAAAATTGTCTTCAAAGAAACAGACTAGGAAGAGTATTGATGCTTTTTAACTTTGGTGTTGGAAAAATCTTAAAATACTATGGACAGCCAAAAAAACTAAGCAAATGGATAGTTGAACAAACCAACCCAGTATTCTCGCTTTGGACCGAAATAATGAGGCTCAAATTATCCTACTTCAGACACATTATGCAAAGACCTGCCCCTCTGGAGAAAGCTTTTAATGCTGGAAAAGATGGAAGGAAAGAGAAGATGTCCAACATCAGCAATATGGATGGGTTAATTTCCAGATGTGCATTTTAGGGCATTTTGCAATATACCTTGATTTTATTGTACTGCCTTTCTAGAGTTTCTGCATTACAGTATTTGGCCTATGGTCCTTTGGGTCAGTATGGGTCTGGGAGGGCAGAACTACATAATTCCTGTAACTAGAAAATTGTTATATTCTTCTCTGCCAATTTGGAAAAAATGAAGATAAAAGGTTATTAATCTTGGCAACTATAGGATTGTTATAATCAGGGCTTTTTTTCGGCGCCGAAAGGTGCCAGAACGCGCCCCCCCCATCCCGCTAAAAAAATCCGGAAGTGGTAGCGCGCGATTGGTGGGGACGGAGCACGTGATACGTGCTCCGAAAAGGTGCCGGAACGGCATTCCGCCGAGCTCCGGCTCAAAAAAATCCCTGGTTATAATTATGGTACCAAACTGTATCTCTGCTGAACTGTTAACAGGGATCTTCTTAGCATAATGGCCTTGGAAGTTGCATTTGAATTTTATAGTTGTCATATAATTTATAGATATGCAGAAGAAGCCTTTAGTCTATGGCTGAATTTTTCTGATAGTGCTGAGGCAATGACATGGCAATAGTTAGCTGATTACCTTTCTTGCAAGTAGAAACTATTAGGGCAAGGCCTCAATCTTTGGGAATGATTGCTGTCTGATCAATGTATGTAAACAGGAAAGCTGCAGCAACAGAATATGGAATTCCCATGAATAATAGTTCTGAACTTTTATCTTAATCCCCTGCAATTTGTATGAAGACTTTTTATACTTCCTGCTATGAGTTATTTCAGTTTTATTTAAATAAAAGTTTCATAGAAGAATTGTATGTTCAGAGATTGGTGCAGCTCACTATAATAAGTCCAATTAATAATAAAAAGATGATATTTAGAAGTTATTCAGCTTTTTCTTGACTGTCCAAAGCACTAATGATAGACTATAAGGAAGTTGCAACTGCACAGGTTGTGTGACTAATGTTACCTCCACAAAATTGTTTATATTTTTTCAGGAAATGGAGACCTTGTGCCTTGTGATGATAAGATACGTACCTGAGGACTTCAAGCCACATAGCATAATAAACAATTATTTATAATGAATAGTGCCCTTCATTAATCTTCCTGTAAACTAGTTAACATTAGCAGCTGTTAAAGGGCATGTATTTAAGGTACCATGGACACTAATAACTTGGATTTATCTTAGCATTTTTTTCAAATTAGCAAGATTATCTGTTTAATATTATTAAATATTAAGATAGAATGTCATTAAAGTGGTGGCGCTGATAGCAGTTTGCCCTTGTTGAAAGAACAGTTGGTTCATACAGACTCTATGAAAGAAATTAAGGGCAAGACAGATTGGTCAAACTGCATCAGATGTAGAAGATTGTTATCCTTTCATAATATAATATTGAGATAGTAACTAACAGGCTAGCGTAGCATTGTGTTTTCTGTGTGGTGGTATTTTTTTTCATAAAAATAACTCTGAAGTTAGAGAGTACTACCAGTCTGACTGGGCAGTAGTTATAAGTCTATATAAACCTGGTTGTTGTCTATTGACTGTGCCTACATTCTACTGAACCATGGCTAATTAAACCTTGGCTATATTATAAACACAATTATATACCAGCAGCTGGGAAGAAATAATTTACAATGACTTTCCATGATATTTTTGAGCTACTTTAAAAAGTTAAGCAATGATAAAATGAAATAGCTTTTATATGAATACTGTATTTGTCTGTGTAAGGGTAAGCTCCTTCTTTTGCCATAACATTATTTGGAATAATTATCCTAAAGTTCCTTAGATTTTTGTGTTTTTCATTGTCCACATTTCACATCTAAAGCTTTCAATAGGGTTCTGTTTTATTGCTTTGGAATGAAACTATACACATTTATTGTACGTGTGCTGGTTGAATAAAATTACATTTCCAAAATAATTTGGTTACCATCTTTAGATTTTAATAACTTTTAAGAAAAACAGGTTTCCTAGAAGAATGGTACCACTGTGATCATGAGGAAGTTATTTTGCTTTTAAAGTTATTTGAGGAGCCATCAACGCTCTACTCATTTTCTGTTGTAATTAATGTGCGGTTATGAATTTGTGCTTATCAATTACATAAAATTCTATTAATCTAAATTATGGAAAACTATTGAAGATTCATTGTTTCAAAAAGACTATACAACTATTCCTTAAATATACTAAAACTGCTTTAAAAGCTGTCTGAGCACATAATAAAAATTGTTCTTGTATATCTTGGCAGTTTGTTAAAACCTGCTAACTTTTAAAGCTAGCTGTTGTTTTGATAGATTACACTCAAGGTCACCTTCTTGTTTAAATGAGGTTTTGTTTGGTGTAATTAAACCATGCCAGGTGTATTGGAAACAGAAGGTTTGGATAATTCAGAGTAAATGAGAACAAAATACAAGGCCATTATTTGTCTCTAGTGAGCTTCCAAGTGAATGTTGTATATAGAACTATTTATAATACATATTACATGGTCAAGGATTGCTTGAAGTTGCTGCTTGCGGCATTTAAATTAAATCATTCACAGATTTTTACATCCCAATTAGAACTATATTCTTATATCTGTCCCTAAGCTTTAACTGCATAACATTTATGTCTAGTCATGAAACTAAGTGAATATAAGTTATAATTATAGTGGTTTTGATTAAGAAATGTTATTATACCCATTTCAACATACTTTTAATATATGTCTTTCAGTAGTGACATCCCATGTTCTAGGCAGCTTTGAAATATTATTTCATTAATATTAATATGAGCGAATTAGTTTAAATAGTACTGTAATAAAAGTCCAATTTGACCACCAGAAATTAAAGTTAAATCTATCTTTTTTCAGGGGAATGCTCTAGGAAGTATATATAAAGTATGCTAATAACTTTCATTTCCGCCCTTAAGTTTAAATTCAGAAAAACTGAACTTATTTAAAAATATTCAAATTAAAAACATTGCAATTAGATGATTGAATTTGCACAAAAAATATCATTTATCAATTATTTCTTAGTTTTTAAAATTATTGTTACATGCTAGAAAAAAATTAATGTATTTATACATGATTAAGATGACTTGGTTTGTTGAGTTTAGTTATAAGTCAGATTAACATTCTAACTTAGATATCATCCAATTTGAGTCCGTAGCATGTTTTCTGAAATAATCCTTCCCATGTAGCATGCATCTATATGAACAGTAATTCATTGTAAATACCATTTATAAATCACTTTAGCCTGCACAGTCTTAACCAGGTAGTGTTATAGTTAAAGTGTTGGACTTGGATTGGGAAGACTGAGGTTCAAGGCCACCTTCATGCCAGTTACACTCTCATAGCCTAATTTACCTCAAAGTGTTGCTGTGGGATGAAAAGAATAAATATCTCTAAGTTTTCTTAAGCTCTTAAAATTATGGCAGGATACAAATGATTGCCCGCAAATACCTGGGATGTGAAGATTAAAGTACAGATGTTCAACTCCATCAGAATCTCTTTTTAAACTATTGCGAATAGAATAGACATTGCGTCCCCTGTATCACTCTCATTCCAAACTTTGTATAACATGTTGTTTCTGCCACCACAACAGTTTGGGATAAAAGTGCAGTTCAGGAAGTATTTATTTCTAGAAAGATATCTACAAGAAAAGGTTCTGAAGAAGGTAACAAAGGAGATACAGGGACTTTGAGAATAATCTTTTATGAAAACTAGCTGAAGGAGTTTGGGATGTTCAGACTGAAGAAGAGAAGATATATCTTTGCCTTCCCTGAGATTTCTCTTCTTCAGACTGAACATCCCAAATTCTTTCAGCTAATTCTCATAAAAGCTTTAATGCTTTTCTACTGTTTTATTGCTTGTATTGTTTTAAACTGTTTTTTAAATTTTAATTGTAATATATGTTTTGAATTGTGAGTCATTTGCTGAGGTTGACGGATATAGAAATTGATTGAATGAATGAATGAATGAATGAATGAATGAAATTGACAAAATCACCATCAGTCAGTTGCAAAAGGCAGCTTTACTGGAAACAGTTTACCTTCTACAACAATTACCTTTAACACTATCAAGCAATATCTTCCTATGCCTTGGAAAGGACTTACTAGATGGATAAAAATGCCAAATTCAAAATATCTGCAAAAATTATCATGTGCCAGTAATGAAAAATTGGTGGAAACACAGAGTTGAAAAGGTAGTAAAAACGAGCAGGTTAAAACATTGTGGGATTTCCGAATACAAACTGATAAAATCTTGGCTCATAATGTACCAGATTTAACTGTGGTTGAAAAGAAGAAAGTGTGGAAATTAATGTTGGCAATGCCAGAAAATACAGAAGACAAAGTATGAAGACTTGAAAACATAAATTGAAGGACTATGGCATAAACTAACCATGGTGGTCCCAGTGGTTATCAGCACAGTGGGTGCCATACCCAAAAAAATCTTGGACAGCACTCAGAAAATCTGCACATTGACAAAATTTCTGTCAATTACAAATCTGCTTGGATTCGCCGATAAATTACAACATCCTAGGTTCTTTGGAACAAGTTGATGTGTATGAAGGCCAACATCAGCTAAAGAACTGCCAGTTGTGATTTCACAGTTTTGTGTGCGTAATAATAATGCATTATTTAAAGCCAAAGAGGGCCTAGCTCATTCATTTAAAATAATGCTATAACATTTTCCATTGGGGTTATATATTACAAAAGCATACTTGAATGAAGAATGAAAGATTGATAGGGATGCTTTCATCTCTAGGGTAATCTTAGATATTCTGCTTGAATTAAATATCCTACCTTTCATTTGAAAGTGATTGAAAGAGCCGTGATGGTGCATTGGTTAGAATGCACTATTGCAAGCTACTTCGGCTGACTGCTAGTTGCCAGAAGTTCGGCAGTTCAAGTCTCATTGGCTCAAACCTTCCATCCTTCTAAGGTTAGTAAAATGAGGACCGGTTCGGATTTGGGGGCCGCCGTCAGCCTCTGGCAAAATCTTGGCAGGCGCCGCTGAAGCGAATTCAGCGAAGCAAGAAGAGCTGGAGGAGGAAGGAGGGCAGGCCCCGCGGGCCTCTGGCGTGGCCGTTACCGCCCCCTCTTTTCCCCATCCCCATTACTACCACCACCACCACTACCATCTCCACCACCACCA
>JAOYMU010000292.1:48506722-48523483 GCA_025802295.1 Psammodynastes pulverulentus | reverse complement strand
ATGTTCTCTAAATATGCCATTGAGAATGTCATCTGTAACTTTATGAGAAAGATGACTTGAATGTTTATCAGGACAAAATTTTAGGCTGATGCAAACTGGAAATCAGTGAAAGGGGAACTGTAATAAAAATATTACCATGATTGGGCCAGATCCATTACATTTAAGTAATAATTGACATATACTTTGCTTGGAATTAATTTCTTGTGGCAGATTTTCATAGTTCAGTCTGTAATATACAACTTTCTATGTGTTGCAAACAATCTATATTTGTTTGCAGGAAAATGAAGGCAGCACAGCACACACATATATAATAGCCCATTAGTAAAGGTAATTAAGAGAGGCCCTATTCAAGCATTTGAAAACAGTACCACTGGCTCAGAAAGTAGGAGTAAATATGGCACCTGTGAACTGAAGTGAAATGAGAAGTTGGGGGGGGGAGACAGATGGTATAACATGAAACATTAATTCTACACCAAATTCACATTGCAGAGAGGAAAATTCAGCTAGGCAATCTCTACTTTCAAAGCAGGGCTGTGACCTGCCTCCAAGCCCAACCTCAGTTCATTTCCTCTTATGCCATATCTGCAAGCACGATTCTGCTGCTGGGTCTTCTACTAAGGCTGAACATGTCAGTGGAGTGAGCTTACCAGAATCACAATTGGCTAATGAACCTACAAATTTTGAGTTGTCCACAGTTTCTAATTTGAAGTATCTCATCCAGTTTGAGTGCCAAAAAATGTTCTTGTGACTGCCCTTGACAAACAACACCAGAGGATGGAGTTTTGAATAAGATTTGGGCCTCTCTTATCTTAAGTACCTCCCCCTCAACTCCTAAACTGGTGCAAACTTGATCCAGCTGCAGCACTAGATCGTATTCTCCATCTCTGCTATGTCTGATGGTTGACAGCAGATTTCTGCAGCATATGCCATCTGATCTTTTTAACAGGAGATATCCGGAATGGTTAAAAAAAAAGGTTTTTTCTATGCCATTCCTATTCTATTAACAGAATAATGGAATAACAGAGTTAGAAGGCATCTTGGATGTACCATTAAGCAATAGGACATGATTAGTCTGTAGGAAATGATGACACCTGCTTTTAAAATTAATTAAAACAATAGGTTCTTCATTTTAAAAAGGTTTTAGAGCTGTATGTGATGGGTTAATATTTATACTTTGAATTGTAATACTGATATTTTTTCAGCTTTTCCTCTCCATAGTCTTTAGGTATCAAAATAGAAATAATTGGTACCTGCGCCTATTTGTCTCTAATGTGACAGCCATTTAATTTGTATATGTGTGTAGATTTCAGACATAAATAAATACAATTCCCACATGTGGTGAAATTGAGAGTGGTTTTTATCACATACTTCACAGTTCTTCTCCAAAGAGGAATTAGAAGAGGAATAAATATTGAGCTTGTTAGCATGTAATATATTATAGGAGCATCTGGGATTTAAATAAACATGGAACCACAATTTTAATGTCTCTAAATAATAAGTGGAAGATTTTATAAGTCTGATAGTCATACATGTACTTTCCTTGAGAATGATTCTATAATCAATGTAAATAAATATATATTATGAACACAGATGAAGAAAATATATAAATTGAATACAACATATAACAAATCCAAAGCTAATACATCAGTAACATACATAGTTATCAATAAAATGGATAAAAATAATATTGTTCATATTATTTTAATTATAATTTAAAAAGCAAGTGTCAAGATTTATATGAACAACAAAGTTCATATTGAACATCATTATTATGTATACGGTAATATAGAAAATGAATAGTAGCAGGTTGTACAAAAGTTAGTTTTTGTATCTCTGAGCCAGACTTAAGAAGATGATTATTGTAATTAAATCTACAGGTACAAGCTTAGACAAAAGCATAGAACAAACTTAAATGGAAATATTGGTTGTGAGGGTCAGCTCTCTTGTAAAACTATAAGAAACACAATGTCCCAGTTAGACTGAAGTAGGGCAAGGGTTGTGGTTTGTTTGTTTGTTTTTGTCAACCATGGCATTCAGCAGAAGATTCTAGTACATTCCAGCCCAAACCCCATTTTCATAGCATTCATTGCTTTTATTTTTTGTCTGTTTGGTTTGAAATCCAGTGATATTAATTTACATGATTCATGATTCATATTCTTCCATCATCCATATTGCAGGGTAGTTTGTGGAGGAGGAATTTGGTTTATCTGTAGGATTAAAGCTATTAATAAGAATCATGCACATTGTATTTTCTTCCTCATGATACAGTCCTACCACTGACAGCTTAAATGGTGTCAGTACTTTACTCTAGTAAAGTACTTGAGTGTCTAGATTAAATAAAAATGTGACCTGAAGTACAAAAATGTGTTATAGCCTGCTTTGTACTTTGATTTATATAATACTATTCTCTGACACTCAACTATATTTCTTGATTTTTGCATATCTGTTTTTAAATTTTCTATTCTGTGACATGTTTTTGCCCAAAGTTGTTTTGAGGATATAAAGAACCTCTTCATTCGTCTTTTGGATATATACTTTTTTGTTGTATTATTTCATAGACGACTGACTTTATTTTTGTCACAACCAGAAATACCATGATACATCAATTTATAGCCCTTCTATGTTTAGATTGGTAGAAGATGCTCAGTTGATGAATCAATTGTACTTTATAATCTGTGGAATTAAAATAATGATGAGCATGAGAATCCAGGAGAAATGGGTGTACACTTGAGTTTGGCTTCAGTTTGTAATTGTTATCTTTTCAGTGTTAGTGGACTTTTCAAAGCAAATGGGTAGGCAGGAAATTTAATCCATTTCCACATTTGGGTGGTACAATCTGTGGCAGAACAGGGATTGAAAGACAACCTTTTGATTTAAAATGTAATTGGTTTACCATATGCGTTTGAAAATGACTCAAAACTGACATGCATATTGCTTATTATTATTGTGTCTCCTGTAGAAAACATGTTTGTGATTATTTGGGAAGATTGGTGATAATGCAAAGTCTGTGATTGTTTTATGTTTGATAATTTCCTCATCCACTTGTAATCAGACAAATTACATGCATGCAAATGAACTCACTGAAGTACAATATTCATTTTTAAATTAATAATCT
Source organism: Psammodynastes pulverulentus (assembly GCA_025802295.1). Classification (NCBI taxonomy): domain Eukaryota; kingdom Metazoa; phylum Chordata; class Lepidosauria; order Squamata; family Psammodynastidae; genus Psammodynastes; species Psammodynastes pulverulentus. The sequence continues at coordinate 48,520,368 of JAOYMU010000292.1, read as the reverse complement.
ATTTTCTATTTAACTGGCTCTTGTCTACACAATTTAGCATTTGCTTCCTTTGAGGCAGGGTTTTCCCCCTCCCTCATTTTAAAGCCAGAAATTGGTTGAGACTGAAATTTCTGTGGGATCTTCAGTTTAGCTACATAGTTAAATCATCTGTACATTGAACTATTCTGACACTGGGGTTTCAAATCATCACTCAATTACCTCCTCTTTGTCTCTTTCGCATAATTTCCAAAATTCAATCTGAACAATACATAAAAATAGAATGAGCACTTGGGAAAGTGAGCCCTTTATACTGTGATGTAGAATTTTGTTAGCAAAATCACTATTAGTAGAGGGCAGATGTTGAGAGAGCAAATAGAATGAGGAGGGCACTTGAAATCAGAAGATACCATTTGTTCATTCAAGGTAAAATCCTCTCTGTGCTGCATAGTGCAGTCAAATAAGCTCATTGCAGTGATCACCCTTCTTCCTAAAATACTTGTGCAGAAGGAAATTTAAATTTATCCATAGGCCTACAGTACAGTAGCCCATGCTAAAAGATGTAGTGCAAAATTTTGAGGTGGGCTCAACAGCAAGGTATCCTTAAAAAAATCAATGTCTTGATCAGATAAGGGGCCAATAAACTTTGGCCAAATATATGCTGTCTAAAAAAACCCCCAATAACAAAAAAAATGCTACAATTTGAGGAGCACATGGGAAGGAATGAGAATACAACATTTCTTCAAACATATTCTGAATAGAGACTAATCAGGAAGACTGTAGATGAAGTGACCCATTCTTATTGCTCTCTTTTCACCTTTACTTGTGCCATCCAACTATGCATATTTACAAAATCATCTAGCAAAGTGGACATAATCCATGAAAATTTGTATATAAAAAGAATCACATAGGTGAGATGTATGTGTATAAATTTGATAAATAAGTAAACAATATTGGCTGATCCTTAAGCTATGTATTAACACTAATATTCTATTTCTCTGATATGAGTTGACTGTTGTGTAAAAGCTTATAAAAATATATGTTGCTAAATGAGACCAATAATGCTATCAATGAGCAGCTTTTGGCTGCAGATTGTGGACCTCAGATAAATAAACTAGCTTTTAGCATACTTGTTCTTATTTCAGACACAGTTTTCAACAAAATGAGCTCCTTGATGGACTAAACCATATAAAATAAAACCATATTCTTGCAGGCAGTGGAGGAATGAATTAGAATGGCAATGTGGAATAGAAGAAACAGTGTCTGTTACTTGAATCTATTAACAACTCAAAACAATTCGAGGCATGCACTAGTTAAATCTTAGAAAGTGCTACAGGCAAGCCACCATTGCAATTGCCATAGAAAATTATTGTTAGTCGTTATGTTGATAGTTCATATTGTAGGAATTACTAGCAGATGGAAAAACAGATGACTCAGAAATACAGTATTAGCAATCCATATTTTTTTAATCAAAAACCTCTAATAAGGATTACAGCATCTGCTAGATTTATTTAAATAGTTGCTAGGAAGAACTTGTTTTTGAAGTAAACAACTTGTTTCAAATTTATAGCACATTTTGTGAGTAAATATAGGTTTTATTTACAATTTTAAATAATTTCACTCATTATGGAATTATAAGTTTGGAAGGATCCTTGGCATTCTTCTGGTCCAATTCCCTGTCCAGAAATCTTTACAAAGGTTGTAAGGGGCCTGAAGAAATCCTCATACCATCCAGACAAATAGCTCTCTGGTCTTTGCTTGAATACTTGAATACCAGTGATAAAGCATCCACAACTCCAGGAAGGACACTTGAGGTTTGTTCTTATTTTGAGTTTGAATCTCTCTCTAAAGGATTTATCTGTCTCTTCATTAAGCTAAAGATATTTCCTTTAATCATTCTTGATAGAATTTAGTCTTCAGACCTCTTACAACCTTTGTATATTTTCCAGTTCCTCATTATTCTTTCTGTACTTTGGCAGCTAGAAGTGGACACAGTATCCCAGATGTTGTCTGAATGTCTTGACACTGTACTCAGTGGATACAGCCCAAAATTGCATTTGCTCTTTTGGCAGCTGTAGCACACTGCTGGCTCATGGTGGATTTACGAGGCTACCCAGATTTTCTCCTGTATCAGTAAATCTGGTTTTTCCTACCTAAGTGCAAAACTAATTTCTTACCATGAGGGAGATCTGATAGATTCCAGTTATATAATTAATAGTATATAATACCGGTGTGATCTAATATGATACCCTAATGCCTATTGTTAATTTTGTTGAAATGTTCTCTGGGTATCTCTGAACAGAAATCTGCCAGTGTTATTTAAGTAAGTATTTATTAGACTACATTCTTAGGAACAAAGTTATATAAGTGACCCAGAATGTGATAATTAATAGTTTCGTTTTAAGTTTATAGAAATGAAGCCCAATACATTTAAGGAACTTAAAACTTCCAAGTTTATCTTTTAATTTGCTAGGTTCAGTTCAATAGATTTCCAGCTGAAACGATTGCTATAGACTCATTGATAAGATCAAAAAGAAAAAAATAAGGGATTTTTAAAAAGGCAAGCAAAGAAGCAGCTGCTTTTTAAAAAATGGCTTTTAAGTCATTTTTATAATAGCCTGCTGTGGTTGACACCAGATGGGGACAGAAAGAACAGTCTGATATTCCATCAAGTCTGATGGTGTGCCTTCACTGCAGTCTGTTGCAGTGGCTATTGCCAGTAAGGGAAGGAAAAACTGATGTAGCTAATCTTTCAGAAGAACCAAAGGAGTTCAAATATTTCATTCTTCCCAAGCAGAGATGTTTATGGGGTGGGAGGAGTGTCAGAAATGTTGACATGCTGGTTCCTTGTATGATGCATGTAAAAAGATGGTAGGTTATTTTGACCACATGGTCGTAGCTGCCATCTTGATGCCCCTCCCTCTTCCTGTGGCCGCTGCTGCCTCCAAGTGTATTTGTGTTAAGATATTACACAATACTTTAAAGACCACATTACAAACTGACAGACAATTGCTTTCTCTTTCATTACTGGCTCTATAATGAGTTTTGAAACATGCTTTTTAAGCTATTCTGGAAATGAGACCTTGCTGTCTATTTTAGACGTGCCCTAAAGGGTAAATAAGGGTTTCAACTTCTATTCTGAAATACAATTTTTCAGCCAAGTTTTCTACTGCAGAATGTTTTCTTTCAGTAACACTCATTATTTATTTTAAAATTAAAACTTGTTGGGAAGAAAGGTATCATAATATTTGGCAAGTATCTTTGTGAAGTTTCTTGGGAATTCTTGAGACATCCAAGAAGAGTTTTGATAAATTGCTCTTGCTTGGATCGTAGCATTTTAAAGCAATATTTCCAACAGTCTGTCTGCTCTTGGCTTTAGAGCAGTGTGTTTGCTTTCAAAAATCCAGTGCTGCTGTTCACAAAACAGTTTCTTTGTGTGTACCACCATATGACTCTTTTAAATCCAAATATTGGTTCTGGGTTCCTATTTGGCACTTGAATGTTACAACTGGTGCTTCAAAGGGTTTTTGAAAATATTCCATGATTGTTCCAAGCTGCAAAGTGCCTCATTCCAACAGTTCTGTATCTTTTAAAGAAATAGTTGCATCAAAAATTTACTATTTATGTACTTTTTGGTCTGTGCCTGTGTGTTTGTTTGCAAGTGTCTTCAAGTCAGAGTTGACTACTAACAAATGCCTGAATCTTGCCTGAAGTTTTCTTGGCAAAATTTTTGGAAGATGTTTGCCATTGCCTCCTTCCTAGAGCTGAGACAGAGTGATTGGCTTAGGTATGAAACACAGCTGGTTTCATACCTAAGGCATAATTAGAACTCACAGTCTCTTGGTTGCTACTACACCAAACCGGCTCTCACTGTTTATATTAGTTACCTTATAAATGAGTGGGTTCCAAAGACAATTCCGATTTGAGTATTTCAGTTAGTAGAATAGAACTTAAATACTTTAATCATTTTCTTACCCTTTTATGCAGAAAACAAAAATTATAGCCTTGCATGTTCTGCTTCATTTTCTAGTTTTACTATTGTAACATAAAATAAAACTTAAGTTTTTGCTAAAGCCAATACCAGAAACATCAAAGAAGAAACTCCAGGTCCCAAAAGTGCTTTTTCAGGAAGTAACTGGACTTCCTTGTTTTTTCTTTAAAGACCAAAGATTTTAAAGCCTTCTCATCAAAGAAGCTTCTTCAGCTCTGACTGGATGGTGGGGAATGGAAGGATTTATACTCCTTGCAGACAACTGGTCATTTGCATTGTTTTAGAGAGTCCTTGAGGCCTCTTGGAGGTTTATCTGTGTCCTCAGGGTCCCCTGAGTAGTGAAAATGGGTGTGTCTTGGCTGTAGGATGTTTTGAACATGGGCGCAGGCTGTTGGGGATGAATCTGTGTTGTCTACATCTCAAATTGAAGTGCAAATGGTTCCTGTAGTCTGCAGTTTTTCTGGAACTCTGTTCATACTCCCACACCATTTGAAGGGTGTTCATCCCAAAGTGTATAACTAAAAGTCTTATGGAGGTTCTCAGTCATCCAGATCATGGTTGTCCAAAAGGTGCTTTTTCAGGAGGCAGCTGGACTTGTTTTTTTCTTTGGAGACTCCAGGTTTAGCTGCATGAAGAAAAATAAATCCATTTTGAAAAAAGTTGGAACATGAAACAACTTGTCTATGATATAGTTGATTTTTCTGCAATTTTCCAAAAAGGATAGTAAAAATATAGGTGCAATACATACATAACACAAGTAAATATATCTACCCACTGCATAGACTATCTAGTTGGTTAGATAAATGTGATTAATTCTGTTGCTATGTTACAAAGAATTTGATCTGCACCTGTAGAATGCATACTGTTTCAATGCACCTATTATAAGTGCCATCTAGGAAAGTCTGTTGAGACAGGGACAGAAACTTGTAAGGCCTCTTTACATCTGAGCTGAATATTTCTGCATCTATTTGCAGAATGGAGGTGATCTTTATTATTCTCCTGTGAGTCCCGATCCGAGAGTCCACTGCTGGGTTTAGCTTCCGCCTTCGGTTCTTTCTGACTGAGCTGAATTCTGAGGCCACACCCCTACTTCCTGTCCTCTAGTCCTCCAATCCCCAGTTTTGGCTCAGTCAATGGTTCGTTAGGTCATGTTTCTTGTCAGAGCTGAGCTAAATAGTTTTTTTCTTTCTGGCAATTTATGAATTTATTATTAATTAATAATTTATTATTAATAATATTTTTTATTATTAATTTTTTATTCATTTCCAGCATAGCAGTAATAAAACTGGAGATACTTCCTTATAGCTAAGAGAATGGCTTGTTCTGCTTGATTCAGATTTCTTTTAAAAAAATAATGTTATTTAAAGACCTTGCCCATTTTCTCGCAGCTGGCACATTAGAATATACCATGACCTCTTTTTCACACACAATATAGGTTGGTTGTCATAGGAGATTCTCAGTAGTACAGTCATTGTGTTTTAACCAATATTTTATAAAAACAAGTGGGATGTTTTTGCATTACACATTTTTACTGCTATACAACTTAAAAGTATAATATTCAGTTTTGTAGACAAAATGATGTTTTTGGACCGCAGAATAGCTTCACCAGGAAATTGTTTTTATCTGATGAAGCAATGTGTATTCATTCCAGAGTTTTCTTCAACAGGAAATAAACGTTTCTGTTTAAGTCTAAGTAATCATGATGGAAATAATCAAATTGATAGTTTTAAACTGTCCTCTCTGAGCTGAATTGAATAGTTTATGTACTTTTATTCTCAGCTTTTAATTGTGTTTTTAAATCATTCCCTCTTTACTCCTGTTATTAATTGTTTCAATGAATTCTTGTTCATTTTTGATGTAGAAGCTTTTTGTAGGAAAGAGTTACTGTAGTGGTGAGTTGCATTTTCTACCTAGTGCATTATTCTGTGTATACATAAACATGCAAGCACATTTTACACAGCATTTCTATCATTAGAGCTAGCATATCTGAGCTGCAGAACTCTGGACAACCACTAGATAGTAGCACATAGTAATAGACAGTTTTCTGTATCTCTTTGTTTCCATCTGGTGAGTGATTGGATATTTGCAGCCTAAGACAGGCAAAAGGGAAATTTTGATGATTTTAAAAGAAAAGTATATTTTATAACTATGCATATTTTCTATTTTTAGTTATTCATTTTTCTGTTACAATGCACAGAAAAAAATCATGACAATTTTAGTAATAAAATTACTATTAAATAAACATGCTCATTTTAGCCCTGAGCTACAAATATTCTCCTTTATTGGTAAACATATTTAGGAATATCTCTAATTTCAAATAATCTGCTCTTGAAACATTTTTAAAGAAAATTTTTCCTGCAGTGAATTCTCATTTGGAATTTTGTTATGTTAATATTCTTATTAATACTTGCTAATAGTTATCCCAAAATATTTTAAGACAAGTAGTTTTTAATCTTACAACTAATTCTGTTTTAAATCAGTTTGTTCATAACCTTAAATTGTTAATCTTTTATTTGACCCTTTTCTCAACTATCAACATTTTTCCTAATATTTAGAGTCAATGTTGTTGGAAATACTGAGTATCAGTTTACCTGGAGGCCAAATAATAGATGTTAGTGTTGATTGTTTAAAATTATTAAAAAAACAGCAATGTGGGAACATACTTTGCATGCATGCATGCATACACAGATACCAGCTTTGACAGGACCGTGATGTCTTAGTGCCCCAGGATGGTGTAATAAATACCAATTTCAGTGCTGTGTTTTCCATTCTGAAAATGGATTATTCCTGCAAGTGCAGGTGAGGAGTGCTAGCCTAAAGAGCACCATATTGATTGACACGACTCCAGTATCATCCGGTCATTGCAGGTGTCTTGTTATTAAGAGTCTTATTATTATCATTGCACGAACCCCTTATTATTAATTATCCTTGTAAAATTCCTAAGGATGTTAGGAGTACTTTGAAAATTGCTAATGTAATATTCTGATAGCGAGAGAAAGCCTTCTTTTACTTAATTTGGACCATTTTTTCAGGTGGATTTTATCTCCCTAAATTAATTTGCCTTGAAATAAGTGTGGGTGTAATCCAGTGAAGTATCTATATTTTAAAAAAAGAAAGAAAGCTTTGCAACCTTGTTAGCATAGCCAGTTCTGTGCAGTCATGAGTTTGCAAGATACTACAAGTAAGCATATGAGAAAACAAATTAAGAAGAAGGTGGGAGATAATAACAGTTTTTCACTACATCATATCACAGTTTTTGTCTTTTTTTATACACAAAAAGGAGTGGAGCTTTGACTAAGCTTTGTTTAAAACTTCCTATTCCTCATTCTGAGTCAATCTTCTCCCTACCAACTTCAATTATTATTAGCTTCCTGGAATAAAGCAGGAGAACAGTAAAATAGCAATAACAATTGCTTAACCTTACCCTGAATTTACCAAGACTCCTAGCTATTGTGAGGAAGAAGTACTCTCTAAGCAGTCAAGGTATAATAGTGCTCTGATTGTCATTTTGTCAATGATGGCCATTTGAGAGCTGTTGTTATCGATATATTGTCATATATACATAATATTTTTTTTTTAAATAAGTGAATCAGAACAGCATACCCTCTCATAATTTGTGTCTCATCATTTTGAAAACTGTCTTGCAGCTAAATACAAACTTAATTAAATGTAATCTGCTGGTTGATAATAAATATTTCCTGCACAGTCCATTGGATGAAATTAACTCACTGTTTGATACCTCATTTTGTATAAGAGACTATGAGATACGTAGATTGTTATGCATTCATGTTTGTTATGCATTCAGCTTCTACTATAAGTGAAAATATTTATTAATGAAATATGTTTTTGTTCTTACCCGAACAGTTAAAAAACCTAAGTTTGGAAGAGCTGCAGATGAGATTAAAAGCTTTAGATCCAATGATGGAGCGTGAAATTGAAGAGCTTCGTCAAAGATATACTGCTAAGAGACAACCAATTCTGGATGCTATGGATGCAAAAAAAAGAAGGCAACAAAACTTCTGATTTTCTGAAGAAGATAATGACACAAGCTGATGTGGACACCGGGAGAGTCTTCATAACTACAAGTTTTGAAAGGCGAGTCGTTTGAGCTTTGCAACAACTCAAGCAGAAGGACAGACCGAAAGCACGTTAAATGTCCTTGAGCACAAGTGAAAAATCTGCTCTCTTTTTCATTTTTTAATACAATAGAAGTTTCACATTCCCGATCTCTTTCAGCAGTGTTTCAGTAATGCTGTGTGTTATGCAGTAATGACTTGGGGTCCTAGTAAGACTTCGAGCTATTTCAAATTTTTCCAATTAACGCAGAGCTTTAAGTGGCAATGTATGCGCCTATCATTTAAAGGCCTATTTATTCCACATGCTTTGGTGATTTATTTATTTTTATGCTTGATGCTTCTTAACTATAAATGGTGCTTGCAGTTAGTGGAAGCCAGGGCAGAGTAAGTTAAGTGTTTGTTTATGGTCACACTCTTAAATGGAATGTATTGCTGTATTAAGGGCTGACTCAGGTAGAGTATTAGCTCCAGCTGGCTTGTAAGCACACACATGGGTCTCATGGGGTTTTTAGTCAGGAACTTGATGTTGAGTGTAGAGAAATACTTACATAAGGATGAGCATGCAGCCTACTCCTCTACTCTCTTGGGCATCTCTCTTTGAAAATAACAGGGTTATGCAGTCTTAAACAACTCCTTTTTCCAGGGGAATTACACTGGAGAAATTCCAAGTGGGTTTTGTCTTAAGCCTGTCCCTTTCACATACTGCACAATAGGCAGGATCTTACAATGTAAGAAACAAGTGCCTATTTACTGTGTTTTCTCTCTCTCCTTCCCACCTCCCTTCCTCCTTTTCTTTTTAATACAGAAAAATGCAGATCACTAAGTTTATGGTGCATATTTTCTATCTATCACTCTTTTTCATTTTGCATAATTTTCAGTATCCCCCCCTTTGGCTCCATAATAAAGACTATCTTATTCTAATAAGATAGCATGGTTTATTTATTTTTTTTGCTTACCTATTTACTTCACTTACCTTTTCGCCTTATTTTATTGAAATTTGGAAATGTTTTCCTATTACAAACATACTCTGAGAAACACTAATTGAAAAGCCAAAGAAAATTACTCTGATTCCAGCATTCTTTCGTGTTTTCTCTTTGTTTTCTTTATTTTTTTTCCTGATAGTTTTCCCCTTCAGCAGCTCTTCTTTGAAATCATTTCCATGGTAATAGATTTGTTCCTGTAGGTATCCCAGTACTGTTGTGTAGATATTTTCATCTGTTATCTTATGTGCTTTCCTGGAAATATGCCCTTTAAATTCAATTCCCTCAATATGCTATAGCATCCCCCCATTTTTCATTTATTCTTCTGTCTAATATGTGAAATGTATTGTATTGTCTGTATAAATAGATACTTTTGTATGCTTATGGAATCTATTTTGTAAGTCATATTACGATTATGCTAACAGGGCCACAAATTTATTTTGTTCTTACCACACCCCTTTGCCACTAATTTAAATGTTAAGATTCTGGATTTTAGTGAATTGTCCATTTTATTATGCATTTCAGTCATTGTGAGCCACTAAAATTGTGCACTGAAAACTGGAAGACTACAGTGTATTCTGCAAAGCCTTAAAATATTTGAAATAAATTACCATTCCTTTATATTTCAGCTGAGAACAATTTTGCCTTGTGTATGAATACATGTGCATAAATTGAAACCCAAAACATAAATTGAAAATCACTTAACTTTTTATAGCTTAAATGAGCTGCTATAAACCATAATTTTTTTAATGAATGAAATAGAAAAAGTTATGGTGTAAACCTCACTGGGGCTAATGTCTCCCACTGTTTTTCATATCATCAGATTGATTGCAATTTACTGTGAATTAATTTTTATAGGTAAGGCATCTAAATCATTTTGCTAAATGGCAAATAGATGTATAGATAAATATAAGTGATTCTAATGTAACTTATAAAACCTTCTTCCTAATATTCTCTATAATAATATATGATACAAAAAAAAATTTCAAGGCATAATTGGTATTATGGGCACCCTCCATTCGAAGCAATTGAAATGTAAACAGAGTTGTGTGTAATAATAGCTACCAAAATTGTGTTAGAGTCTGTAGAGTGCAAATGGGATAGAACTCAACAGTTAAGAATGATTCCTATCTGCAATTCTTAGCCAGTATATGACCGCATAGGTTCTTGGATCTGAAAGTGCAGGAACCAGTCATGATCCACCGGGAGGGGGGAGGGCGGTATTGAAACAGCAGCGGTTGCTGCTTGACTTGGTGGGAAGACCAACATTCCCTGCTAGTGACAAGTCGTTCAGAATCCTATTGTTTCATAGAGAGCTCGGAGTGAATGTGTTCAGTCTAATGAGGTTAGTCATTTAGATTAGTCCCAAGTAAGATTTGTCCCAACAAGAAACTTTCTTTAATATCCTCAGTTTTGCAGAGCATTCTAAAATCTTGTACATTAAAATAATGAATGTCTAAATCACCTTTTTTCCAATCTGTGAAAAATACCAAAAAAGATTAATCAGGTCATCAGCCTTGGCGTTTCCTGGTGTGCCTTATGCAATTTACCAATTAAAAATTACTTGATACTTTCTTTCGGTGTTGCTTTGACTATTATCACTAATACAGCGAAATCCAGAAGGACAATACTAAAGCCAACTGCCAGGCTAAGACATACACATAGCACTTGGAAAGATCTCTGCTCAGTTACTAACATAGGTTTGACACGTACATTTTGGTACAAGATATGCACAATCTTCACTCTTTCCTTATACTGGCCTTGACTTGCCAGGGTTATCCAGGAAGTTTTCAGTAACTATAACCATAGTTTTGCATTGCATCCAGATAACAAACTAAGGTTCAGAACAAGCCAGAAATGTAAAAACAGTTGCAAACTCTCATTTCAGAGTCTGTCTTGCTCCGAACCTAACTGTAGTTTCCAGGTACAAACATAATCGAAACCCGTGATTATGCCAGGACTTTCTGAGTTAATTGCAATATATAAAGACAGGAAGAGACAAAGCCAGGATTGAAAGCATGGGCACAAATATATTTTTTATTTCCAATATATTTTATTTTTTGTGATGCTTGCTTTAGCCTCTGCTGCTTATAATTGATTGGTGTTTTAAATGATAATTGTTGATAGTTTTATTGTGTTTCAAATTTGATTTATATAGACAATTTGTGCTTTTATTGTAAGTTAAGCTGAGAAATGTTAGCTAGAGGATGAGTGATCATTCTTAGGATAAAATGAAATAAACTTTATATATCTTTGCTTCAGAAGCTGCAAATGTTACATCCTGATTGGGCCAGTGAGTATCACACTTCCCCTATCATTCTAGAAAAATGGAACTCTAGTGAATACTATAGATTAAAGGTTTATTCTAAAGCAAATTTAGATTGTGGAAAGTACCAGACAAAATATAATATTTGGAATTCCCTGAATTTCCCTACAGTTATAGTATTAATATAGTCAGTTTGAGCAGATAATTTGATTTTATTACTGTTAACCAATCAAGGCAACAAATTGTATAATAATGAAATTTGGGGATAGGAGTTATATGCAATTGACCTTTTTATTATTTCATATTTATTAATGTTTACTGAAACATACCTTACTTGTGCCCACAACCACTTTTATTTCTACTAAAAATATACATTTTTGTAAAATACTTTTTTTTAATTAAAACTTTGCAATAATTCTAGTATAGACCTTGTGAAAATTTAACTCGGTTTGGTTTATGGTTTGTTTCCTGTCTCGTACATAAAAGTTTTACTGTTCTAAAGTACAATTTCCCCAAACCCTGAAAGACAAATGTTTGTTACCATTTTGAATAAAAAGCTATTTTCCATCAATGCCTGTTGTTGTGTCATTTTAACTAGCTTTTTAAAACTGCACAGTACAGGTGGTCCTCGCTTGACTTACGAGCACAATTGAGCCCAAAATTTATGTTGTTAAGTGAGACATTTGTTAAGTGAGTTTTGCCCCATTTTATGACCTTTCTTGCCACAGTGAATAAATGACCTAGGTTCTACAATGGAGGATGCTACAACGGTCATAAATATGAATTAGTTGCCAAGCGTCTAAATTTTGATCATATGATCATGGCGATGCTGCAAAGATCCTAACTATGAAAAAGTCACATGTCGCTTTTTTCAGTGTCACTGTAACTTTGAACAGTCACTAAAGGAACTGTTGTAAGTCGAGGACTACCTGTAGTAAACACACTTACTTGAGAATGTTCAATTGAATTTGGTGGGATTTACTTCTGAATAAACATGCCTGGAATTGTCATTTAGGTACAGTCTTAGATGTGCTTACTGGGGGAAAAATCCCATGGAAATGGAAGTATTTAATTGTATATGTGCATGTCTTAGATCTGATGCAAAAGCTTGCCAGCTTTGCTTCAAATATGGTTTGTTTTAATGGTAAGTCTATGCATTAAAGTTTTCTCTAGAAGACACCAAGGGAAGTCATGTTTAGACTGCTGTTTGAAAATCAGAGAGTGGTATCCCAGAAGCTCTGTAGAATAAAGAGATTGTGAACAAAATGCAGGGATTATTTTAAGGAAGTAAGTAGTAAACCAACTTGCAGCTAGAAATGTTTCTTGCATGCAGTGGAATTGACAACAATGCAGTAACTCCTTTCTAATAGAGAAATGTTTTATTGGGGGCAGTTTGATTCTACTGTCATCATCAGTTAACACCTTATTCAAAGCCAGTGAAAAAGGTGAAGAGGGAAGATGGATAGGTACGGAAACTTTGGCTGTAAACAGCTGTGGGTACCCCCACCACCCCGAGTACTGTAATCACTTTCACTATTTGCTTGATAAGAGCTTGGGTGGCAATAATCTTCCTTCCCCACTCCCTCCTACTTCACATAAATGCTTCACTAGCCACTACTTTCAGTAGGTTGGCCACAGTACATTTGGAATAGAGAACAGTGCTGGGACAATGCTTCTCATGTCCCCCCGCCTTAAAATAACAAATTCCCAAAAGATTGAAACCATAAAATTTTCCAAGCTATCGATGATGTTTTAGCCCCATCCATATTGATGTCAATAACTTGATTATTTAATAAACAGGTAAAACAGCAATAACCCTTAAACTTATATACCGCATCCAGCACCCTCTTAAGCGGTTTACAGAGTCAGCATATTGTCCCCAACAATCTGGAAAACATGTCCACAATAAAGCTGACTTCATTAACAATTGAAAAAAAAATCATAGAAGACAAACGCAATGCTACGCTATGGATCATAAGATAAAAATTGTTCTACCTGTTTAAAAACTCTTTCCAAAAGAATTCATTAACCAAGGCTAAAGGTAAAGGTGTCCTTGAATCAAACGTTTCCAGGTAACTACATGAACATACATTTGCTTCTTCAGGACTCTTTTTCTTTTTTCACTTTCCAAACTTACAAGGAAATGTTCGGCTAAACATTTCCTTGTAAGGAAGTAACTCAGAGTAGAATTTAATATATAGCTTTTACTCGGTAATAATTTAATCCAGGCATGTCCAAAGTCCGGCCCGTGGGTCGGTTTAATATGGCTCTCCAACAACCCTCCCTGCTCTGTGTAAATGTGGCCCTCCCAGGCAGAGAGAGGAACGAGGAGGAGAGCAAGAAAAGGAAGAGAGCGG
>JAOYMU010000292.1:48467091-48478407 GCA_025802295.1 Psammodynastes pulverulentus | reverse complement strand
CTACAGGACACCTCTGTAGTGGTGGTTGAGTAATAATGCAAATAACTTCTTGTCTTTTGTAGTACGGTAAATGCAACCTAGATAGCTTATTTATCCTTTCTGACTGAATTGGCTATGATTTTTGTTCCCGCTAAACAAAACAAATCACAAAAAGTCTCTAAACTTATTTTGAGTTATCATAACATCCTGTAAGTAGAAATCTTGAATGTTCTTGAACTTTATGATGTAACTGTATTGTTTTCCTTTTCCCCTCAGATTTCAAAAATCAAAAACATTTGGGATGATTTGATTCCGGAGATGATAATTTTCCAATCAAAGTTATATATGCCATCTGTCACCTTATGTTTGCACACTTATTATTAGTCTAAGCTTGCTAGAAATTAATAGATTTTGTAGTACTTAATGAAAATTGCTGATTCTTTGCAATAAATATTTCACTCAGGAAACTGGAGCACATTCTTTTGCATTGCTTGGGGAAGAGGAGCTCTCACCTCACAATCAGGAGCCTGTGAGTCCGATCCTAGGTAGAGACTAATATTTGGAATAGACTCTCCTGCTTGAGCAGTGGGTTGGACTAGATGACCTCCAAGGTCCCTTCCAACTTTGTTATTCTATGACTCTATTCACAAGAATCAGCCTTGAAGCAGATTTCCTTTGCTATCTTCCAACAGCACCTCCCATCAGCTGAGCATGCCTGTCTAGGAAAAGGAAAGGCATGGTAGGGTGGGAGAGGGGGAGCAAACCTCTCTAGATGGCGTGGAAGAGATGTAAGACCTCCCCCACTGGTGGGTCCAACCAGGGCTTTTTTTCGGCACCGAAAGGTGCCGGAACGCGCCCCCCCATCGCGCTAAAAAAACCCAGAAGTGGTAGCGTGCGATTGGTGGGGACGGAGCACGTGATACGTGCTCCGAAAAGGTGCCGGAACGGCGTTCTGCCGAGCTCCGGCTCAAAAAAAGCCCTGATTGGGTGTACCACTCAAAGATCTACTACTGACTTGAAAAAGTTGCACACCCTTGGTGAGATTGATTGACTCGGGATTTCTGCCTATGTTCAACAGGAGGTGTGTTTATGTTTTAATATTGGGGATGTTTAAAAATAGGGAATTACTTTGATTAGGATTGGAAAAGAAGAGATACCTTTCAGCTAGAAAACTTTGGGCTCCTGAACAACTGATCTAATTATCCCAGGTCCTATACTTGCAGCATGCATTGATAGGTCAAGTGACTAGGGAACAAGATAATTTAATCAGTAACATCATGCAAAGAGGATGACTTTATGCATTTGGGTGTACTTATGTGCATGTGTTTTTTTTAAAAAGGCAAGAAATCTGAGCAACTGCTATGAAGAGGCAGCTGCAAAACCACCATTCTTCAGTTGTATTTTAAAGCCGATTGGCAGCTGCAATGGTGATATACAATCTACAATATGACCGTGTCCAGCTCTCAGTCCTGGCATGTATTACAGAGATCTGATTGGGTGAGGGTGGCAATATCATTCTACATCAGATCAATACAGCCATTATAAAAGCTTCCCCTCATTGATGGACCACATGCATAGTGCCAGAGCCATGTTTTCAGGGCCTCCCCAAAGGCTGAGAGGGTTGGAGTTCAGGGCAAAGGTGGGATCCTCCCGGGTCTGCCCGGATCGGGTGAACCGGTAGCTACCTGAAGCCTCCATTCCGTGGAGAGGAACAGGAAACAAAAAATCTATGTTGGGCCTTCCCACCCACCTTGATTCTTACCTGGTCTTTATCAGCTCAAGCTGATTGTTGCTGCAAGCCCAGCTGGGGGCTGGAAAGTGACATGCACATGTTTTTTCAGTGCACATGTGCAATCCTAAACCCATAGCTGCGCCAGTAAGATCCCACCCCTGGTTCAGGGGACAATGTTCCAGAAGACAAGTACCACAGCAATGGTTGTAAGAGCAAGGACTGATCATAAGTCATTTTTTTTCAATGCTCTTGTAACTTTGCATGATTACTAAAGAATGGCTGTAAGTTGAGAACTACCCGTATCACAAATTCTGTATGGTTTGTATGCTTTAACCAGTGATGTAATCCAACTCAGATGAAAACCACCAGGTTGGCGAAGGCAGCAAGGTAAGCTTTGCAATAAATGCCTCTTTAAGCTTCAGTGCTGTTCTGTTGATTCCTACACACCCTTAAGATAACGAATCATTTTTGTTGCTGCATCTTCCTTCTGCTCTCTTTGGGAAACAGGGAAAGTGTCGGGCTAATGCAAGCATGCTGTTGCTATAGAAATGCAAACTTAACAGGAAGACAATAAGGACAACTCCAGACACAGATTTTATACTGCAGCCTTCCACAAAGCCATTGTGCCTTAAACCTTCATGTGTTTTCCTTAATACACAGCATCCCACTGAGGCATGGTGCAAGCATCCAATTACCATATTATCGAAAGCCATAAATTTGAAACATGTTCATTCTTCAAACCACACGGTTGTCTTCATTTCCTCAGCTTGTTTGATCTCAGAATGCATTCATCCTGCTCGGCTTTACCACGTCTCGCAACAGGAGGTCTACCGATAATTAATTTTTTTTTTTAAGAAACAACACACCCTCTTTGGACTCTTTGGCAGAGCTTCTGCCTGAATATATTTTTAAAACTTCAAAAGATGTTTGTTTGAATATGGCCAGGGCATCTATAACGATTCTTTTTTTAAAAAAATATCTTTCATTGTTAATTAGATCTTTCCTTTAAACCTCTGGATTATGCTGAGTTTTGAGGCCAAGGAACTACTAAGATGCTGACTGGATTCATAAAATTCATTAAGACCTTCTCTACACGATTGTGGCAAAATGATAGCCGCCCCTCCTGGGGTCTTCACAAATTAATACCATTGCAGCATCTTGTCTCTATTGCCCCTGTCCAATGTCCCTGACCACCAGGGTTGTTCTAAATAGCAGGCTCTTTGTTGTAAGGCAAGATTTGCTCCTCTTGATTTGCTTCTCTCACCTTCCAGTCTGCCACCAGCTGTGGAGGGGAAAAAAATCTACCATCAAGTACTAGCTGAGTTTGACTTCAGGAAGTTGCCTAAATGAGTCTACCCCTTCCCCCCTTCTCCCATATCTCATTAAGGCATATCCCAAGCTACAATAATATTTGGAAAAAGAGAAAAAATATGTGAAGACACCAAGACAGAAATAATTCCAGAAAGGAGTATGTCAGAGTGTTTCATAGAAGAGGAAAATTAAAACTGATGAGCTGCAGGACAATCGATGGTTGTTTTATTTTTTCACTTAGAGTGAAGGAAGTGAATAAATGGACAGGGAAATGAAACAGCAGAGGTCTGTTCTCCTCCTCTTTGTTGGATGCTGGAAAAGGAAGCTGTGTCAGAAACAGGGGTGAATGGTGCACAGCATCTCCTAATACTTCCCAAACCCATCTCTGACCACATCCACTACTGTTTATTTTATCACACCTCCAGAGTAATGGGTGGAGAAGCATAATGAAATTTGCACCTATAAAAGATATCTGGATGTCAGAATTAGAAAGAGAGAAAATACTATGTTTATCCTAATATAGCATGCTTGTTTAGCTCCTGCACTAAGGACAAAGGATGGGAAGAGCCAAGAGGATGACAGTGAAGGATGGGAATTGCTGCTGTCCCCTGATGATGAAGATGTGATGACAACTTAAATTTGTTTATGACTGCCCACTCCAAAAGTCTGGGCAGTTTAGCAATAGCAATAGCACTTAGACTTATATACCGCTTCATAGTGCTTTACAGCCCCCTCTAAGCGGTTTACAGAGTCAACATATTGCCCCCAACAATCTGGGTCCTCATTTTACCCACCTCAGAAGGATGGACGGCTGAGACAACCTTGAGCCGGTGAGATTTGAACTGCCAAACTGCAGCTAGCAGTCAGCTGAAGTAGCCTGCAGTACTGCACTCTAACCACTGTGCCACCTCAGCTCTCTAACGTGATAAACGTTTAACACATTATTATATAAAAACATGATGGGGGCATCACAAACACACTGCCTCAGGTTAAGGGACAGTGCCAGGTCACAAGGGCTTTCTGGAATCCCAGAAGAGTGGCTGCCATATGTATCTCTGATGGGTTGCTATTCCAGAGATCAGGAGCAATGATAGAGAAGACACACTTCTTTGGTTCCATGAGTTGATGGCATTGGATCAGGGGCACTTGGAGTTACCCATGCTGCCCAACCATATTGGGCAGGCAAAAATAACCGGGGATAGATTGTCCCCAAGATAACCAAGCCCTTAAGCAGAATGGGGTAGAAATTTGAGCCATCATGGGATTTAATTCTGGGTTTTGTTGTTTGAATCCAGTCACTGGAATATCCAAATCATGATTCCTAGGTTAATATGGTCTGTGGACTCGACCATTTTGGCTTATTCAGCAACAAACTATACATTGAGATGTATGTTTTCTTCTTAAGGGCTTAAAGATACTGAATGGCAGATGATGCTACTTTTTGCCTTTGAAGTTCTTCTTTGCAACCCCAATGCTAGAACTGTGTGCGTTTGTGCTTGCTTTTAAATGGAAAAGCTGAGGAAGGTTCCATCTGGAGAAAGATGTCACAGATGTATGGTTAAAAAATGATGTTTCAAAAAAAATATTGCTGTGAATGTACCTAGTGCTAAAAGATGCAAAGAAGAACCCTTCTTTGCAAGAGTGCAAGCAGATAATTATGGAGCAGGGAGACGAAAGAACGAAAGCATCTCTCTGTTGCATATTCAATTTGCTCATTCTGTAGTACTCTTTCCAGATGCAGGACTAGAACGACAAAGATGAAAGGGTGCGTCATACAGTATAGCTGCTCAGTGTGCGGGGAGGGAATGCCAAATCCAGCTCTTTTGCATTTCTGGGAAAAGATTCAGCCATCCCTGACACGTAGATTGTACCCCTTCAAATGGCAGGAAGAGAAACAATGGGCTTTCTTTTGCTCTTCCATTTTCTGGGCTTCATTTGGGATTTTTTGCCCCCTGTTTTGCTTTGTTTTTGCTCCACCTCAAGGCGTTCCTTGCCTTCTGTGTTTCTAGAAAAATAAAAATTAAAAGTGACAGCCACATCTGTTCCATGAGTTTCCCGGAGTGCTATCAGATCGGCGGCTGCATCGGACCAGGCAGCATTCAAAGGAAAGCATCTCTTTTCTATGCAGGTGGTCTTGAAGCAAATCAAAATGCTGGTGGTTCCCAGCTCATGATCTTGAAAGAGCTTTATAAATACCAATTAGCTTGGCTGCAACGCACGCCTTGCATGTGTTTAGGGGGGAAACGACTGTTAATGTGTAATGTAAATAATGCCTATAAGAAATTTAGTAAAAGGACCTCTGGCTGTTTGCACAGCAGTATCTGAGGCTCTTGGAGTTAGCCAGGTGCACCGATGGTTTCTAATATTAGGAGGAGCAATCCCAAGGCCTCTATTGCCTTATTGGCGGTGCACCGGATATGGAAACCACAGTCAAAATGGGAGGCTTTGCAGAGGTGGTATTCAGCCGGTTTGGACCGGTTCTAATGAACCGGTTGTTCCAGTGAGCAGTCCACCCCTGCCCTTTCCTCTCCTATAGTTCCCTGTTTTTTAGCTCAGCTGATTCACGCAGCACAGCAGATTGCTGTGCTCAGCTGTTTTACTCACCAGCAGAAGGTAAGTTTTTAAGTTTAAAATGGGCGGTTTTTGAATGCTGCATGTGCATGCAAGGCAGTTGTTTAACCAGTTGTTAAACCAGTTGCAGCCCACTTCTGCAGCCATGACAATGCAGGTAAAGTTCAACCTGGTGTCACCTGTGCATCCCAGTATTATCCCTGTGTTATCTATTCTTTCTTTGCAGCTTAATCACATTGTTTAAAAAATGAGAAAAGGTTAGAATGTATTGCACATTACTGCATTTATTCTTGTTCACCTTTTCCTTCTCCCCCTGGATTTAGAATAGAATAGAATAGAATAGAATAACAGAGTTGGAGGGACCTTGGAGATCTTCTAGTCCAACCCCCTGCTTAGTCAGGAAACCCTACACCACTTCAGACAAATGGTAATCCAATCTCTTCTTAAAAACTTCTGGAGGTAAGTTGTTCCACTGATTAATTGTTCTGTCAGGAAATTTCTCCTTAATTCTAAGTTGCTTCTCTCCTTGATTAGTTTCCACCCATTACTTCTTGTCCTACCCTCAGGTGCTTTGGAGAATAGCTTGACTCCCCCTTCTTTGTGGCAACCCCTGAGATATTGGAACATTGCTATCATGTCTCCCTTAGTCCTTCTTTTCATTAAACTAGACATACCCAGTTCCTGCAACTGTTCTTCATATGTTTTAGCCTCCAGTTCCCTAATCCTCTTTGTTGCTCTTCTCTGAACTCTTTCTAGAGTCTCAACATCTTTTTTACATTGTGGCAACCAACTAATTTCATAGCAATTCATTGCAATACCAAGAGTAAAGATAAACATAAAAGAACAGCTGAACGATTTTGCCTGACACTCTTCAATACAGGTAGAGGGACAAGATGACATTTTAGTGTTTGAAACATATTATGTTCTCCTGAGAAGAAAACAATACTTTGGCAACCTTGCTAAAAAATAACATCGATGGGTATTCTCATGACTCAAGAAAGATATTTGTCCCTGAGATGACCCCATTTCCATTCCAGCAACATTGCCTCCAAGTCAGTGACTTTTTAAGACTTGAAGTGTGCTTAGAACAGAACAATCATTCTATGTATATTCCTTCACTTCCTTTGTACTGTTTCTTATGTGATTGTAATTTTTCCCATTGTCCTTTATAATCAGTGGCTTAGTAAAAATAGGGGTTAAGTTGGGTTTGATTTGATTGGCTCTGTTGGAGAAAAAACATCTCTCTGTTCATTCTAAATAATCAAGGTTACACAGTACTTGGTCATTCATACCATTAATCCATCTCAGTGCTGCTTCCCTGAAAAAGGCCTTGAGAAAGCATATTATGGCCTTAAAGTCCTAATCACACTTGTCAGGAACAAAGACCTACTGAGTCTTGCAAGAAGACTTTCCTGCAAGAACATGGCATTATATTTCAGCATGGCTGCTTTGATTCATATGCTTAACCTACTTATTGAAAAAAAATATTCACAATGTATTTATTATATTATTATTCATTATTATACCCGTTTGGTCTGATGGTTAAGGCACTAGGCTAGAAACCAGGGTTGGGAGTTCTAGTTCCACTTTTGCACATGAAAGTCAGGTGGGTGACTTTGGGTCAATCTGTCAGAGCTGCTCCAGCCAACCCCTTAGGAAAGCAATACTCTTGAATCCATTGAGTTGAATCAAAAGATTTTACTGAGAGAAATCGGATGCAGTAAAGTCAGGCAGAATCTTAAAACTTCATTGCAGGAGGATGAGTTAAGCAAAGAGCATAAGAGGAAAAATCCCAAGCATGCCACCCTCCCATCCAGAGATGGTATTCAGCAGGTTCTGACCTTTTCTGGAGAACCGGTAGTGGAAATTTTGAGTACAGAGAACCGGTGGTAACCTTCCCCCAGAAGTGGGGAGGGAATGAAAATTTTACAGTACCCTTCCCCTGCCATGCCCACCAAACCATGCCCACCAAGCCATGCCATGCCCACCAAGCCACGCCCAAAGAACTGGTAGTTGAAATATTTGAATCTCACCACTGCTCCCATCCCCTATAGCATAATGGTGGGACACCATAAAGCAGGGGTCTTCAAACTTAACAGCTCAACTTGTGGATCTCAACTCCCAGAATTCTCCTCCAGTGATATTAGCTCAGGAATTCTGGAGTTGAAGTCCACAAGTCTTAAACTTGCCAAATTTGAAGACCCTTGCCATAAAGCATTGTGGATCATTCTGACACAAGCATCTCTTAGCCCAATCCATCTCACAGGATTGTTTTTGTGAGGGAAATAGGAGGAGGAAGGAGTAGTAGGTATGTTCGCTACCTGAGTTATCTATAAAAATAATAAAGGTGGGATAAAAATGTAAAATAAGTAACAATTATTGTTTAATAGTAACATATATACACATACACACACGTGTGTGTGTGTGTGAGAGAGAGAGAGAGAGAGAGGGAGGGAGTGAGGGAGGGAGAGAGAGAGAGAAAAATTATATATATAGTCAGTGACTCAATGCTCAAAAGACATACAGCATTCTGTTTAAACAGGAGCTGGAATTTGCCCTTAAACACAGAATAAGTACTTGACTAGGTAACCAACTACAAGTCAGTGACTCAATGCTCAAAAGACTTACAGCATTGTGTTTACATTTCTCCTTTCTTTAAAAACATCTGCAAGCAGAGGGATTGATCTGATATTTGAACATGAAATGAACATGGCTGAGCCAGCATGTAAAATGTTGTCACAGTAGCTTAAAATACGATGGAGTCATCCACATCATCACCAAATGGGTGAAGTGACCTAATTATTATTTTGAAAAATGACCTGATGGTCAAACAATTGTTGCAGTCCAAATCTGGACCATCAGCAACTGCCAAATTATTCTGTGCCATCAACAGAGACTAAGAGAGCATCATAATAAATGGCAATGGCAGAACATCTATTCATTATATTTGTCAAGCGTCAGCGTGGATAAAAAAAATTGCAGAAGCCTACATACTAGCCCTAGATTATGTCATAGTATTTCAGTGTCAAATGAATCCCACAAAATTATACCAATGGAAGCAGATCTCTTGCTGCATTTACCACGTTTCAACTCAGTAATGTGTCTTCTATTCTTCCACCAGCCAATAGTTGGCTAGACAAGACATATGTATTCTTCAACCAGATCATGTTGTTTACTGCCTTGGTTTTGCATATCTCAAATCCCAAAGAGGGGCAAATGTCAGGATTCGGATGTATCTGTGAAAAACCATTGGGAGAAACTTTTGCTGTCTCAGTTTTAGACCCTTGGAGGAGGTGACATAAGGGATTATTGCTACTGACTCATTTTCACAGCAATGTTAGAACACTTACCATACTTTTCAGAGTATAAGACGCACTTTTTCTACCGCCAAAAGTGGGTGAAAATTTGGATGCGTCTTATACACCGAATGCTGCAGAAGCCCCACCCACCAGTAATTGACCTCTTTGCAGCAAGCAGCAAAAAGCCTGTTGCAGCTTCAGTTCAGCCTAATTAGCATAAGCAGCTGATGGTCATTTGCATCCGGTTCTGAACATCAGCTGTTTCAGAGTGCAGGGATTGCCAATAGGCTATAGCAATCCCTGTAGCCTGAAATGGGCGGATCCATGTGCTAATTAGGCTGTGCTGGGAAAGTGAAACTGAAAGTCTGTTTCTGCTTGTTGCAATGGAGGCAAATTGCTGGGAGGCAGAAGCTGAGGTAAGATTTTTTTTCCTGTTTTCCTTCCTCAAAAGTTAGGTGCGTTTTATATTCTGAAAAATACGGTAATTTAGAAAGTAAACAAACTTATCAATTTAAAATAGATAAAATATTATTTAGTCTTTTTCTATTCATGGAATAGAAGTGATTTGGGCTTCTAATTTTGCATGCAACAAAACAAGAGAAAAGGATACAATTCCATATTCATAGTGCTTTGCAACCTTCTGACATGCTTGGATTTGTTTGTCTATATTCTTAAAAAAAGGTAGAGTGAATGAGAGTAGCAAAAGGAGAACATGTACAGTATTTAATATTTGTAACGCTGAAGATTCAATGTGTGATCGGCATTGCTTTGCATGTCTTGTGGATTTCTGCTTAGTTTTGAGGAAAATATATCAATTAGTTTTAAATAGTAAGCAAGACAAAGTTACTATTTTGCTTACCATGCATGCATAATCCCATAACAACTACAGCACATATGCATTTGCAATCATGCCAGAGCTAATAAGAATTTTCTGGATTTCTTTAAGCATCCTGTACAATATATACATAATGCATTACTAGCTTTAAATTCTACTGAAATAAATAGAAATAAGATTTATGCTTATTATTTGCTTTAATATACTTACTGAGTCAGTTTCCTCAAGCAATTTGGTCACGTGATTAAGGTCCACATATATGAAGTTATTTCCCTAAAATATTCATTTAAATAAGATTGTAATGTTTAGTGGCATCTATGAATGTAACAACTCTTCCATTTCTAACTATTTACTTATAAAATCTGAAAAGTAACTTCTTTCTTTTACTTTTAATAAATGGTACCATATTTGTAAATTTTACATGTTGTCTCTGTAAAATTCAAACAGAGAATGGTTTTTGGTTTCAAAGATTATTATGAAACAACTCTAGGTAAAATCTTAGAACTGAGCAGGGAAACGATTAAAGAAGATCTACAATAATCAAAGAATGGGGCTAAAATATTGAATCAATCAATTAATCTATCCATCCATCCATCCACCCATCTAATATAAATATGCATAGGTTTTAATATTCCATACATTCATTTAATATTCCAACTGTATTCATTCATTTATCAAAATATATATCAGAATCTTATTTTTAGATAAAACTATAAAAGCCAGTGGTATAACTACAAATGTATACAGTATTCCTGTACTTGAATAAAAGCATGCCACCCTCCATTCTCTTTCCCCAGCCTTCCTGCACTAACATGTACCTTTCTTCCGCCTTCCCATGCTTTCCATACACCCAGACTGCTCACACACCTAGATTGTTGCTGCAGAGTGATGTGGTCACAAGACATTGCATCTTATGAATGCACTTCTTAACAACAGTAATCCTGGTCTCAATTTCAGCTATACCTTTACTTGAGCAAAATTGATGTCATCTCTAGCAGCTGGATTTTGTACTTCAATGACAATGATAATGACCAAACTATATTGTTGAAGAATGCTTGAATTCTTTTATGTTGCCAAAAGTCTTATTCTAATATAGTAACCTTGAAGTAGTTTGAGCTCTATGTAATCAAAGGCAATATTTGAGCACAAAATAATGTAAGTAAATAAGTTTCAAACTCTTTTTTTTATTTTTAGTTTTCTTTCTTTGCATGTTTTATTCTTTTTTTCTTGAGTTTATTTTTTTTTTTACCATTGTACTGTACTTTATCTTTCAAAAGTTTTCAAAAGTTCTTACTAAATAATTCTAGGAACTAAATATTTTAATCTATGTCTACTACAAAATACATTTGATCACAAATCATAGCTGTAACCAATATATATAAAATAAAAATGCTTTTGGTCATGTTAAAAAGATAAGCCATAATTAGCCATAGCAATATACTGTTTCAGATTTTTATTGGGGTGCACAAATAGAAGTCTAAGAAATTACATGTCATTGGAAATATCTGGTATTTTCCATATACCATAGGTCAGTGATGGCGAACCTTTTTCTTGTGGCGTGCCGAAAGCGTGTGCACCCACAATGCAAC
>JAOYMU010000292.1:48413269-48428327 GCA_025802295.1 Psammodynastes pulverulentus | reverse complement strand
TTTTTTAGCGCGCGACGGGGGGAGCGCGGGGGAGCGTTCCGGCACCTTTTTGTGCCGAAGAAAAGCCCTGCTAATATCTAAGGGCCTACCACAAAGAAGAGGCAGTCAATCTATTCTCCAATCTCTTCTGAAGGCAGAACAAGAAGCAATGGATGGAACTAACCAAATAGAGAAGCAACCTAGAACTAAAGAGAATTTTCTGACAGTGAGAACAATTAATCAATGGAAAAATTGTGGGTGTTCCAACACTGGACGTTTTTAAGGAGAGATTGGACAACAATTTGTCTGAAATGATATAGGGCTTCCTGCTTGAGCAGGGGGTTGGATTAGAAGACCTCCAAGGTCCCTTCCATCCCTTCCAACTCTGTCATGACAGCTGTGGAAGTCATGTGGTTACATTAATTCACACAATATTTAAAGAAGTTCTTTAGATTCCAACTGAACTGAACTTAGAATTAAGGTCCCTTAGCTCATCTATCTGAGTATTATCCACACTGACTGGCAGTGGATGCACAAGGTTATAGAGGGAAACATTGATCAGCCTTGTCAAGTCAATCTTGGTTGGGATTTGGATGAGAGACAACTAGGAATGTCTGGGAGGGTTGGGAATTCCCCAAAAGAGCCTAGAAAAAGGCAGCAGGAACCACTTGCATGTGGTTGCCAAAAATCCTGTGTGGATAAATTCCTCTCGTTATTAAGAGTCAAGTGTAATTTAAAGGTATTTTTCTCGCTAACCGTATGGGAAGATCATGATGCAATCCTCCAATGGGGCTTCTTCTGAAAGCAGCTCCATTATGCAAGTATCTATTTTGGGTCAGAGCTATTCCATAGGAAATGGGAGCCTAATTCTTTCCCATCCCATTGCCATGATCACAATTCCACTCATCTCCCACCATTTTAGTGGCTATAAAGAGGAAGAGCCCTAAGCACAATACATGTAAGTTTCTCTCCTGTCTTTCAGCAGGGGAGAAAAGAATTCAATCTCTTCTTCCTCATGACCCCAATCCGATTGGTAGAAAAGAAACCAGTTTTTAGAAAAACTAAAGTTTCTAAAGTTAAACTATTTGGGGAATTTGGTGGGGTAAATTATCCGTTGTATAATGCAGAGCAGTTAATGTAATGTAACAGCTAATATCTGATGACTCAAAATTGCCATGATACAGTGAAACTGACTTCAGAAGAATGGCGTAGGGCTGTGTTTCTCAACCTTGGTCATTTTAAGATGGATGGACTTCAACTCTGGTTGGGGAATTCTGGGAATTGAAGCCCACCCATCTTAAATTGACCAAGGTTGAGAAACACTCACATGCAGTGGCGTAAGGTATAGCTTCCTCATACCTTTTCTATCCAATCAGAATGCATGTAACAGATGCTTACAAGGGGAAAAAATATCTGTCAGGGATGCTGACATTGCATTGAGCAAAGGGTTGGACTAAATGACTTCAAATTTACATTCTTTATTTCTCTGACTTTAAGTTATTATCTGCCTGGACATAGAAACTTAAAGAAAAGAAAATGCCTTCTCCCACAGTGTGTATGATCACAGGTACACTTAAACAATGAATTGGTTTGGAATTAAAAAGGGAAGAGACTAAATAGTAAAGGATGCTCATACAAGTCAATGCCTAGTCCTCAAATTGATCTCGAACACTTCTAAAAGCAGCTGGAAATAAACTGCCAAAGACAGATTCTTTCTTTTATTTTGATTGCAAGATGTGCCTTGAGGTTGGATCTCTTTCTCAGTGGGGCCGTTACACTGTTTGCATCTTCTGGCTAAGCGAATAAAATTGAAGGCCATTGGAAAAGTTTCTTGTCGTACAATGTTGTAGCAATTGCCCTAATTGTGTGTGATTCAAGACTGATGTAAATCAGCAATGCCACCTCTCTCTTTCTCTTTTAATCTGTTTCTTTGGCAGTTGTTCAGTCAACTGCTGAGTTTCAAACACAATTCATTGTATCATTGTAGTGTATTTAGGGGTTGCCCCAGAAAAGACAGGACAACAAAGACAAATGTATCTGACACATGTTCCTTTTCAGAAAAAGGGAAAAATAATGCAATAGTGTTTTTCCTGATGCTGAAGAGGTTATGGATCTCAGATCATAGAAGGTGAAGTTGAAAAGACCTTTTGGTCTCATCGGTCCAGCCCTGATTATAATACAAGTTGCCCTTCCTCCAGAGAAACAGTCAGGATTCAGTTCTAAACAGTAATGTTTGGGAAAGGCACAATCTAAAACAGACAAATCTGTATGTGTTTAGGTTTTGCTTTCTTTCCACTTTTAAATATTAAAAATTGACTCCAGCTGTGGGGTAAAGTAACGCCCAGCCTATAAAGACTTTGACAAATAAATCACAGTGCAATTTGCTGTGCATTTTTGTGAGGTCTAAACACCGATTCTTGAAGAGAATTTTCCATTATTGCATCTTGGGAAGTGGTCTTTGCCACTACCGGCTCTACCATTTTATTTTATTTTTTTTACTTTTAAAATATATGTCCCTGAATTTCTATAAGGACAGGTTCTGCCATAACTCTCCTGGCAACTGATCACAGCATTTAATCCCACGTCTTTCTCAATCCAGTATGCTCGCTGGGAATTCTGGGAGTTGTTACCTCAACCCATCTGGGGGGTGACTTGAAATCTGTTCTAAAAAAAAATTAAAGGCAACCATGTCATTCCATTTTAACAAATGCAACGAACAGTGTAAACAAACAGTGCTTTTCAAGCTTGGCAACTTTAAGTTGTGTGGATTTCAACTCCCAGAATTCCCCAGCCAGCCATATTTCTGGGAATTGAACTCCAAATGTCTTACAGTTGCCAAGTTTGAAAAACATTGATCTAGCAGCAACTGGAAGGGAAGCACAACTGTACATAAGCCTCTATAGGTCAAATCATATTTAACTCAGAAAGATGTTTTTACTACCAAATCCACTTCTGGACAAGGCTATATCTAAACCCCCTCTAAATTATGATTAGGCCTTGGGTTACTCAGTGAAGCTACACTGCAGGCAAGATTGTAAATATTTTTATGTTTGAAAAGATGTTATGTTTGAAGAGACCTTTTATCTGCCACCTATACAGATCATTAGAAAGCAAGAAGAAAGGGAGATTTTATATTATTCCTACTAAAGAAAGTTACTACAAGATGTTTAATTTTGTTAAAAGTGATTAGAACATAGTCTTTGAATTTTAAAGAAATCTATAGTAGATAGAGAAACAAGTCTTTAATTCTGTCCCTTCCATCAGTGAGAATAGGTAAGTTTAGCATTTCCTCCATTTATTTACCTGCAAATACATCTATATCCCACTTTCTCCTTTATTTTATTGGTATACTTAGCAATCTAAACTCATATTATCCTCACCCTGAGTTCTGTGAAAACAGTTTGGCTGAGACATTGTTGGTGTTGTTAGTTGCGAAGTTGTGTCCGATCCATCATGACCCCATAGACAATGTTCCTCCAGGCCTTCCTATCCTCCACCATCTTCTGGAGTCCATTTAATCTCATGCCAACTGCCTCAGTGACTCCATCCAGCCACCTCATTCTCTGTCATCCCCTTCTTCTATTGCCCTCAATCTTTCCCAGCAGTAGATTCTTCTCCAGTGAGTCCTTCCTTCACATTTGGTGGCCAAAGTATTTAAGTGTCATCTTTAGGATCTGGCCTAAAGAGCCGTCAGGGTTGATCTCCTCTAGGACTGACTAGTTTGATCGCCTTAATTGGCCTAAAGTCACTTAGTCTGAGCTTCCCATCCCCTGCCCCACATCTTAACCAATGCATTACACAAGGTGTCCTAAGAGGGGGGGCAACTATAGGCTACTTTAGAGTTGCCCATAACTTCCCATAGCCATTGCCACATACTTATACTGTGAATTATACTGTGGATTGATGGCAAAAAACAGGTTGTAGATGGCTGCAGATGGGCTGACGGTCACAATTCCCAAATTTCAACTCTGCATTGTGCGGAAGTGTGCATCTTGCATGCTGATTGGGTGGTCTGACTTCCTGTTCTATGCTTTGCTATTTGAGTGCTCCCTAGCCAGAACATTACACCTGCAGAAATATAAATGGAACACCTATGCAACCATCCCCGAATCAAGGATGCATATATTCCCTGACATGCATTGCTGGAAAAGTCTGCTCAAACCTTGAGCTCACTGCAATAACCTAAATCAGGGGTCCTCAAACTTGGCAACTTTAAGACTTGTGGACTTCAACTCCCAGAATTCTTCAGCCAGCAAAGCTGGGATTTGAAGTCCACAAATTTTAAAGTTGCCAAGTTTTGAGACCTCTGATCTAAATATTGCTACTCAAAGAGGTAATAGATGTTGGCTTGATATGGTTGTGTTTATTATTTGTCTAGGAATGAAAGCAAAGTTCTAGCTAGCTCTCTGCTTTCTTCTTCTCTTTCTAATTTAATCCCTAGTTTATCCCTAGGCAAGGATTTTCACATTATTATGAAAGCATCTATTCCTAAATTAATGTTAACTGCAGAAAGAACTACTATAAGAAATAGTCTCTTAAAATATTCTAGAAATAAAACCAATGATTAGGAGAAACTATTGAGCTTCATGTGCTGATAACATAGAAGCTTTTAATGAAGGTGGATGAGTTATTATGCAAAGAACATATTATGTAATTCCCACCCTACATAATGCAATAGTGGTATCCTGATGCTGAAGAGGTTATGGATCTCAGACAGTGGTGGGATTCAACAGGTTTGCACTTATTCACGAGATCCGGTTGTTAACTTTCTAAGCAGTTCAGAGAACCGGTTGTTGGAAGAAATCTCTTTTTATTTTTTTCCACTTTACAGGGCTAATCGTGTAAGGAAGGCAGGAAGGAAACATTCTAGCCTAATCTTTATTGCCCTGCCCTGCTAGTTGTTTCTAGCCTAATCTTTATTGCCCTGCTTATAGAAACTGCCTCTTGGTTAACTCATATAGCAACTAAAAGTTCTTGGCAGTACGCACAGATTTACTGTTGCCCGAGCTCCACCCAGTCACACAATTACCCAGCCATGCCTACCTAGCTGGTCATTAGTGTAGCGAACCGGTTGTTAAATTATTTGAATCCCACCACTGATCTTAGATCACAGAAGGTGCAACTGAAGAGACCTTTTGGTCTCGTTGCTCCAGTCCTGATTATAATACAAGTTGCCCTTTCTCCAGAGAAACATTCAGGATTCAGTTCTAAACAGTAATGTTTGGGAAAGGCACAATCTAAAACAGACAATACGTTGAATCTATATGTTCATTCATTAAACAATTCATTTATTGCTAGAAGTGGGGGGGATTAATGTTTGCATTGTCCATCAATCCTGGATTGCATAGCTAAGTCATTGAGCTATATCTTTATCACTCTTAAGATTCTTCTAAAATCCACTGCAGCTGTAACTGAGATTCTAAGCTTACTAAAAATTGGAAAATGTCCCATTGTCAGGTTACTACAGCATGCTGTGCTGTGCTGTGCTGTGCTGTGCTACAATATACTATACTATTTTGGTCAGTCTGTTATGATCAAAACATTCATAAGAGTTTTTTAATAATAATATTTTTCAGTGAACCTTCAGTCAACTATTTTTATATAATGGCTACACCAGGAAAGAAAGAATTCTTAGGCAATGCTTGAACAAGTTTTTTTGATAGCTTGTTAAAATGATTTTCAAGCTGCTCATGGATCTCTGCTATATGAATGTCTTTTATACCCCCACAAGTGATTTCTAAAGGAGAACTAAGTTAATTTTAATGGAATGAAGCTGTGATTTAAATATGAGTCTTTAATGAATGTCTAATGAGAAAACACATTTATCTGCCCATTTTGAAATTGTGACCATTAGAGGAGATTCACCAACACTGACAGGGCAAGCCAGTTGTATATAAATAGAGAGTAAACCCCATTCTCTTCTAGCACTAATGTTGCTATTGTATTGAGCAATGAAATGTCTGCAAGAAAACAATCAAGCTCTGAGAACACCAAGGACCCCAAAAATCAGACTCTTTTTCTCCAATAGTTTTAACACTCAGTCTTGATAATGTAGAGACTCCACATTATTACTTGCAGCAGAGTTCGAATCACAAAGGAAAACAAACCTTGAGCAGATATTTATTCTGCACAGACCATTCAAAAAAATGTATATTAGAGGCAAGTTCTGTTTCAATGCCTCCACATTTCTGGTTGTTTTATCAATCTTCATTTGCTGAAGATGAAGGACTGCAAAACAGTTGAAAGGGAATAATTTGTTGTTGTTGTTAGTTGCAAAGTTGTGTCCGACCCATCGCGACCCCATGGATAACACTCCTCCAGGCCTTTGTGTCCTCCACCATCTTCTGGAGTCCATTTAATCTCATGCCAACAGCTTCAGTGTCTTCAGTGACAATATCTTCAGATAAAATATTTGTTATATTCTTTGAACCAGGTGCACTGGCAGCATCTGAAACTCTTATGGTTTTGAAAATACTCGATCAAATTCTCCAGGATACAATTCAGTTTTATTAAATTATAAACTGTACTAAAATAAATACTGTTAATTCACAAGAACCTTGAAATAAAAAATTAGAGGCTCTCAGTTTACAAATCAGTGGCTTCATCTTTTAAGTATCATTCATATATCTCTTATGATCTTAATTTGAGTTTAATTTTTAAAAATGGGTTAACAGGACCTCTCAATGGATAGTGAAAAAGCATCATTTGTCTGCCTGATAATGATGGAATAACTGAAAGGAATTTAATGGTATCATGTTGATTGGATATTGCTATTATTGTGAACAATGTTTGTGGAAGAACATTTAAATTTTGAAAATGTTATTGCTAAAGTACACTCCAAAATTTGAAATTAATCTACCTATGAAGAAATCAAGATTTACGGTTCATGGATTGTTGCTAAAAATATTACGTTTTCATAGAAAAAGACTTGTATGTGAGATTCCACATCCTTGACTTGATGAAACATGTTGGCTTGCAGCCTTTCAATTCACTTTTTATTGGCATAAAAACCTGAACAGTACCATTTCATAAGGTTAAGTTTCAATTTGCTGTTTGAAAACTGGCTTGTAGTAATTTTCACTTAGCTGTAATTATTAACTTTTAAGTTTTGTTTGTTTGCTTCTTTTATTTGTCCTTACATCATTGTTTTATTTGAAAAGCATTTGTTTTTCTTCTCTTTTGTAGTTGTATAAAATGATAATAATAAAAAGGCTTGCAAAAGAGTTGCAATGAAGCATATTCAACTGAGGTTAGCTACAGACTTCACCGCAATCAGGGATGTTATTCATTCATGTATTCAGTTAATATCTTCCTTTCGTTTCATAGAGTAATTAAGGAGGTTAACAAAAGAAATACCAAAGCCAACTAAACAGTTTAAAAGAAAGGACAAGTGGAAGACACCTTATACGAGATTAAAACTGTATATTAAGGTTACTATTCACAAAGGAGACTTTAGTACTGAAAGTGTAAGAATGCCAAAAGATAGACTAGGTGACTTCTGTCATCTTTCCAACTTCATGATTCCATGCTTTTAAAGAAGAGAGTTGGGACATGAATTACTACATTTTGAAAGCACATGCTCTCCCTGAAGATTCAACAAAAGGGTTGCTACTTGAGTAAATGAGATTGTGCTGATTTGAACAAATGTTGCTGCTGCTAATGAACACAGGGCAAAATCCTTTCGTTCAGAAACCCAGATGGAAACAAAAGAGTAGCACAAAGCCACTTCAGCCTGCTGAGAATATTGTGGTGAGAACTGGGCTGAATTCTAAAACAGGAAAACAGGAGACTTAAACAAAACTAAAGAAGATAATGCCAATCAGCCCTAAGAAAACATTAAAACAGCAACAAATGTGTTGGCACTGTGGACATTAGAACATATTTGTGCATGAGCCAAAAGAAGCTTGATACCTATACAGATGTTTTCCAATGCTTCATCATGGCCAGATGTTGGCTCTCAAGGGAAATGCCTCCAGCAGAATTCATTGGCTTCTTTCCCCAAAAGACAATGTCCAATGAGTCTGGCCTACTGTAACGCTATATTCATTGCAGAGTCAATGTTTTTCTGGGTTGCTGTACTGTAGTATTACCATGCATGTTCATTCACATGGATATCAGATTTGTATTCCTGTACAGGCTCATCAGCTGAAAAATCTTCTGCAAAAGTGTAACATGCATATAACATGTGTATCAACAAAGAAGAACTACTTTGGAAATGGGGAGCAGTAAATGATATACCCATTCAAATTCAAACTTAACAGATTTCAATTTGTTTTTAATATACATAATCAGAAATGTAAATTACAAACAGAAAAATGTTTATATAACATTGGACTATAATATTCTCTTCCAAATTTCCCTACAGAGAATAATGGGAAAAGGTGATTATTTTTTTTTTGAGAAGCTAGCATTAAAAAAATAAATATAAGGAAGTTCTAGAAATGGCAAAGCAAGGGTTGCTGTAAATGAGAAAACCACGAATGCTTGTAAACATACAGTAAGGGCAAAATGGATACAAATTAGGGAGATGAGAAGAACGAATGTGTGTGCACTGATTATTAACCTTTGAAGACCAAGGGCAATACAAAGCCCATCTGTTCTAGTTTAATCACAGACAAATAGTGTGAATACAAAATATAAAAGAGGCAAAGACATCTCAAGTCATCTAAAACAGAGGTCTCCAACCAGTGGTCCGGGGACCACTGGAGGTCCGCAAGAAAATTTTGGTGGTCCGCAGCGCACCCAGATGGAGGAGCTGCTCCAGGCTGACCAATAGACCAGTCCTGTGACTAGAGCTCTGGAAAGAGAGATGAGAGAGAGAGAGAGAGATAAGAGTGAAAAAGGGAGATGAGAGAGAGAGCAAGAAAGAGAGAGATGAGAGATCCCAGTGTTCTGTTTTCTGTGGGAAACTGGTCCAAATGACTCTTTGAGTGTTTAAGGTTGTAGAAACAAGCAGCTAAGTGCCCGAAGGACCTCATTCTGACACTGGGAGACCAGGCACTTCAGCGAGCAGCACACTGGATTCATATTAGTGGTCCGCGGGATTTAAAATTATGAATTTGATGGTCCCTGAGGTCCAAAAAGTTGGAGACCCCTGATCTAAAAGACCTTGAAAGCATAATAGGATTGGAAGGGCCCTTGGAGGTGTTCTACTCCATACTTTGTCTCAGCAGGAAACTTTATACTATTCTGGATAAATAATTGCCCAGTCTCTTCTTGAAAACCTCCAGCGATGGAGCACCCACAGCTCCGAGGGGAAAGCCATTCCACTGATTAATTATTCTTCTAGTCAGGAAATTTCTTCTTAATTCTAGGTTGGATCTCCCATCCATTACTTCTTGTCCCATCCTTGAGTGCTTTGGAGAATAAGTTGACCCCCTCTACTCTGTGACAGCCCCTCAAGTACTGGAATTAATCTGGCTTAGTCATTATTATATACCCAATAGAATAGCATCATATTCTTTTGATGTTCACTGGAAGATCAAAAGGAGGCTTATTTTTTCTTAGAATTGCAGTATTTGATACAAAACTAAATGGGACTGTTCAAAATCTGTCTGATTATTCCAACCACTGACCTGAAAAGTAGCAACTGACATGTAAAATGTGCTTGAGTATTAAAAATGCAAGAAGGGAGATCATACCAGTTATGGAGCCAGATTTAGATTCACTATCGTTGTATTCTGTCTAAAAACCTTCATTCTGTGAATTCAACAAAAACTGATCTCACAAAGCAAGTTCCAAAAAGATATATTCAAAGATAGAAATCTAGAAGGCAAAAATCATGAGAAGCAGTTTTGGGAACCAAGTGAATATTGGCTTAATCTTACAGCTGAGCACAACACTCACAAACATGGAAGTTGAGGCAAAACTAGAATGACCCAAAGTCCTTCAGAGTCACAGGTTTCAAAATAAAGAGTAGAAAAAAACCTCAGTTTGATGCTGGATTCCAAATGAAGCAGAGCAGATAGATTACATAGTAACAGGGCTTTTTTTCTGTGGGAACAGGGCGGAACGGCGTTCCGGATCCTTTTCAGAGTCCGCGTCACGTGACGCGTCTCAACCAATCGCGTGCTATTACTTCCGGGTTTTTTTAACGTGACGGGGGGGCGCGTTCCGGCACCTTTTGGTGCCGAAAAAAAGCGCTGTCCATTTGGGTATAATGTGGGCCTTTCATCCATCCTATAGTCCATGCTTGATAAGCTAGTACATTTTCCAAACCTAGGCCACTATGATTTAAATAAATCACAATTGAGCAAATTAAAGTTTAGCACCATGTGTCAATACTGCAAGATGAGTAACACATTAGAAAATAAAAATCACATTCAAGATTCCTGCATTTCAACACCAACAGTAACCCAATAAAGTAACATTATTATTTATTTTCAGAAGTCACTAAAAAAAACTGCAGTGAAACTTTTTTTTTTTTAAAGAGATGCTCATTCAGACAATTGGAATAAAGCACATTTGGAAAGGTACACAGTCTACGTCCTATTATTGCACTTATCTTTTTACATTTAAAAATAATCTGAACACAAAAGACATATTTATAAAAACGACAGTGTTAATATACAACATCGTACTGGAAGTAATGTGTCGCGGTTAAAAAAAAAACCCACGCAGAATTGTGGCCTGTTTCATACAAAAGGGTAAGAGGCAGTGGTGTTGGCAGGACAAGTCAAGATGGCGGCTGTAACCCCCTCAAAAGTCAAGATGGCGGCTGTAGCCCCACAAATCCCTGTCCTTTTTTTACATGCGTTTTGATTGCCTGTTTGCAGAGGCCATTTCGATTCTTTTGACACACACTGCCATACTCCCTGGATAAAAGGGGTTAGCAAACCTATGTCTGATTGTGGCTGACTGTCAGGTCATACTTTGGGAGTCCCAAAGTAAATGTTCCAAAGGGAGAAATTACCCTGCTAAGCATCTTGTTTGCTCTCTATAATCCATGGTTACTATCTCCTCAATTGTGGTTTAGAATTCTCCCCACTTTCCATTGTGTTTCTGTACAACTTGCTCACTCAATTAATTCCTACAAGGTGCCACTTTCTATGACATGATGAATATATATTCCACCCAACTTCTGCAATATACTAATTTCAGATCCCACTATTTCAAAATTATTATCATCAAGTTGACAGCTCATCAGTAACAGGGACAGATAATTGATGTCTAGAGCAAGATAAAAAAAAACCCCAACAGCATTCAAAATAAAATTAATCATAACTTTTAAACGATACTCATTTTTTCACATAATTAACTTTTGTGTCTGGCAAACAGATGGACTTACACAGTCTGAATACATTCTGAATACCCTTGTCATGATTCCAAATTAATATTTATAAAATTACAATACATTTAAGTTCACTTTTCATGTATATATCAAGTGACTGATGGTAAAGTCGCTCCCAAAACATCTTGATTTAAAGGTGTCTATAGCCTAGCAATTTGGGAAGGAAGACCAATCATGCCCACAGTGCAATGATAGACAACGTATCAGCCAGCGCTCAGATTTCAACTTTGCTGCAGAGTGCTCTAATTTAATATTATATCAGTACTACAAAGTACCAGAATCCCTTTGGCCACATTAGGCTACAGAATTTTTGGGGTTTGTAGTTCCTGTGCTTCTGCATGGCACTAGCTTGGAATAACTCAACTCTTTAACAGGAAAAAGAAAATGGAAATAGCAAGCTGAGAAAGATTTACAGTTGGTGATTCAGAATCAGAAATTA
The DNA here is from genome assembly GCA_025802295.1 of Psammodynastes pulverulentus. NCBI lineage: Eukaryota > Metazoa > Chordata > Lepidosauria > Squamata > Psammodynastidae > Psammodynastes > Psammodynastes pulverulentus. Next base: position 48,416,619 of record JAOYMU010000292.1, on the reverse strand, counting down.
AATGTAGCATTTCTGTATAAAGATACAGGTAGTCCTTGACTTACAACTGGTTGCTTAGCAACTGCTTGAAGTTCTGATGGACTTACCTGGGGGGAGTACTTAGGATCTGGTTGCAAAGTTCTGATGGTCAGCCCCCCCATGTCATGTGACTACACTTCAAGAACTCGACTACCAGGCCACATTGATGGCTATTTATGTCCATCCTGAGGTCACATGATTGTGTTTTATGATGGTGTTTCTGAAAACCAGCATTTACTTCTGATTTTTGGCAAAACTGGCCCATAGAAAGCCATGGGTTCACTTAATGACCACAGTGGTCACTTTGCAACCATGGCATTTGGTCATGTGACCAATTCATTTTATGACCACTGGGAAGGAGGCTGAAGTATTTTATGGAAGTGGTCTTTTATGCAAACATTAATATGGGAGCCAAAATTTAAGCTCCCTTCAGCCTCAGATTGCAAACTGCCCCCAATCCTCTGAGAAAAAGAACTGAATACATTGATTCTGACTTAATTTCTCCTTTCCAGAACACTCTCCTCAACCACTGATTGGTTGCAGGGCCCCAAGTTCCACCTTCTGCTACCTGCCTAACCAATAGGGAAGGGACTATGGTTGCCTTGCCAACCTCATTATAGTGGTTTGTGGCCTAGTAAGCCCTTCCTGCAGAAAGTGAATAGAATCATACTAACCAGTTGAAATGGTAACTTTTGATAGAGCTAGCCTGATGGTGAGCTGTCCAAGGTGCTGGAAAATATACGACTTGAGTTAGGGGCTAACCAGATTAAATACTGGATGTTGTACCAACACCGGCAGTAAAGCGAATTGCAATCCATTTGCAATACATCTCCTTTGCAATTAAATGCATTTAATTTTTTTTCTGAAAGCACTTCTTGTAAATGGCCATATGGATTAGGGTCATCTGTAGGGGGTTCCCCAAAAATCATGAAAGAGACTGTGCTCGTGCAAAGCCCCACCTCATTTTAGGTACATCCGGAAGCACATAAAAATGAGGTTTTGCTTGACTCCCATTGGTTGCAGCTGCCATTTTGACTGTTTTCAGCCCCATCCTGTGAATATGTGGCTTCAAACAAATATACAAAATAAATCCATTCACCACAAGGGTGATACTACACCAAGGCTTGGTGTAGACGGGTCCATCATAAATATAAATCTCATTTGGTGCTCGAAATCTGGAATTGAGGGTTTGATACTGACGTAGGAATTTAAGGCAACAGGAACAAGATATATATTTAATTAATTTCCAGTATTTATCATTTCCTTGAAAACTAATCCCCTCCCCAATTTATTTAAGGATTATCATACCGCTTTGTGCTGATACCTGCCTCTCCCCAACCTCCCCCCCCCCATCATCCTGGTTTATTTAAAAACAAGACAAAACCAAACCAGGCCAACCTCCCTTACATTTAGCTCTCTGCCTAAAATAATTTCCCCACTAAAATGATTTGTCAGGCATGTGCTTGGACGATGTGAGAAGTGTTCAGAAGTAGTGCATGTGATACTGTGATGAAGCGTGTACATGAAAGTAATTTTTGTTCATTTTGAGATGGTGAACTACACACACATTTTCCACAATCTAGAGGGAACACGTGCAACCACACAGAATCTTTAACAGTCTATTTAAGAAACTGCTACCACAGAGGCACAAAAAACTGCTAATACCAACATTTTAGAATAGAATTGGAAGTTATGGCCATGTAGAATTGAAATCCAGAAAACCCACTTTTTTCAAGCCGGGACTTATAATTTGTTTTCTCTTTGTTTTGAAAGCCACAGCAGGTGGCAGATCTTCAGAAAGCCATGCAGATCAGACCTGGTGATCTCTTAATGGGGAATAATACAAGCTGTAGACTAGAACAGGGGTCTCCAACCGTGGCAACTTTAAGACTTGTGGACTTCAACTCCCAGAGCTGCAAAGCTGGCTGAGGAATTCTGGGAGTTGAAGTCCGCAAGTCTTAAAATTGCTAAGGTTGGAGATCCTTGGACTAGAATGAAAAGTCAAGGACTAGGAAGTAAAAATGAAGTGGGTGACAGCAAATGATTTCATACCATTGCAAAAAAACAAAAACAAAAACAAAAAACAATGGATACATGCATGTAGTAATCAGGAATAGAGCACAACTAAAATAATCTTCACTTTCATGACTGAAACTGTCTTAATCAATTGTTCCTTTCATTTCATCTCAAAAGTATTGAATGCAATTTTAGGCAAATCAAGAGTGCATTTCTTTAAAAATGCGATCTTGGTTTACTGCGTTATCGTAATAACGTTTATCTCCCTCGACATTAGGAAGATGCTAGACCCATTTTTCTAAAATTCTTCTAATTTAAATTCTAGAGGCCAATAACTGTGATTTTGAATGATAAACACCGAACATTATATTCTTACTAAACTGTCCTAGAAACACAACATTTGTTTCTAATTATATTTTCTCCCTGTATCTATTCTCCAATGTGCATATAGTGTCACATCCAGATTTGATGATTTAATGTTGACAGCTGAGACGTTTTCATTAGCATTCCCCAAATCCTCAAAAAATTCTTACCTCCACAATAGAAAACACATATTTTTATCCCCCCAGACATTCTCATTTTTTAAAAACTAAAAGCATGCTGGATCCACAAAAGCAGCTGAAGTCAAAACTACCTGGTATATCTAGAAAACTCTTGCAGCCATCCATATTGGACAATTTCATCACTCAGTTTGAGTTACAAAATGTAAAAATTTCAGACAGACACATTCAAATCATTCAGACATTTTAAAAGACACTCAGGTTTTCTAATACATAGTACGTTTCCCAATAAATAGTTATCAGTTTACAAAATTTACGGCAAATACTTCTCTTGGAGTGCTAAGAGTTTAAGAAGGACCATGAAAATGAGTTCATGGCTAAACCTGAGGTGTCCTTTGGGGGAGGGCCCAGTGGCTTCCAGATCAATATATGAAGCTGTCTTTTACCAAATCAGGCCACTGGTCCTTCTAAGCTAAGCATTTGTTGTTCTAGTTGGCAACAGCTCTTCCAGATCTTTGGCAAAATCCTTTTCCAGCTCTTCAGGTTCTGATATCCAAGACCGTTGAGTTGGAGATGCCCAGAAATTGAATCTGAGAGCTTCATCTTCAGGGAGTTACAAATGCTGGGAACAATCACCCCATGTGATGGAAAACAAGATACCAAAACTCTTCGAAGAAACCAAATGCAATCCTTTTTTTCTTGTTGTTGCCCCTGTATACTACCGAACTTTCCATAGAACCAATGCAAAATATTTTATTGTGCCATCTTTGGCATTAAAAGCAAAAGACACAGCTAGCCATTGATTTAATTTATAAA
>JAOYMU010000292.1:48310941-48333094 GCA_025802295.1 Psammodynastes pulverulentus | reverse complement strand
AGGCTTTCTCAACCTGCCCTTTCCAAAATATTGTCTATCACTCATGTCATCCCCTACAATTATCATTGTTTGACTAATTCATGTGGAGAACATTAAAGGATAGATAACTAAATCCCAGTGAGATCAGAACATGGTGAATCTAATTTTTTTTATGATGCCATGTTACAGAAACTTAAGTACAGGTAGTCTTTGACTTACAACCACCATTGAGACCCAAATTTGTTGCTAAGTGAGACATTTGTTAAATGAGTTTTGCCCCATTTGATGACCTTTCTTGTCACAGTTATAAGTGAATCTCTGCAGTTGTTAAGTCACTAACATGGTTGTTAAGTGAATCTGGCTTCCCCATGGACTTTGCTTGTCTGAAGGTCGCAAAAAGTGATCACATGACCCCAAAACACTGTAACCGTCATAAATATGAAATCGGTTGCCAAGCTGAATTTTGATCACATGACCATGGGGCTGCTGCAACAGTCATAAGTGTGAAAAACTCTTGAGTGGTAAGTTACTTTTTTCACTGCCATTGTAACTGAGTGGTTGTAAGTCGATGACTACCTGTAGGTTCTTGAAATCGATAAGAGATGGACATTAAAGAAATTGAAAGTAAATATTTAGTTGTTTTACTTCTGGTTAACTCCACAACTGACTGCATTGTTAGATATACTGTATGTAAGCATTCACCAGCCATTCAGTACATGTTATCAGACAGACTCTTATAAATGAAGTAACAAAAAGATTTTTTTCTGCTCTTTTCTTTTATAAGAAATTGCTTTGGGCATCATCCCATGCAGTAGACACACCAATGATTAATTTTGATTACCATCATTTTGCAAAAGATGGGAAACTGGAGAACTTGCTGGGGCCTCAGTTAAAGCTGCACTGGGAAGAGTTGGACATCTTTACAAAGGGTGAAACTGCAACTTCCCGGTGAGTATTGTACTCCTTCAACTGCACTTGCTTTTTATTGAACAGTTTTCCATGCTCCAGCTTTACATTTGTGGTTATTTTATGCTATCTTGCTTATAAACTATTTGATGTTTTTGTGCAAGTGGGATTATGTAAATTACAACTCTTCATCATTTTTACATATGGAACAGTCTGGAAAGTTGTTGGCTCAGACACTTTTGGACACCTCATATCTGTTGCTGATCTTTCAATCTCAGCCATTTGTAAAGCAAATCAATACGAACCACGACTCCTATAACAGTTACAATTAATTGTTCTTACGATGTTCTTACGATTAGTCAACATGTAAAATATGTAGACTTGCCTTTTCAGTCAGAGTTGGGCTACAGTCCTGAGAAGACCATTTTGGGCAAAACTGATCTAGTCAATTCCAGCAGCGCAGATGCACATTCTTGATAAATTGTGGCAAAGGACACTAGCAATGAATAAATTGAATTGTTATCATTTGTGCCCCTGCTTTAAGACTTGTGCTATTGTCCATAGAATTCTAAATTTTCGTGCTAGAATTGCTCAGTAAAATACTCAACTTACAGGGGGAGATACAGTACTAATTATTTTAGCTCTTTGACTTGTTTTTTGAAGTCAACAGATAGGTACCATTCGAATGAATTGCCTGGATTGTCTAAATCGAACTAATACCGTCCAAACCTTCATAGCACTTGAGGTGAGTGATAGAACATTCAGTTTCTAAGAGTTTGTGCCAAACTCTTACAAGAGGAATTATCAAGCAAACATTGGATATTATGTGGGTGGGAAATTTGATTCTTATCCTGTCTCATTCTGCACTGTATTTTTCTTTTTTTCAAATCAGATTCTCCAAAGTCAACTAGAAAGCCTGGGATTAAATTCCAAACCTATAGTTGAACGCTTTTGGGAGTCTTACAAAGCAATGTGGGCCCTCAATGGGCACAGCCTAAGCAAGATTTTTACAGGCAGCCGTGCTTTAGAAGGAAAAGCTAAGGTAAATGAAAAAGTGAGCCTCAATTATTCTCTGACATTTCAAGAACTGTGAAATTAAATTAAATTGTTAATCCTATTCTTATATAGGTTGGGAAATTCAAAGGTGGTGCCCGGTCAGTGTCACTGACCATTCAGTCAAACTTTTTTGACAGCGTGAAACAGGAAGCCATTGACTTACTGCTTATGGGTGATTTTTATAACGAAGAGTATGCTGATAAAGAGAGAATGCTGCTGGATCATACCGCATTATTGAGTAAGCAAGATCATTTTTATTTCAATAACTTTTCAGTCTTATTTGTTCTTGTATATTTCTTGGGAGTAATCCACTTAAGCAAGCTTGCACAAGATTTCATATTAGAAAAAAAAATCAGAATTATGTTTCGGATTTCCCAGTAGGATATTCAGCCGCTCTCTTCATTGAATCCAAAATCAGTGTCTGACAGGTGAAAGGTTCCATTAGTGGGAGATTTTAATACAACAATAGAACCCTACTCATAGAATAAAGGACCTGACTATCTCCACCATTTTTTCTTGACCCTCCAATCCACAATGGCGCTTCAGCATTCTCTAGAAAGATGGATGACCGCTCAGAACACTGAAGGAGGGTGGAATCTGAAAACATCATGCCCCTGTTTTTTAAACTATGGACATATCATGCAAAAATGCTCCTCTCTGTAGAAGAAAAAAATTGATCTGTTCTCATATTATCCATGCGTCTGCTTATGAACTGTCACTAGTAAGAAACATTATTGCTATAAGGGGCTTCAATATAATTTAACATGCTTCTGCTGCATTTAGAGAGTGCTTAGAAAGGAAATACTTGGAAGCATGACAGCAAAATAATTATCAAAAGATAATTCGCAATCAGTGCCATGGTTTAAGGGAAAAAATATCTTTCTTTTCTCGCTTTCCTCATCTCTATTAGTGACACCAAGCACTTTGAACATCATGTCAGAGCGTCAATTTGAATTCACAAACTTCAAGAGAATTCGTGTTGCCATGGGGACCTGGAATGTAAATGGAGGCAAACAGTTTAAGAGTAATATCCTTGGTACCAGCGAATTAACAGATTGGTTATTTGATTCCCCTAAGCTCTGTGGGGTTTCAGAGTTCCAAGGTAATAAAAAGTCCTACAGGTGATATTACAAAATATATATGTATATGTATGTATGTATTTGTGTGTGTGTGTGAATATATGAGGATGTCATTTGGGACTACCCAGTTCCATTGTAGGAGTAACAAAGCTTTTTAGATACTTCTAGTAGGAACTAATTATGTGCATTTGGGAAGGTAGGTTTAATTATTCGTGTTTATTTCCTTTCCTGAAATGGAATGATTAGATTAAGTTCATATGTTTTGTTTTTCCCTCCCCATCACAACAGATGATCATTGTCCCGCTGACATATTTGCTGTAGGATTTGAAGAAATGGTAGAATTAAATGCTGGTAATATTGTGAATGCGAGGTAGGTTGAAATTGAATTGTTGAACTGCTGTGTTTCAATTCCTGTGTGAGAGGCTCATTGAATTTCTTATTCTTGGTAGTTTCAGAGCTATCATAAATTTTGTTATTCTCAAAAGTATTTTTAATTTTCTGAAATGAGTTTGTTCAGTATTTGTTAATTATCTTTCTTTATATTGATATTTTTATACGAGATATTTTTATAGTCCAAATAGTTACTTGATGCTCTGTCATTAAAATGTATTTTAGCACTACATGCTGTAAACTAGCCAGGGTACAATACTCTTCAGTGGCTTTATATAAGTATAATAAATAAAACGATTACAAATCTCTAGAGTAATTCATATATGCATGCATTAACCGTGATGGCCCGGTGGTTAGAATGCAGTATTGCAGGCAAACTCTGCACACTGCCAGGAGTTTGATCCTGACCAACTTAGCCTTCCATCCTTCTAAGATCAGTAAAATGAGGACCCAGATTGTTGGAGGCAATATGCTGACTCTGGAAACCACTATAAAGCACTATGAAGTGGTATATAAGTCTAAGCACTATTGCTAATTGTTGACTGTAGAATCAAATAATGACTTATGTATCTGCAAGAACCTTCACAATAAACTTGGATCATCTGATACAAGTGCAATTCATTTCAGTAGAAATAATTTACATATTCAGCTGAAAGTCATCAGTTGATGTTTACTCATATATGAACCAATACATTAGAACTGACAATCCTTGTGACCACAAAGATCACATTGATTGCTGGGTAATGGGCCAATGGCTAGAGTGCATTTGTATGCCAACACTCTGCATATCATGCTCAGGTATCCAAATATCTCACTTGCAACATGTAGTTATAAAGAGCTTTCTTTCAGCTCATGGCCATAGAAAAAACAATTGTGCTCAACAGGATTGCTGAGAAAGAAAGAGAAGCAACCTTTAGTGGCTTTCGTCAAGATTGCTGACTATGGGAGGGGGAATTTAGGTTCATCATATAAATTCTAAAATTCTAAATGTCGTATTTAGATACACATAATTGAACAATGGCCTACTAATTTATTTATATAATTAGGTCTAAAAAGCATTTTGCTCAAATCCATAGAACATGTCATGGAATTTTGTTAAATTCTTTGATGAAACAGTATGTTTAAAAACATATATCTATTATTTTTTTAGCACAACCAATAGGAAGATATGGGGAGAACAGATACAGAAGGCTCTTTCAAGGACACATCGATATATTCTGTTGACCTCAGCGCAGCTTGTGGGTGTTTGCCTCTTCATTTTTGTAAGACCTTTCCATGTTCCCTATATAAGGTAGTTCTTCTTGCTTCTATTTTTACATGACAACTTTGTGAAGAGATTGTAGATTTTCTTTTATGGAAATAATAATTAAGGAACAACTGTGTTTATTTCTAATTCTGATTTAAATTGCCTAGAGGAGAGGGCCTGTGAGGCCGCCTTGGAAAAGCAAAAGACCTGCTCAAGGTGCCTCTGCCACTTGATGTCACTCGTGCCAGCTCAATGTCACTTGCACCCATCCTGAACTCCGTTTTTGGCTGCGATGGCCTCCTGCAGCCCTCCGCCAGCAAACAAGGAGCTCAGGAGGACTGTGTGCAGCCCTCCCAAGCTTCATTTTCACTGGCAGAGCACTACAGGAGACTCTGGCAGCCAAAAATGGAGCCTGGGAGCGGTGCCCCCGACATGAGTGATATCAAGCTGGCCACGTCCACCATGGCCACACCCACCCCAGCCATATCCACCCGGCCCCTAAGGTCAAACAGAACCCTGATGCGGCCCTCAATGAAATTGAGTTTGACATCCCTGGCCTACAGGAAAATCGAAGTTAAGTATTTGGTTTTGTTGGTTCTTCTCACCAGGGTGAATTGAAATAATTACTTTGTTTTTCAAAATGGAATTTTCTGTATTCCTGTATTTCTGAGATGAATTATAGTTTACCATTTCCCCCTCCCCCCCATTTCTTTATATAGTTAGCACTTCAAATATTAATAGTGTTTGGAAGCCAGCCAAATGTTCAGAGATGAAAACAAGTAGTGGCTTTTGATTCTTTCCTACTCTTGCAGTATATATGTCTTGCTAGGAAAGCTATGCACTATTTCTCCATAAAAATTAGATTACATGAATTAAGCCCACACTCATTCCCTATGATAATAGTGACTATGTGTTCATGTCATGTGTGAACCACACTTGTGTACAGTACTTGCAGTATTCCTTATGCATTTTTCCTCTCATTCATCATTCATCAAAAACACAGCAAAATGCAGATGTCAGGTGGAATAGAGTAGAAGCACTTGTACATACTTAATATTATCATTGCGGTTACCTGTTTGGTACTAGGTGATTTTTTTTATTCAGAAAATTATTTTAGGATTCATACAAGTCATTTCATAAAATATTTTTTCATATTTTGGCTGTTTTATATTCTGCTGGTTGAGTTACTTTCATTTTATGCTATGCTATTCAATTTTTAAAAAATGTTTTTATCAGTTTAAGACACACACACACACACACACACACTTTCCAAAATATACAGTTGCTGGGCAATAGAAAGCTACAAAACATGCCAAAAAGAAGGAGGAACATGCATAGGAGCTGTGCCCAATAAATTGCTCTCTTTGAATTGCATTCTGCTTGAATAATTCACGTAATAAAACAAGTGGGTTTTGAGATCTTTATTGCAATGCACTGTGCCCTCCATTACAAAATTGTATTTCAGAGCCAGCGTAATGGCATGTTCCTTGAAAATAGCTGCCTGATAGATTGATATTGGCAGACTAAAGAATGGCATCTAGTTGCTTCTCTCAAGTTCTGACAGTTTTTATAGCCTTCAAAATATTGTTATGTCAAACCAGGTGTGTATGATATTCTGATCCAAAATAGGAAAAGGCCTTCAGATCTGCCATGAGCAGATTCTCCCTACCTGTTGGTAATTCTTAAAAGAAGTTTTGCATGGGATTCCAGGAAAATGAGGGTTTGAGTTAAGGAAGAAGTACCAGCATTTGACACTCATGTGCGGCTTTTCATCATCTCCTTAACACACTCTTAAATGAAGCGTATATTTTCTTGGAGTCCCAAAACTACTAGATGAACTGAGGAGAAGACATGGTTTCTTTGGGGAATCATCATCAAACAGAGTGAATGTGCCCAGGCCAGATCGGAAGCACCTTCCCGCTTAAAATCTGAAGAGTGCATAATCTGTTCAAAGCATAATCTAAGATGCTGAACAGAAAATTTACATTAATAGGGTCTGTGACTAACAACTCATATCCACTTTCCTTTAGAAACTTCCTGTCAAATTCTAAATTCAAGTCTGTTCACATTATAATTTGTCATAACAGGAGGAAGAGGGGAGTTTCCCTGACAGGGCCTCTGAGGAATGCTGTAGCACATTTTTTCAAGATAAGGGAAGGCGGGAGCCAGGTTCTGGAGTGTGGTGATGCTATAGGAGAATGTGATTGATGACATCCAGCTATGAATGTATTTCATTGGAGAATGTGTCTCTAGGGGGATGGGGGGAAAACAGGGTCATAGGGAAACGTAAACTGGGTGGGTCAGATGCAGCTTCAAACAAGTCTTGCCGACATGTTGTTTCCAATTAAAAGTTTTGGAGGTTTTGAAGTTTGACTAATGGCTCATGATTTATTTGGAATGTCTGTTTGGAAACCTGACAGTGAGTGGAGGACTGGAGTACTTTTCTCAAGAAATGGCTCTGAACCCGCTCAATTGTGTTAATGTCCGATACACAGTGCGGGTTCCAGGCGGACAAGCTGTATTCGAGAATTGGTCTGGCAAAGGTTTTGTCATTCTCTTTGGTCATAATTATTCTTTGCCTGAGTTCATGCGTTACCCTCAATGCTATCACTAAACTATTGTTTCGTTACTCTCAATGCTACTATTAGCCTATTGCTTACTATTTTATTGGAATATAGACTCTACCAACCTCACAGTCGTACTTTCCTTTTAATCTGCAAGCGCTGGCAAAGAAAGATGGGAATTGAGAGAGAGATGATTTAGTTCATGAACCTTGATCCCTTGAAATCCCCTCTAATGAGTTGAACCAGAGTCATTAACTATTTATGTCTGTCCTTCTGGTACATCAGAAGATGGCAGCCCATGGATGGAAAGCAACGGATGGATGCACTTCCAGTCCCTTGTTCCCATTAATGTACAAAGTTACCTCGAACAAATAAATTTCATAAAGACAACTCAGCTAATCAGATTCCACATGCATTTGACATTAGTAGTCAAGTCCCCCTGGATAATGGGCCAACAAACGGGTTTAAAAGGTTGCTTATAGCTACAATCAGCATACTTCCTGTAGGATTAGAAGTAGATTTTAAAAATCTGATTGCAGAATATGTTGAACTGCTTCCCTGGGCTTTCCTCAATGTTCCCATGCCTTTTTTTCATCTGCTTTCTTTTGGAAAGATCTGGTTATAGTTCTTAGCTAATTTGATACATTTTTTGAGATACAATTTTGAGACCCTTGATATATTTGCCAACTGACTTACAAGAGCTATTGCACTCTGAAAGTATTTAGAAAGCCTGGATACAATTAATATGCTGACAAAATGGCTTGCAGAATGAAGTTATAGCTTTTGTTAACTCTTTAATCTAGCAGCCGACTAGAACGCCACAATTTGCAGTAGTACAAAAGGCAGCCACGTCTTTAGAAAGTCACAATACGTTTGAAAATACTAACACAGGTCCTGGTCTTAGCACATCTCCAGAAAAAAAAACTACTTCCAAATAAAGAAAGTGTAAGTTCAAATCAGATTAACTGATTTGATTAAGCCGAGTTCAAAATCAATGTGTGCATGGACAGTTCATGATAGGCAACACAAAGTCTAAACTGTGCATTGCAATCATATTCTGGCCTTAAAGTCCATTGTGGTATCATGTAGTATGCCTCACTTTAAAGGAACCAGTGTGAAAGAGGTGCCAGCTTTTAAAAATAGTTCTTTGAAGTCTTAGCCATCAGCTGTGCCAATGATAATAGACAAAAAAGAAATCCTAACACTTTATTGGGACTGGAAGCTAATCCAATATAGTTTCTTCTAATCTGGCGCAAATATGTTGGGGTTGTCTCAAAGATGCTTTTTCCAAAAGGCAACTGGACTTTCTTGTTGTTTTTTTAAAATGTTTCTCTTCTCATCCAAGAAGCTTCTTCAGTTCTATTTTCAGTTTGTTTCATCCAGAGGTTCTAGGAGTAGTAGCTTTCTGTTTATTTAGGGATTTTTTTTAAAGACTACTATAGATTGTTGATTTTTTTTTCAAGTTTTATTTTAAAGGTTCAGATATTTACTGGGCAAATTAAAACATGAACATCTTGGATTTTTTAATTTTAAGAAGAAATTCATATGGTTCTGAGCAGGAAAAATAATTTTGGCTAGCAGCTGAACTCATCACCTATATATTAGTTGAAAATCAAACTCTGCCAGGGATATAGTAATTTTGATTAACAAATTTTAAAATTTATAGTAAAACAATAAAGATCTAGAAGGGCATCTTTGTACTATTTATTGAATGTTCTAATAACCATACCCTTTTGAATTACTGTCGCTAAAGGAACAACCAGATGTTTCAACGTAGGTATTTCAAATGTTTGTCTTTATTTTACTTGAAGATTTTAATCAAGTGATGACCCTGTGTTATAGCAAAATATTTTCCAACTGAATGAATTCCCTTACATGGAAATCACATATACACATGTTAAATTTTAGTGAATATGAGACTTTTAAATCCTTCCCCATGAAAATTTTTTTTTCTCAGCTCCAATCAGAGTTCTTCCTAACTGGATATTTTTTTTTTTTTTTAGTATTTTAATCTTTAATTGAATGCACACATATATCTGATAATGCTCCAGGAACGTTATCAGTTATTATGTTTTTAAGATGGTTTTAAATACATCCTTCAAGGATTTACTTTTTATAAGACGGATTAAACAAGATTTTGAATATTTTTTTAAAAAATAATGATGTGTACTTAATGGTTGATTGGAAACTTTACAGCTTTTGTAGTTATATTATTGCATATACTTTATGGAGAAAGAAAATCAACTTCTGAACAGCTTCCAAAGAACATTTGGAAAATAAAGTTAAAGAAATTTAAATACATTTATCCTTACTGCAAACATATACTTTTCTGGGATCAGAGCTAATGCTCAGGCCCAGAAAAAAGATGCCTTTTTAAAGAAATCTCAACAATTTACAAACACTCTAAATCATCTTGCTACATGGTCTAAAGAATGGGGATCCTTAATGAGAACTACTAGAGACTTTACAATTAAGATGCACAAGGGAGGGAAATATACTTAGTTTTTTTTTCCCTTATACATATAGATTTAGGCTTCCTTGGCCTAAATCTATAAATCATTACTGGCCCACATTAGCACTTATATATTTATATTTATCCATTTTGGAATCAACCTTTTGAATTAAAAGAGGTAGGACTACTATATCTGGGTTGCAAAAATGTGAGTCAGCACTAAATTACAACAAAAGTGCGGAGAATATTTGTGAATTTTTTTTTTATATGAATTAACTTGTTTCAGTATATCTTTAACCAGCCTTTTTAATTAAGAAAAAGTATAAAGCCAGCCTGGAAGCTCGCTTGAGATGATATAAATTATAACATAACTGAAGAAGAGCAGTTTTGAGAAAAGTAAGTTAACGGAATAAATGCAACAAATAGGAAAGTTATGAGAAACGGGGAAAACAACCCTGTTTTTATCTCGCCTTCATTGTTTCCTTTGCTTCAAGTCATCCATTCCTGCACTGAGAATTGGCTAGGGAAAAAGGGAAAAACTTAGCAGTAGGCTTTAGAAAATTATTTTAATCCCTCTTTAAGATAGTAAATTGAAAAAATCTAATAACTGACTGCTCTTGAAAATAAGTGTCCTAAGTTGAAAGAAGGAAAGAACCATTAATGAATAAAATGAAATATGGAATATTAATCATTGTTACAAAACACACTTTTAAAGTATTTTAAAAAGATTTATACATCTTTTTGATGCATATGCCTACAAACCTGAGGCAAAATGCTGTAATAGGGCATTGTTTTTCCTATGGGGACACCTTGTGGCCTGTTTCAGTATTGAAAAAATTAACTATACATGCATGAAAGCGAACTGAACACCTTCTTGCCACCTTTGTAAAAAGAAAAAAAAAGGTTTTAGTTTTTACCACCTTAAAACTATCTATGATATTGTTAATGCAAAGCATGTTAAATTAGTATAATTAATGTTCTCATTTATATTGTTGTCTATAGAATTGTTACAGGTTTATCACAAGGAGAAATATCCTTCTATGAACCAAATAGAAAAGTTGGTTACTTAGAAAAATACATTTTTCTTAAAAATAAAGCAGCTAATTAGTAGATAATAACCTTACTAAAAAGCTTTTTGAAAATTGCACAGTCTGTCTCTGGGAAAGACTATTAGTAATTTCTTCCTAGAATGCATTTATTTGATTACAAGATTTGGCCTACATTTAAAGTCTACCTATAGCACAGTTTTAAATTATACAAGTGATTTAAAAGATCTGCACATCTTTTAAAATTGCAAGTAAAATATGAAGAAACAATACCTTTAGCTCAAACAGTAAAAACTCTGATTCAGCTTATGGATTATAGCAGCAATAGGATGTAACCAGCGCCATCTACTGGTTCGGGATCGCACATGTGCACTGGAAAAACACATGTGGGATGCTTCCCAGCCCCCAGCTGGGGCTTGTAGGAACAAGCAGCTCCAGGAGATAAAGCACAGGTAAAAATCAAGGTGGGTGGTAGGGGCCATCATAGGTTTTTTGCTTCCTCTTCTGCTCCGCGAATGGAGGCTTCCCATAACCGGATCACCTGACCCGGGCAGACCCGGCTAGATCCCACCTTTGGAACATAGGCATGGTTACAGCAGCCTTCCCCAAGTTGATTCTCTTGGGATGTGACGGATTTAAATTAGTCTAATTCTGACACAGCTTGAAAATTGGAGAAATTTAAACCCAATACATTTCGAGTGACCAGCCTCAAACATGGGCAAAATGTTCAATATGTAATTCAGCCAGTGGTTGTCCTTAAACCAATAGTCCATCACTCAATGGTTCACATGTTGGACACAGTATGCTTTCTAAACCATGGTTCACTGATCAATGCACAACTGACTAGGTTCACACACTAAAATTAACAATAAACCACAATTTATAGAGCACGGAAGTCAAAACCAAGCAAAGCTGTTATGGCTTAGCAGAATCCTGGAATCCAGCCAATCTTCCCTCTTGTAACAAATTGTTGCTACACAGAAAAAAGGAGAGGGCCATATAAATCACTACAAACTCCTGGGAAAAAACATAAGTAAATCTGTTTTTTTTCAAGCTCAAAGCTTGGAAGCTTACTTATCTTACAATTTAAAAAAAAAAAAATTGAACTTTTTAAAAAAGGTGCTAGCTATTTAAACAAAAAATTTGCTATTTATACAATAAAAATTTAACAGAATCTTAAAATAAAGAACAAGATACATCTGTTTCATGTACTGTCTTAACATACATTTGTGTTGTCAATGAAAAAAACATGTCCTTACAGGATTATACTAAAAAATATCTGAACACTGTTTGAAAAAGTGGCTCTTTCGTCAAAGGAAGATCAAGGGCAAAAAAGTTAAATCCATCAAAATGAATGTAAATATTTAAAACCAAGGGTCCTTACATGTGTGTTGTTATCCATCTTAATATAAAATAAAGCCTATGAGTCAAGTAAGACTTCAATTCCTGGCATTATAGGAGAGTTCCTTTCATTCTTTTTGGCAGTTAAAAAGCAACAATGCCACTACTATATATTTTCCATTATGGTTTGATTCAAATCTTCAGACACACATGCACGTTATTAGTAATTCTACTACATCTTAAACAAAAACTCAAATAGTATTTAAGGTCCAAATTCAACAATTTGAAATCACATAAGGAATTTGACTGTTTCTATACCAACAGAGCCACCCTGGGAAGGAAGAAGAAAACTTGTCAATTTATCTTCACGTGAGAATTCAAATACAACGCATCTAGACACAGACACAAGCACAAACACTGATCTTCTGTTGTAAGAATGTTTATTGCCTTTAAAACATTCTAATATGCTGAGTGGTGAACGGAACTTCTCATTACCATCAAAACAGTACTTTGCCTTTGAGACAAAATAATGCAACTCCACCTTCCAATCATGAAAAACAGAAGTTTGAGAGAGAAGCCAAATTACCTTCTCTTGAACATTGTGAAGACTTCTCCAGAGTAGAAGATAACTACATAACTATAATTTGCTCAGAACAGCCAAGGCTAAAATGGGTAGCCCAATCCTTCATGCAGTTAACAGTCCATAGCTTTATTAATTTTGGTTTCATTCAATGTCAGGTCAGATTCAGACAAAGCATGGAAAGTAATACCGTACCATCGTGCTATTTTCGGGTAGGGCTCTCCTACATGGAGTCCATAATCCACTGCCAGCTCCAGCAATATATTCAAAAGGATATTATTTAAAGTGTCAAAGCTAGCAGTTTCAGGCAATGGGGAGGAACCCCTTGTTTAAACATAAGAGTCAATGCCAGTTGCTTTTAAAGCAACTTTTAAATGCATGTATACATTTTCAGAAAATTTATATCCCCCTGAATAATGGAAATGGGTACTTGAATCAACCATGGAGCCAGGATTTTAAAGCCTGTTTCGTGTTACATATAAACAAAGGTGGCATTCGTTTCTGGAAGGCTTGAGTCTAAATGAGGGGAACTGTGTGTGTTTACTGCACATTGTCTTTAGTACCCTTACTTGTTATATTGAAGTTCAAGGCAAATTAAACTTCAACACTAAGCCTAGCAAATCTGTACTGTAATGAAGCTGGATTTCTCAACAGTACAAGCCCCTTCTTGTCTGCTGGCTGATCAATCAACATTTGCAGCAAACCTGTCAGACTTACAAAGCCAAGAGCTTCACCGCAGCCAGAGGCCAATGAGAAGTCCCCTTGAGTGACAAAGCCTAAGAGAACTCTGGAGCAGTGAGATACAACATCTGGTAGAGGGTGAGGCCATAACCCCAAAACTAGGTCTTCCTGTTTCAAGGCACTCTTTTCTATTACCTTCCCATCATTTGTTTTTCTTCTTCTTCCCTTTCGTTTCCACAGCTTGTTTTTAAATTGGTCCTTGTGCTTAGGTTCCTGAGGGCCACAAAAATGTTGGTCTTTGTCGAGCTGAAGCAAGTCATCCTTTTCTGGAATGCAAATCATGGTGTGCAATTCAGGATTTCCTTTCCTGAGAAAGGACAAGCTCACCCACACTAGGGCCCTGGGATAATGTTGATTAATGGACATTAGGGTATCTTCAGCCAGTTCTTTCTCATTCACCTTGGAAGCACGATGCTGTCGGTACCGCCTTTTGCCAGATGTAGGGTGACACCAAAATGATATTTGCCTTAATAATGTTCTGGTCCTGTTGAAAGGATTCAATAGAGTATATTTTTCCAGTTTATGAAAAAAATAAAACATTAAGAACTTTGGAGAATATGGAATGCTCCCAGTTCAAACTCTAACCAGCTACGCAGTCATGTTTTTCTAGAATAATTTATTCCATGTCTCCACCTTCTCATTTCATTGTATTTTTCTCATTCCTAGACTTACAAATATAGGGACTCTCATGTATAGCATTTATACCCCAAATATATTAAATTATTTAAAACCTTGTGGGAGATTGAGTGGCACATAAACAGCATTTAAACTGCAATAAAATGTAAAGTATTTTTCTTTTTCTGGAAAAGCTAGGTGCTCTATACTCCATCAACAGTTCTTACTTTTGATTGAGTGATGCCAATTTGGCTACAAAATAATTAGTAAAATAAAAGGATGAGCACTATTTAATTCATTGTATGAGATAGTCATAAGAGCTGTGATGGTGCAGTGGTTAGAATGCAATATTGTAGGATAACTCTGCCCACCTACCAGGATTCTGACCAGTTCAAAGTTGACTCAGATTTCCATACTTCTGAGGTCGGTAAAATGCAGACTCGGATTGTTGGTGCAATATGTTGACATTGTAAAGTGCTCAGAGTGTGCTGTAGGGTAAAGCGCTATGGAGCAGTATATAAGCCTAACTGCTGTTGCTACTGCTATTCATAAAAGATTGTTACAACATTACTTCTGAATTTTCTAAGTTTGCAAATGTGTGGACCATATTTACTTTGACTTCATTGGACAGAATTTGTTCAAAGTTTAAAGTATTTCATTGATTTTTTTTAACTTGCTGAGACCTATTGTTAACTAAACCAAGACTTGTGAGTTAATCTGATTTTCTGGGTTCACCAGGACCAGGGAGAGCGGTTTCACTCTCAGGCACAGAAGCTCACTAGAAGATTTTGGGCCAATTACTCTTAGTCCAATTACTTCATAAGATGGTTGTTGTGTGGGAAATGAGGAAAGGACGCTATGTACACCATTTTGAACTCTTGAAGGAGACGTAAAATATAACTGATTGACTGAGCCTTGGTGGCGCAGAGGAGAGTGCAGTAATTGCAGGCTACTTCTGCTTACAGCCAGCTGCCTGCAATTTGGCAATTTGGTAGATCGAATCTCACCAGGCTCAAGGTTGACTCGGCCTTCCATCCTTCCGAGGTGGGTAAAATGAAGACCCAGATTGTGGGGCAATATGCTGATTCTGTAAACCGCTTAGAGAGCTGTAAAAAGCACTATAAAGCAATATATAAGTCTGTGCTATTGCTATTGGTTGTACAATCAGCCAGATGTTTAGACTGGATTTGGTATTATTACCCATGTCCTTCCCAAGGACCTAGGATAGGCAGATGTTCTGGTTTGATGGTGTTAAAGGTATTAGTGCAGGATTATTGTTGCTAATTATTATTAACAGATCAACATATAGTCTGGGTTCACACAATATGCTGGGCAAAAATATCATTAATTTCTGGATCAATGTGTAGACTGAATCCTTTGTGATGCTGGGCCCTTCCTCCATCAACCTCCAGCTGCATCACCCTAAGAGCCTTGGAGATGGAAATGTGGGAAGGGAAGGGCTCTGTGTGACCTTGCTTTCCTCTGTACTATACTAACATACCTGCTAAATAACAAAATAATATTATATGCTCTGTGCACAAATGAAGTTCACTATGTGTTTGAATTTAGTAAAACGGATGGGTGCAAGTTTGGCATGCTCAACCTTTAAAATATCTAAGGAGTAGCAAAGAGTATGTAGTTCTTGCTACTGACAATCCATCCTAAAGTATTTCTTTATGTGCATAAGGAATGGCAGGGCAATGCAGAAACTCAACAATTGTACTGCATTGACAATGTTTTACAATAGTTCCTGTAACTTCAGGCAACTGAAGAAAAATCAGTAAGCAGAAAGATCTACCTTGGCTAAAGTGAAAATTCTGTATCCTGAAGACCATGATTTGCTCTATATCTAGTTTTTCTTTCAAGACAAATGTGTTTTAGGGATTCACACTGCATATAAGTTATTGACAAGGGACACATTTGTTTTACATACCTGAGAATGCAGAAGGCCTGGCCTGAAATGACCTCATCTGTTTTGCATGGATCTATTGCCTTTTCCTCATTTTCCATCTCCATAACTTGACAGCATTCATCTATTTGCTGGACTGCTTTGCTTGTTGGAGCATCTACCATACTTGTTGTAGAGCTGGGACCACCAAGGACATGTTCTTCAGACACACAATCTTCCCTGTCCAAAGCTGATATCTGTGTGGACTTCATATGGACTTTGTATCTAGTCTCCCAATCCTGTGTGAGTTTATCCCACGGACAGAGGAATGGAGCCAAGGTCCCATGTTTAATATAATTGGCTCTTTTTGCAGGAGGTCGCCTATGATAAAAAAAATACTTTCTATTTAGCAGCCAAGTCCATGAAACTATGTT
This sequence comes from Psammodynastes pulverulentus, assembly GCA_025802295.1. NCBI lineage: Eukaryota > Metazoa > Chordata > Lepidosauria > Squamata > Psammodynastidae > Psammodynastes > Psammodynastes pulverulentus. The sequence continues at coordinate 48,316,777 of JAOYMU010000292.1, read as the reverse complement.
ACAAAAACATATTTTTAAAATTGTTTTCCTCTCCAGTTACATACCGAGCTGCAAGATACATGTGTGCATGTATAACAGATCATAAAAAAATAATCGTTCATGTCTATGCAATCAGAAGCTTTACTAACACCGGGCATTTTTCATCATATCTTAGTTCAGTGATGAACAGTGAGACTTTCATTTTCTCATCACTGAGCTGGCTTTCATGTTAAGATACTTCCAAATATGCCAGAATGTATTCCCTCCTTACTACTATGGCTCACTCTAAATCATCTCTGATCCCAACAGCTGCTGAATCTAGATTTCCTGGCACAGTAATGTCTGTGGCTCTATCATAAAAACAGAGAGGTAGACTCTAAGTGGCTACTTTGCACACTCAAATAAATTCTGCAAATATAAAAGGAATTATGTCCGCATCATATGATGCCCAACAGACTACTTCTAAAAATCCCCAAATAGCTTCAAGTGTGGGCTTCCATGCACTCACAAACTAGGAAGAAATTGAATAGCAGCCACTTATTGCAAATAAGCACATTTTAGAGACTAATTTCCAAATAAATGTAATCATGATACCATTCCATAGTACGTCTGTCTACATTTATTTTATCTTTACCCCCTTTAGGGATCTTTTTTTGGAAAGGAAAAAAAGTATAAACATCATCATCACCATCATTCCACTAGTGCACACAGAATTATAAAATGCTACTGCATGTTACAGGACCAGATTTGTTGATCATGACATCTCAGTGAGATATTTACCTTTTAAACTTCTCAAGGAGATTCTCCTCTAGTTCTTTTGCAAATTGGCTACCAGCAAGACAGTCTGGATAATCGTGAGGAACATGGGGTGTTCCCTTATACAGGGAGTGCTTCAAAGCTTCTTGTAGGCCACCGACTCTTACACCTTGATATATCTACAAGGGAAGACAATGACATGGTCTTGGATGCTGGCAAGATAAAAATTATTCTCATTCAATTTATATGGAGTCAACAAAACGCCTTCACTTTTGCTTTTCTTACCTATGTTCCATGGGCAAAGGTTAAAAAATGTGGTGAAAAACTATTTTCTTTTTTTCACATGTTCAGTTTACTTACTTTCTTGAGTATAAGTATTTACCTTTAAAATGCTGCATTTAAATTAAAAACCATTATTCTAGATTTATATCTGTTGCTACTTTGGAGTTGCTTTTTTGCACTTTTAGATTTTCTCTATACTATGCACTATAACATCTATATGCAAGCATGGGTGAGATAAAGAAATACAGAAGCTTTTTTGTATCTTACGGGAAAAATCACAATTGTTATTTACTAACATATTTGCAAGTATGGAGGTCCAGAAAAATAGCTTGCCAATACATATTTGCATTTGTATATGCTGTGTATTATAAAAATAACGTTTGAATTCACTTATAATTTTATGAGAAAATAGAATTTGAATGTAAAGAATTTTTACAAGACATATGTAACTTATATTTTTCTGTGGAAAAAGGAGCACAATCTGATTCAAGGAAATAAATACATGCATGCATGCATGTTAGACTGTACTTCCTTTAGTTTCCACAATAAAATTAGAAAAGAACTTACAGTTATAAATAAAAGTATATATCAACTTTCACTGGAAAATATAAAGCAAGCTCTTCTTAGAGAACCAAGCATCCCAAGGTTATATAATACATAATTTATGTTAATTTCTCCTTATTTCACTTTGAAACATGACTTACAAAAGGCAGCCAGAAGGCCATGCCCCAACCTTTGGGCAGATAAATATCCCAGCCACTTCCCCATCCCAATCGATCGTCTCCAAGCAATTTTCCAGGCTGTTGAACCAAAAGTATAGGAATCTTGGATTCTCGCAGGCCCAAATCAAGATGCGATCCTGGTACCAAAAGTTTACTTCTCAAATGATTCAAATCCTGGGATAAAAAAAGGAGGACAAAGTGCTGTGAAGTTTTGATTAAAAGATATTTCAAAAATAAGTCAGATCTACTTATGGTGAGTTGTATATCAGGGGTTCCCAACCCCCAGGCCGCTACTAGGCCACAGGAACCAGGCCGCTGAAGTGGCAGGCGAGCACGCAAATCTTCATTTGCCTCTGGCCTCCATGCAATTTCTTAAGACATACTGAATATCACAGATATCCCTGTGAGATGCTGAAGTTAACGCAAACCCAGTTTCAGAAGTTGGGCACAAAAATAAAGCAGAACTGTAGTTTCTGGGAACCAATACTGATTAGCAGCTACATTATATGAAAATAAAACATTCAGCAGGTTTTATTATAACATTTGCATGTGGTTAAAAACAGAGCATTCACAAAGTTAGGCTGATTTGGCTGGAGCAGCCTTCCCCAACCTTCTTGTGAAACGGTGAGAACTGCAACTCCCAAAATTACACAGTGTAGTTAGTACAGATAGTCTTTGACTTACAATCTTTCATTTAGTGAGCGTTACAATGATACTGGAAAAAAATGACTTATGATAGTGTGTCACGTTTATAACCGTTGCAGTGTCCCATGATCACATCATCAAAATTCAAATACTTGGCAACTGACTCCTATTTATGACGGTTGCAAGTGTTCCAGGGTCATGTGATCACCCTTGGTGACCTTCTGACAAGCAAAGTCAATTGGGAGGCCAGATTCACTTAACAAGCATGTTACTCACTTAACAATTGCAGTGATTCACTTAACAACTGTGCCAAGAAAGGTCCTAAAATGGGAAAAATTCATTTAACAAACCTCTCACTTAACAACACAAATGTTGGGCTCAATTGTGATCATAGGTTGAGGACTACCTGTAGGAGGATTGCAAAATATAAATGAGAGAGAAAGGGAACAAAACACTGCGAAGATATGGTTGGAATGTAGTTGCCATCCATGGCAGTCCTCCAATGAACATAGCTGTCCTTTGTAGTATGCAATTTCCATGTTAACATAAACATAGATGGGGAGAACATGAGATGTTGTAGCTTAGCATGTAGGGGTCTGCTTATCTGTCCTGCCTAGATGTCCTATATGTATTATTTGAGTCCTCAGAGACAAGACAGAAGGAATGTAATTTTTTTGTTTAAATGAGTAGAAATAGTTCTTGTTGATGGAGGTTAACCAACTGATTAGAGGAGCAGCATAATTTTTGAAAGGACATCATCCTATAACTTAGTCAATATCCTCCGCAACATGCAAAATACAGCAGAAATTTTTGATTTATAAGCATATTGCTAGACATTGAAGGTCTTAATCAGTATTTAATGTTGTAGAAGATACAAAAGACCCACAGAAAGTAGGATAACGTGCAAATTGAACCGAGTCATGTCACATATGTCAAATGGCTTTATAACAACTTTGGTGTGTTTCCCACCTAAAAATGGACTCAGATAGGATTTCAGGAGCTAGAAAAACACAAGTTCATTTACCCAAGGAAAAGCTTGTGGACCAGGCAAGATTCTTAGTGTAATTTTTTTTTAATCTAAGTTCAATGATCTATTACAGCAACAGTCCTGGACATAAATGTAAACGGCCTAGGAAAAAGTTCAGCTTATAAATTTTTGCATAAACATAGAGATTTAGGAATGGGGTTTGTTAATATAGTGAAAACTACCTGTTCTGACATTTTATGGTCTGTGACGCTCTTACGGACATTGGAGTCCCAAAGAAAGCTCTGAGCACATTCTTCAGACACACCTTCTAACATCAGTTGTTTAACTTTATCTTCTAAAAGAAAAGATAAAAAAGGAAATTTTGTCGTTGTGGAAAGGCTACCATTATATTGTACAAGTAGAAAAATATTCAAATTAGTAGCTGGGATAAATAATTCTAATATATGTATTTCTGCTAGATTCCTCCTTAATGATTCCTCATTAATTCCACAAAAACTTTACAGGATTCTGTAGAACTGACATCTTAATTACCGTGCACTCTAAAGTTAGAATATATTCTACATAACTCTTATAATTGCAGCTATAAAATGGGAAAAGTTGACTTTGTTTTTAGCTTTATCCAGTAAAATACTGCCTCTTTGGCCTTCAACATTTAAGATATGAAGGCTATATGCATTTTTCCTAATTGCATAGTCCAATTGAATACTCTGTCAATAAGAGAATTTTTAAACACTTCAACTGTGATTTATTCAGAAGTTGTGTGCAAAATCAATCTTGCCTGCATTCTTTAGATTAGAACAATGGTTCTAAAGCAGTTTGGCCCATTTAGTAATAACAATTAGGCTTATATACTGCCCCATGGTGTTTCACAGCACTTCTTGGGTGATTTACAAGGTAGAAGCATTATTTGTATATTGCCCCCAACAATATGGGTCATTTTACCAACCTCAGAAGGATAGAAGGCTGCGTCAACCTTGAGCCCCATCAGGATTGAACTCTAGGTTGTGGGCAGAGTTTGCCTGCCATACTGTACTTTAATCATTGCACCACCACAGCTTTCATTTACCCCCTTTTCCAGTCTAGAATAAATATATTGTCTCACCAACCCATAAAGCAGACTCCAGACTGGATCCTCAATTGATAAACAAGCAATTACAAATGGCTCCATTATCCAAGGATATGCCCAAATTATCTTCTTGGGGACAATTTATCTCAGGTTAGGAACCATTGCATTAGAGAAATATGTGCATTCAAGACTTTCTTGTTCTCGCCTTTGTTCTTCTATCATAAATCACAGACTGAATGGTTGTCTGCTACTATATACTAGTTATACGTTCTCCCAAAACAGAATATAGGTTAAATTTTTAAATGCAGACAGGCTGAGTCACACCAGTCTTGCAAAAAATTGATGCATCCATAATTGTCCCATACTAAGTTAAGATACAGAATTTCTGACATTAAATATGCAACAGTCCCAAGTGCATTTAGAGACTAGGTAATTAGACCAGGTGTAGCTTCTAGGTCAATCAGGGTCAGACTTTAGATAAATGGATAAAATACACTTCATTGGGAACACTGAAATTTAGAAAGTAAGGTTTCATAATGCAAGCTGCATCTGGCCAGTGCTGCTGGAAGCAATAGAGATGTTTGCTATAGAAAAATCAAGTGTACATCCTTGCTTTTCCAGTTGAAGGATACCAGATGAAGGAATTAAGAAAGCTGTGCAAAGGTATGGAGAGTGAGTGAAATGCCAGATGACTGGAGGAAAGCAAATGTTGTCCCTATCTTAAAAAAACAGAAAACATCTGAAAAGCCACGGACCAATCAGTCTGACAGTATATCTCAGAAAATTCTAAGACAATAAAGGAATCAATCAGCACATCGTTTCTAATAAAAATCTACACGAATCATCAAAAACAAGTCTTGTTACATGTGTTTTATTTTTGGTTTAGGTAAATTCTTCAGTAGACTGCGGGGATGCTGTAATACCTTAATTTCAGCAAATCGTTTGACAAAATACTGCAATTAGTACATGCAAACTAGTTAGATATGGGCTAGGATGCATGATAATTAAAGAGATACCCAGAAGAGTCAAAAATCAGGCTCAAGAAGAGCTCAGTGCAATGTGGCTCTGAGTCAGGTTCCTGTATTTTTATTAATGATTTTGGAGAAGGAGATTGGACAAAATGCTTACCAGAAATACTGACAAAATAAAGTGGGATACCTAGTATTCCAGAAGGAACAAGTAAAATTTAAAATAATCTTGGTGATTGGAGAAACAGACTGAAATAAAGGTAGCCCTTGACTTACATCCGGTCATTAAAAGCGACCCATGGCATAGGACCAGGGTATCTACAGGACCGCGTTCTGCCAATGACCTCCCACCAACCGGTTCACTCCCACAGGGAAGGGCTGATGAGGGTCCCAACGGCATCTATGTGCCGTTTGGTGACCCCAAGAAATA
>JAOYMU010000292.1:48240345-48256953 GCA_025802295.1 Psammodynastes pulverulentus | reverse complement strand
CAGCCAGCATTGCTGGCTGGGGAATTCTGGGAGTTGAAGTCCACAAGTCTTAAAGTTGACAAGTTTGGACATCCCTGTCCTAAGCAATAGCGAATGGGCCTTCTTCAGCCTCCTTAGAAGGCGCGGTCCATTTCGGAGCTTTCTGCCCTTGTTATTGCTTCCATGCAGGTTGTCATATGGAATGGCAAAGACAGATGCTATGAGAAATAGAAGCATGTAAGGGTCGGTTTGTAGGTCTTTGGCTGCGTAGGTTTTGCTGCGTGTTGGTACCATTTGTACTGTATACGCGCACATAGGGACAGGACTTATATGGAAGATCGAGGCTTTGTTGCAATTGTGAAAATATAGGGGGTTTGCCACAGCTATTTAAACATTACTGAGTTTGAATTGCATAAGTCTTTGCATAATATAATGTATATTTTAATACATTAAAATGACTTAAAATATATAGTAATCCATAAATCAACTAGCATAAGGGTGTAGTGGCAAGATTATGATAATGATAATATACATTCAGTGGTATCTGACTATTGCCGGATCTCTGTATCTTCAGAGTGCTGTTTCTTTGAGTTTTTCTATGCAAATATGCTTTATTTAAAAAAAAAAACCCCAGTCCATCTGAAACTGATATGCTTTTGAATAAATGCATTCAGTTTATAGGCATTTTAAGCTAATCTAGGTTTTGAAAGTATATTAGGATGAAAAGAAACACCAGTATTTGGATCTATTTAACCATACTGGTTAACAATCAATATGATTTCTCTTGAAGTTATTCTTTTATGGTTTGGGTAGAGGATTGAACAAGAACTGTAATAGAATTATAAGCATAATTAACTTTTGCTCTCAAAACACTTAGTTTTTAAGGCTGGAAGATACAATTGTATTCTAATAACTCTTGACTGAGCTTTTGAGAAAGAAAAAATATTGTGTTTTAAATGGGATTCTTTGTAGATATTTTGGTTGCAGTGCACCATGTTAAAAAAAGCTTGCCAATTATTAATGTTGAATAAAATGTTACATTTTGTGGTGGGGTCAGCATATAGAGCCAGGCATCTAGGGAGAAAATAGACAAGGTATTTTAATGCATTATGTATTATAGAAGAGCTAAGAGAGTCTGCATAATTTCGTGTTGTGTGCCAGTTGCATCCTTTCCTGGAATACGAGCCCTGTGGGCAGTCAGACATCCTCTGATCATCTCAGTTGGATTACTGCAACCTGCTCTTCATAAGGCTACTCTTGAAGAGTGTTCAGATGCTACAACTGGTACAGAATGTGGCAGTGTGGACAGTTCTGGAGGTCCCTTTAATGGCACATGTGACACTGCTGTTATGCATACTGCATTGGTTACCAGGGGCTTTTTTGTGCGTGGGGGGGTCTAATTCAAGGTGTTGGTTATTATATTTAAAGCCCTTTATAGCATGGGTCTAGAGTATTTGAGGAGCCATGTCATCCTGTGGGATTAGCCCACCCTGCTGCTGCAATAGAAAGAGCCCAGTTTGGATCCCTTCTGCCAAAGAATTTCAACTGGCAGAGTTCAGGAGAAGGGCCTTTGATGCTATGATCCCTGGCCTCTGGAAAATTCTCCTGCTGGAGGTCAGGTCCACTCCAACACTCCTGGCCTTTGGGAAGGGCCTGAAAACTTGGACTCTGCTGTCTGACTTGGGACCCCAACAGAGTCTGCTACATTGAGGGTAGCTGATAGGATAGAAAAGATCCCCAACCCCGGTTTCCCATCATCTTGGCTTTCAGCTTTCCCATTTAACTCTCCTAGTTTTAATTGCCTAGTATTATCTTTCTTTTTACTTTTTATTATATTGTGAGCTGCTGAGAGTTGCAGTGAGATGGGTGGCATAAAAATTTAATAAATAAAATGCAGAAAATATTCTATACATCCACTCTTTTATTATTACAGAAAAAGTCTTTAGAGTCCATAAACTCTAGGCTTCAGCTGGTTATGAAAAGTGGTAAATATGTACTTGGATATAAACAAACTCTGAAAATGATTCGGCAGGGCAAAGCCAAGTTGGTTATCCTAGCCAATAACTGTCCTGCTTTGAGGTAAGTTTGCATTTTTTGAACAGTATTTATGAAAGGATCACATAAAAGAGGTGCTTTCTTATAGTATTAATGAAAATGTCTTACCATCAAATGCAAAAAATCTACTTGACATGTAGTTATTTTTGGCTTTTGTATATGTCTTTTCAAATAATTAACCAGGCACTGAATATTATTTTTTTTGCCGAAATTAGATTTCAGCAATGAAAGGAGGTTGGATGAGACATTCCAACATTAATTTTATGATCTTGTAGGTTATTAACTTAATTAAAAACAACAGCAGGAAGACTAGTATATGTGATAGGGTAATGTGAAGATAAAAATTCTGAATAGATATAATAGAAAAAAATGTATGATAAACTTTATAGGTTGATATGCTCATGGGAAATTATACTAGTGTATTAGAATTGATTAAGTAAGTTCTGCTTGCATATAGCAATTATATTCATATATAATGTATAAAGTCTTTGAGATTTTATTTTGCAAAAATATTGTAAATATTGCCAGCTTCAGGTATCATGATCTTTGACTAATAGCCAGAAGTTCAATTTATTCCTCAAATCTAGTTCCAGCCTATATTATAGATTAAAATAAAATCTAGCCTTCATAATGCATTTGTCCCACAAAAGTTAATGCAGTGTAAATTGAGATTGAATTAAATAGTTGTATTGTGTGTTTATTTTGTTCACCGTACAGAGTTCCTTTTGATAAAAAAGGTGGCTCTATGTTTTAATAAACAAATGAAATGAATAAAAATTAGTTAATGTCGTAACGGGAAATTCAGCAGAATGTGACTTAATCTGGAACAAAGCCAAATAAGTACTCTGTTTATTTCTGTACCTTTAGAAAATCAGAAATTGAGTACTACGCTATGTTGGCCAAAACTGGTGTGCATCACTACAGTGGCAATAATATTGAACTGGGAACAGCTTGTGGGAAGTACTACAGAGTATGTACACTTGCTATAATTGACCCAGGTATGTATATTGTATTTAGTATTTCAAAGTCTGGATGAAGCTGTTATTTTAATTGGATATGCCTTTATCTTGGTCTATTCACTAGGATTTTCTTATCAATTTTATTGAAGTGAAAACTGCACTTCAGTATGTTAGTACAAAATCAATAGTGTTTGTAAAGCAAAAATCGTATAATCTTATTTCATATGTGGTTTAAGAACTATCAAATAATATGTGTGTACCTGTCAGGGTTTTAGTAAATATTTATACTTATATATAAAGTAATTACTGTATTTTTGCACTATATTACGCACCTAGGTTTAGAGGAGGAAAATGGGCAATGACAAAGACAGAAGAGGTGGGGTTCAGTACTGTAAAAGGACCCCGCCGCCATGGCCCATATTTTTCACTCCATAAGATGCACAGACATTTCCAACCACTTTTGGGGTGGGGTCAGGAAGTGCGTCTTATGGAGCAAAGAAATACAGTACATTCAGGGTAAATTGAGTCAGTAAACACAGGTAATGCTCAACTGAACAATAATTAATTTCAAAGTTACCGCCCCACTGAAAAAAGTGACTTATGACCACTTTTCAGATTTAAATTTGTAGTATCCCCATGGCCATATGATCAAAATTCAGATGCTAGGCAGCTGACTCAGTTTTGTGGGTTGCTGTCTCCTAGTGTTATTCGATCACCTTTTGTGACCTGACAAGCAAAGCCAGTGGGAAAGCCAGATTCGCTTAACAACCATGTTATTAACTTAACAGCTGCTGCAGTCATTCACTTAACTGGCAAGAAAGATGGTAAAGTGGGGCAAAACTCTTAAATGCTTATAAAATAAAATAAAAATAAGAGGCAGTCTTAAAAGATTGTGTGCCTCAAAGTATATTTGGCATCTCTTCAATGGTTTCCTAAAAATGAGAACCTGGGGCAAGTCAGACTACTCTAGGGAGAGAGGTCCATAACTAAGGCATTTTCGTTGGTCAACTTCTGGCTGTTGCCCCATAAACTATTGATGGAAATACCATTAGATTCCCTGCTGATCTTAATTCATGATTTCCATGGGGACATGATAGTTTGTTACTTAAACTTTGAAATGGATACCTGACTTGTAGGTCCAGCGGAGCAAATAATTTTAGAATTAAGCATCTGGTAACTAATAAAGTTCATTCTTTGCTGTATGGGTTCTTAAAGTGCAAAAAAAGTAGGAAGTAATTTATGAGGCTAAGGATTTAAGCTATATGTATTGGGTGTGAGAAGTTAATTTATCTTGATGCAAAGTTAAATGCGAATAATTCTCGCTGTTCTGGTTTGTACAGTAATCAGGGCAGGCTAGACATTCGCTATATCACCACTTTGCACTGTGTCCTCAGGGCTAGTTGGTCTCCCTAGTTCTGATTTTTACCTGCAAGTTACATTAACTGATTGAGCTTTGTAATATGATCTATCATTGGGAATATATTCAGATAAGGTTATCAAGAAAATTTTTGTAATATAGTATACTGTACATGACAAAAGTATTTGTACAATTTTGATACTGAAGTACGATGTTTTCCCCAACAGGTGACTCTGACATCATTAGAAGCATGCCAGAACAAACCAGTGAGAAGTCAAATTAATAAACTTTAAATTTTGTGTAATAAAACTGGCTTTAAATCTGTTGTTGATATGAGTTTTTATAAGTTAGACACAATAAGTTGTATGCAAAGTTTGATGGAGAAATCAACTAGTAACGGTCTAAATAAAATAATTTAATTAGGAGTTAAAGACCAGTGGGATTACAGAATACAGCCATTTTTTACTCCACTGATTGAATTTTGTATTTATCTGAAAGGGAGAGATGACATAAAAAAATACAAACACAAACTTCTCTACAATATCCAGATTTCTCATCAGTCTTGGAGCACCTACTTCATAAATGTGCATGTACATATGTAAGCATATTCAAATTGTACAGAGCATTTGAAAACCAGCAGAGGTTTTAAAACATGGTTAATTTTTGATTAGAAACCATCTAGTCACTTAGTTGTATTAATGCAGGAAGGAGGGAACCAACCAACCATCTTCTAATTTAGGGCTATGCAGTGTTTCACACTCAGTATGGAAAAAAATTGTGAGTATGCTGAGAGATTTGCAACTCCGTAGAAGCTGCTAGTGCTGCAGAATAGAAAAAAAAATGCCAGGCTGGAGATAGGTAAAAGGAAATTATAAGTGTGCTAGGAAGAGAGTGAACAAAATTGAGGCTCAAGTGAGGGCAAGAAGAAAAGCCCTGTTTAAATACTATAAAAAAAGTAAAATTCAGCAAGCAAACATTTCATGATCTAAGCAACTGTTAGACCCCAAGAAGAATTCATCCTTTGCATCAGCCTTTAGTCATTTGAATCTCATGCTAGTTTTGCATTATCAATAAGGGTGACTTCACCTTTCCTTACTTGGGGGAACCTCTGTACATTAACAGTAAATAAGGATATAGTTAAGCAGATTCAGCCTTTTATTTAGAGCAAGAAAGCCAGACAGAATATGTTATGAACAACTGAAAGAAAAACAATAGATGGTGGAAAAAGATTATTGGACATAATTTATTTTTGGCATAATTCAGAGCTAAGGCACTTGATTTGTTCTGAAATAATGCTATCATTCATTCTGGAATGAATTAATTTTCCCTTGTGATGGCTATCAATTCCTCCAACTATCCGTTGGCCAACACTGTTAGAATACTTGTGTGATACATCTGTTTGAGAATATCTTTTTTAAAAGCTAAGGTATTCAAAATTTTGGTATGTAATTCTAGCAATAAAATAACATTTTATACATTGCATCCCATAACCCTATCCCACATATAATACTTAGTCGTTAACATGAACATAGGGAAGGTGCCTTAAATATGTGCTTACTTCTTCGCAATTTCCCTATCGATCACTAACGGGAAGAAGTGCTGACTGTAGGAAGAGTTTAAAGCACAGAGAGATTATTTGTTGTTACTGCAGATATTAGCATTACCGCTACATGAGAAGCATAGGAACACCATTGTAACTTAATATTTGACTGCGTCAAGTCAGTACATTATTACAATGAATAGTGAACTTTCCAGATTTCTAAATAGTAAAAATTGCCTTTTATACCAATATTTTACAATATACAGCTTCTCAATTGAAAAGTTTTCTAAAAATTTTGTAATTTTATCTTACTTAATGCAAAAATACAATATTACATGAATTACTGGTTATAAATTCTCCTTTTTATGCAAAACACCTACTTACATAGCTTTCATACATTTTCTTGTGTGTAAATATCCAACAAACGTATATTGCTGCTAAGGACATTTTATTAGTATCTTAATCGGTTTTCCAATGCTTCTATTCTTTTTGACATTTCTTCCAGTAATTTCAAGTTAAGGAAAACAATTTCAGACTGCTTCAGTATTTAATATTGATAATATCTACACATATAATGGACACGTTTGGAAAATATATAGTTAGTTTTAAAATGAAAAACCCTGAAATGAGTCAGCTAGCGGTGCATCTGTAATTGTATTTCCAAAAATCCAGTATTTATTAGTTCTTGGACATTTCATTTTGGCAATGGGAAGGTGTTATTGTGTTCCTGCTATAAATAGCTGAGAGAAATCCTTACTGAGCTACTGAAGATCAAGAAATTGTATAAGTGGAACTTTCTCTTCTGACCATAAAACTATTCAAATAATTCTGTTGTAAACTAATGCAATTGTTTTAATCATGGTATACATTATGTGGGAAAGTACATTGTTGCATCTTGTTTATGGTTTTTCCAAAGGCATCAAGTGAAACGGGATAAACACCCAATCTTATGTTCATATATGAAACACACAAATCAATAAAATTAGGCTTGTGGAATGAATGCTAAAGAATTATCATGTCACCCATTGTAGTAGTTCTTGCAAACACCAGTTCTAGATGTCCATTTCTATGTTGGCAGTTAAATGGCTTAGTTGTACATAGAAAATAATCAGAACTGGCTTAGACTGAGGCTTCTCTTTAAGAACATAAAATCACTGAAAAAAAGCTTGCAGACTCCTTTTGGCACCAATATTTAGGCCAGCAATTTTTGCTAATACCATGTTTCCCTGAAAATAAGCCCTACCCCAAAGATAAGCCGTAGCCTGATTTTCAAGTGTGCACGTAAGCCTTATCCAAAAATAAGCCTTAGTGAAGATGTCACCAGCCCGGAAGAGGGTGGCCAGCACTGGAGGCAGTGAGGCTGTGGGGTCCAACAGTATCCAGCCACAGCCTGCACAGCACAGGTAAGTTGATTACCTGTCCAAGCAGTAGGTGGAGGCAGAGATGTGGGAGGAGGCAGGCAATCCGGATGTGCTGTTCGGGCCATGGGAAAGCCAAGAGTCGGTGGGCTGCAGCAGGCGGCCAGCCGCAGAAGGCTTGTCCATGCAGCAGCAATGGCAGCAGATAGAGGCAGAGGCATGGGTGGGGGGAAAGGCAGGCATCTGGATTGCATGCCTCCCCTCCCGTGCCTCTGCTGCCATCTGCTGCTTAGGTAATTAACTCACCTGTGTTGCGCAACCCCAGAGTAAGCTGACCAAGGGGCTGGTGGGCTGCCGCTGCTGCTGGATGTGGGTCCCTGTGTGCTCACCACCTTTTGTGTGCCAAGGGGGCGCCCAGCCAGGCTGATCACCCTGAAATCGCGTTTCCCTGAAAATAAACCCTAGTGCTTATTTTGGAGCCCCCAAAGTATAACACTGGGTCTTGTTTTGAGGAAACAAGGTATTCCTTTCCTCTTTACTGTTGCCAGTTCTGTTCCCATTCAATTCTGAAAGCCAAGACCTGGAAACAAATGTTTCTGCACAGGAGGATTGGTGAAAAAAACTTGTTCAGCCTTTTCTAAAGTTGGTAAAACATTCAAATACAATTTGATACCACAATTTGACTGTAGACAATAAATTAACCTTTAAAAACACGAGTCTTAGCCACTTCATCTACCTTTTGAAGTATTTTTAGAATCGGAGCAACAGCTAAAATGGAATATGGAACAACTAAATATTTCAAAATTGGAAGTAAAAGTTTATGTAGAACATGAAAATTGCTGGACCAGAAATAAAAGTTGAAATTAAAATTGCTGGGAGCAACAACTTCAGATATCAGTTTGATGGCTGAAAGCAAGAAAATTAAACACCATACTATAAGTGAAAAAATGCAAAATCTGATCCAGTAAATTAAAAAAAAATCTGAACATGAATTGTCAATGCAAATAGAGAAACAGTTGAAATAGTAACAGTCTTCCTACACTCAAATGTTTGAAGGGATGTGACTAGCCATAAAATAGACATATACTTGGGAGAAAGACTGGCTTTCAAATATAAAACGGATGTCACACTGACCTCAAAAATATGTATTATCAAGGCTCTTATTTTAACAATTATGGCTTTAAAAGCCTGAATTTTTCTTCAGAAAAGATGGAACAAAATGTCTTTGATTTATGGTCTCTGGAGAAAATTGTTGGGAATACCTTGGACATGTAATGTTAGGGCCATGGCTAATCTAAGGCACCAAAATTTTTGGAGGTGCTAATACTGCCCCCTCCTTGTAAATCAATCTAAAAATACAAATCCTCACATGCATGGTAGGTGGCACTATCGGTCAACATGGCATATGGACCAGAGGTGGTATTCAGCAGGTTCTGACCAGTTCTGGAGAACCGGTAGCGGAAATTTTGATTAGTTCAGAGAACCGGTGGTAACTTTCTCCCAGCAGTGGGGAGAGAATAGAAATTTTACAGTTTTCTTCCCCTGGAGTGGGGTGGAAATGGAGATTTTGCAGCATTCTTCCCGCCACACCCACCAAGCCACACCCACAGAACCGGTAGTAAAAAAATTTGAATCCCACCACTGATATGGACACCATATACCCTCGAGCCCACACTGCAGCAAAAATCATTGGAAAACATTCCATGGAAGAATCAATGGCAGTTGAAACTGGCCAACAGAAAATATGTTGGGTAGATTTGCCAATGATAATAATGAGCTTATTTAAAGAAATAATCATCAACAATCTTAATGATACCCATCAGGTCGCATAAGGAGCCAACTGAACAACAGACTACATTATATAAACCACCATTCTGTATTTTGAAACTGCAGCTAGAGGGGGCTTGTGCTTCAGCATCATCATTAATGTTCTTCAAGAGTGAGGCATTAGGTACAGTGTACTAGTAGGCCAAATACTTATTGTGGTAATGCCATTCATGAAAAGATAACAAAACCAATCCTAACACTTAGCATTATTCATCATCATAATTCCCTCTATGTACTGAAACACCAACAGGTTGGAACAAGAACAGAATATGAGAAAATGAGTACTGCATTTGTACATAAACCACATAAAGTTTGCCAGAGGACAGAATTAGAAATGCCAGATTTGGCCTGCAAAAATCCAGTGAATTGCAAGGAAATAAGTTCTTTGTTGCCATCTAGTGGTCAACTGGACTCAAGCAGCCAAATTCTGCAATAAATTTTCAAATAACTAAGGGAAAAGTACTGTATTACGGCTGGGCAACAAGCCTCCAAGACCAATTTCATCTCCACTGAAATGGGCCTGATCAGTTTGATCATGCCAGGAAAAGCAGCTGGTGGTTCCATTTTTCAGAAGTTAAGAGTAACCAACTTCCATTGTTATCCCATCCTTCTGGAAAAACTTTCTATGAAAAGCATGTTCAATCCTAGTCACCCATCAGAACTTTCTTAAAACAAATTTTCTAGAAAACATTTTAAGATTTAAACCTACAGTAGGTGCTTTTTCTAAAGCAGTTTTGTCTATTTTTTATTCTTGGTTTTACATTTAAATTGCTGCCTTTTTGTGGGTGTGTGCCTTCAAATCATCATTGATCCCTGGCAAATGCCTGGAATAAGTCTGTAGTTGTCTTTGTAAGATCTTTGAAAATGGCTTGCTTTTGCCTGCCCATGGCTGCGAAAGAGTGACCAACCCAATACCACCAAGTTGGCTTTGTGACTACAAAGTCTCCTGGTTTCTAGCCTGGTACTTAATGAATATAGCAGACTAGCTCTATGAGCTGCCTAAAGTTCCTATATAATTGTTGTAGGTACTAATGTGATAGATAGCCAGATGGCTAGAATAAGTATATAAGTAAGTACTATGTTACATAGAAGCCAGATAGTAGCTAGGATTTGAAGGCACACACAATTACATTACATATAATTAATAGCTGGCAAGGTAACTCCCGCTAATTAATCTCCTTCCCATGAAATAGGATTGGGTTTAGGGACAAAGTGTGTTTGGACAGATGACTAGACCCAGCACTTTAAAATTGATTGAGGAAGTTTGTATGCCTGTATTTGAAGACAAGCCGGCTATCAGCTGATATTTGGGCTTCTTTTGGTCACAAAATTAGGGCTATTCCAGCAAAGCTATCTGGAACATAACTGCCAGGTATGTGGAGAACTGCACTATGTTGTAACGAAGATTAGACATTCTCTCTCTCTCTTTCTCTCCCCCCCCCCCGCTTCTCTCCTCAATCAACTGTATTTTGCTACATAGAAATATAAATATAGTTCATTTTCAAATATATTGACTTGAAAATCTATATGAAAAATTAATAGATATACAAAAAGGATATGTTGCTGAATTAGTTTCCTAAATTCAATAGTTGCGAAATTCTGGAAATTCATAAGATTCTCACATTTGCATAGGTCTTTCTTGTCATCTGAAGGATTTGCTGAAAAAAATAGGTGGAATGTATTTAGTTAAATAGTAAGAAGAAATATATTTTCATTACAAGAACAAAATCACTACAAAATCTATTTTGTTTTTAGTCCATTGAACTCATTGGAAAAATGAAATTCAAGGAATGATAAAATAATTTTAGAAAACTTTCTCTGCAGGAAAACAGAGACATCTGAGATTAAAATGAGGATTGCTTCATGCAATGCATGTATTTTAATACTGAGTTATGGTAATCACTATAATAAAAGTGCAATTGCTCAAAATTTAGATAAGACTAATTATAAACAAGAGTTTCGAATTACTAAGTGGAAACTCAGTGATTTCATATTTACAAACAAAAAGACACATAATAAGTGGGAAACTGCCTTTTTCTACAACATATATCCCAAGAATCCTAGGGAATCAAAGTAGATGCATAGTACAATTGTTTAATACGACAGAAGATAAATTATTATAGTTATACAAAGTAATGGATGGTCTAAATGGAAATAAATTTTACCTGAAGCTTTTGTCCATAACTGCTTTTCTTTAAAAAGATATTTATGATGCACAGCAAAATTGGAACAGGAAAGAATATCTGTGATTGATAAGGTAGATGTTTCAGGTTCTACAGAGGACAACACAGGGAGACCAGAAGTGAGATTATATTTCATCCTCTTATGAAGTGGTTTCTTTGTGTGTATGTTTCAAAAAGAACCAGCCTGTTGGTGGATATTAAGCAGTATAAAGCTTTGCATGATAATTTCTGGATTAGAAATATTAATCTGGACAGAGTAGAATTAGTACATGTGTGATAAATATGGCTTTTGATTGCACTTGTGCCATATTGACCAAAATGTGGCAAAACTGCTGCTGTTTTTACTGTTATCAGTAACTATTACGGTATATGTGGCACAGGTGTCACTAAAACTGATAACCCATTCTACACCTTTTGTATCTAATTAAGAAGTATTATAATAAAAATTATACAACATTAACTTTTCTTCTGGCAAGGGCAGAGTGTAAAAGAATCAAACTGAATAAAAACGACATGCACACACTGATAATTTCAAACCTTCAGAAAGTAAATTCATTGAATGAAGCCGATTTGTTATTTCCTGGTAATCCTTTAAATCTAGAAAAAATATTGACAAAATGAAATAAAATAGGACTTATTAACAAATGCAGTCAGATCATGATAGTCAACTACAAACAAGCCAGATTCTGCAACAGATTTTGTAATTTAAAAAGTTAGTTGTTAGAATAACTTTTGAATATAAATAAAATTAGGGATAGTTTGTTACTGATTATATTTAGCCATTCAGATGTGAACTAGGTCATTTATATTGATTTTATGATCTCACAACATTGGAAAATGTTTCCAGGATCACAGAGCTTTATGGAAAATATATAGTACAATCATTTTTAAAAGGCTCCTCCTGATTCCTTGGAAGCACACAGGAAATAATGTGAAGGACCAGAGAATCCATAACCCTACTGAATGAGAAGAGGGCATGGAGTTGGACTGTCTCCCATTAGCTCCAGCCGGAATGACCAAAAATCAGAGATGATGGATGCTGAAATCTGATAAGCCACAGGTATCCATCAAGTAAAATATAAGCAAATGAGTCTTTTTCTTTTTCAGTCCAAGGATGGTGTTGTGAGAACACAGAGACTAGCACAAATGGAGTGTATCCACCCCACATTATTTTACAAATGGTCCTAGATAGTTTTTAACAATATATCACAATGCAATGTATAAAAAGGGAAGGATTTTTGTGGAGTTTTGAGCTGTATATGTCATTTTTGTTAAAGTGACTGAATTAGTAGATACTTTAATTTATGATTTTGGCCTTAAAATAAAGTTATAACTTTTCAAGTGATAGATTAAAGAAATATTATTCTTCCTACTAGTGTATTGCTCATTGTGTTTTACGTATATTCCAGCAGTTATGCAGATGCTCAGAAGGAATGGGCAGATTTATTTATTTTAATGCCTTAGTCGTCCAAATCCAATGGACTTCCAAATTTCTACCTGTGTTAGTTTTATATTGTTTCTTGTGTAGAATATCATGCGATGCTTAGATAGTACCTTCACAGATTCTTTTCTGCAGTTTTTCAGTGATCTCTTCCATGGCTTTGAATTCCTGAGCATAAAAAATATGTTTTTCAACAGGTTCAGAAGCAATTGCTCGTAATTCTTCCTCAATCAATTTTCCTATTCCAACAGCATATATAGTGATTCCTAAAAATGAAACAAGTTTAATTTCATAATACAGTTCAAGATTGAGATACAGCATTTAAGCACTATTAATTAATAAAAAAGAATTGTATTCAAAAATATATCTACAGACAGTATTTCAAAAACAAGAGTTGTAATGCAGATGAAGCAAGTTACATTTAATATCATAGAAATCAACTGAGCAAATTAATTCTGATTAAGCTAAATCCTATTATTTTCATTTATCATGATCAAAACCAAAATATAGTGTCCCTCAAATTTCTTACGAAGTTACATCTAATTGTTTGGTGTAAAAATATGTATTTAGTCATTGCCTATTATTGTTACTATGATTGCAAAATCATAGACAGGGGAATCACAAATGTAAATAAATTCATTTAGACTAGCATTCTATAGGCAAATTTATTCATAAATGTGCATGCTTAAAATTTTTATCTGAATTAGTTGTTATAGATCACTGTATTCTGCAAGTTGATTTCCTCTAAATGCATTTGGATTAAACCTGCCAGAATTCCCCAGAAATGTGGCTTTGGAAACTGAAATTTTATATTGAGTCCATTATAAGATTTCAAAACTTTCCTTAACATCAAACATGTAGTATGCATTTCACTCCTAGAGATTCTCTAGAATCCTTCTTCTAGAAGGTAATAAAAAGTTCTAGATTAAAAAAGTTACTGTATATAACTTAGTAATAGCAGCATTACTTTTGCAGCTTTCTTTTGTATTTCTTTTCTTGTTTACACTTCTAATAAATATTTATCCTACCACTTTGTTTTGCTTTAGCTGCCCATTCAGAAGCATCATCTTGGGCGCGTCCATCTGTAAACACAACGGACACCCTGGGAACATTTGCTGAGGCGCGCCTGGCTCCTTCTGCTTCAATGAAGCTTCTCTCAGTCATATGTTTCAGTGCAAGCCCGGTCATGGAACCTTTCCCCATGTATTTAATTTGTGTCACTGCTTTCTTCATATCTTTGGCTGTGTTGAATTGTTTCAGTGTGAATTCTGTGCGAACCTGGCTGGAATATTGCAACAAACCAACACGAGCAGCTTTGGGAGATATTGTAAGAGAGTCCAAAACTCCCAAGACAAATTCCTTGACAATTTCAAAATTATTTTCTCCTAGACTTCTTGATCCATCTATCACAAATACCAGATCTATTGGTCCTTCATTACATCCTGTTAAAATAAAACGAACAAATGGAATAATGGAATATTGTCAGCAAAAGAATCTATTTCTTCAACTTAAGAATTTATCACATTCATAACGTTCAATGGAATTGCAAAGTATTTACATAAAAATAAATTAAAAGCCATCAATATCAACATGTTTTTGCTAAAAAGTGGCAAAACATCAAAACAAGTTCTTGTTTTTTAATCTCTACAATGCGGATCTGATCAGTGGAGGAAAAAATTGGTCAAGCTGAATGAAAAGCCCTTCCTCATTTAACCAGGGGTGGGCTGCTGGGGGTTTGCAGGGGTTCAAAAGAACCTCTAGCTAAGATTCTGTGCAGTTTGCAGAACCCCCAAATCCCATTCCTGGCTGGCCCTGCCTACCCCACCCCTCCCAGGAATCCCCATGTAGCTCATTTTGGATGCAGGTAAGTGCAGGGCACGCGCGGAAGCTCGGGGAGGGCGAAGAGTGGGCCTACGGGAAGTTTGGGAAGGCTGGAAACGGGCCCGTTTCCAGCCTCCAGAGGGCCTCTGGAGCCTGGGGAGGCCATTTTCGGCCTCTGGAGCCCGGGGAGGGCAAAAATGCCACCCCTCCTGGTGCAGGAGGCCGACTAGGCCATGCCCACAATGGCCACGCCTACCCAGCAACCAGACAGAGAACCCCTTGCTAAAAATTTTGAAGTCCACTCCTGCTTACAACAGGAAAATCATGCTCAAGCCATGTTTTATTCATTTATTAATCGACTTTTATAGCTGCCATAAGAAATGACACTGGGTAGTGTACACAACACTTTTTTTTAACCACATTCTTTCCACATTGTTTACCTGAAACATCTGAAGTTCTCAATCACTCTGTCAATCAGGTGATCCCACTCCAATGATTACTTTAGGGTGTTGCAAGTACAGCTCCTCCCTCTGGTCAACTTCCAAAATCATTCTGCTTTGGACAGTGAGAAAATCTGGCCCTTTCAAGCCAGGCTCTCTTCTTAAACCTGCCCTATATAGGAACCAACTCAGCTCAGAGACATGGCTTTGAAAGAGGGTTCAATCCAAGTAATACCTAACCACTGGTGAAGGCTTATCCATAAAGTAGCAGAGAGAAATCTCTGATGCTTCATGATGCAATCCTTCTGCCACATCTCACCAATTGCTATTTAGGCTCCTTTTGAAAGAATGGGTAGTGCAAGCTAATTAAATACAATAACAATAACTGTGTTAATTAGTTCTAAGTTAATTGAAATTACCTTACTGAAAGTTAATTCTAACTTCATTAAAATCACTTTCAGTTTCTAACTTAGTCCTAGTATTGGGTTTTTTTTCCTAGCTCCATTTATTTTGGGGACTAGAGTTTTTAGAATATTACTCAAATATCAAGTGCAGTTCTTTTTCTCCTTAAAAGTTGCCTGTGTTTGCACTGAGCTGTACTTTAGTATATCTGAATATGGTCAGGATCACTTTTGAGACAGACTTCCTTCCAGTAATAAAAAAATAATAATGGGGGTAATAGATATAAATTACTTACTTTTGCATGTCTTCCTATCATTCCATAATATAAATCCTTCATGGCATTCGCAGACATACGAATCATTAATATTAACACAGATATGTTCACACCCATGGTCAATGGACTTGCAGACATCTTTATCTGGGTACAATTAAAGAGATTTCTGGTAAAAACTTTCTAAAGATATGATATACTAAAAGTATTATTTTATATAATAAGCTGGATTTCAAGAGAGTCAATTTCTACAACTTTAGAACGTATTGGGGACAGAAATTGTCAGATCAAAAGAAACCATGGAAGGCTTGGAAATTTCTCAAAAATAAAATATTGAAAGTATAATCATATATCATGTTAATGGGAAAAACACGGGATGGAAAACATAGGAAATACAGAGGGATAGGAAAGGTTTGACCTAGATAAGTCAAGAGTCAAGCAAAGAAAATGGAAGAGGGATGTAATCACCAGGGAAACAAACCAGCAAGTAGCTTATATCCTCATAAAAGTTTAAAAGTATAAAAGAAATTTAGGCTTGCAAGCAAAGCTAATCAAAGGGTGGTTTTTGGTTTTTTGCTTATTATCTGTAGCAAAAAGAAGAAAAGGGAAGCAACGCAGTCACCTTTAGAAGATGGTAATATAACAGGTTAGGAGATAATAACAAAGCTCAACTCTTTGCTTTGTTCTTCTCCCCAAAGAGGAACTGTTCAAATAAAGCTAAGTAGAACAACTGACACAAAGAGAGAATAAGTAAAAGCAAATAATGAGACATTTAGGGAACACTCAACTACCGCAAATTAAATCTCCTAGACCAGATTAATAACTAACTGTCCTAAAGGAATTGGATGAAGCTATCCTGGAGCCCTTTTCTGTCAATCACAGAGGTATGTAATGTTAAAGAGCAGTGGTTCTCAACCTTTCAAATGCCTCGACCCCTTAATACAGTTCCTCATCTTGTGGTGACCCCCAATCATT
>JAOYMU010000292.1:48073170-48084520 GCA_025802295.1 Psammodynastes pulverulentus | reverse complement strand
CATGGTGTGAACCGCCCCGAGTCTCCGGAGATGGGGCGGTATAGAAATTTAATTTATAAAATAAATAAATAAATAAATAAATAAATAAATAAATAAATAAATAAATAAATAAATAGTGAGTTTTGCCAGATAGATTTTTATCAAAAGCAAGTACTGAATGAGGCATTTTCAGTTATGGGGAGCCAGTCTTTAATAACAGAGTTTCAGTCATGTAGCCCATAGTGCTGCCTAGTGACTTATAGAAGTGGAGGAAGTCAGATCCACTTCTAGACAGTATATAATACTGTATACTATACTTGGAAGTTATTATATATTCAAGAATGGGTTATTATTCCAAACTAGCCCAGTATCTATAACCAGCTATCTGTGGGACCAGTTGCCTCTTCTAGAAGCATACGGAAAGTTCAAGATTGCTTTCAGTTGACTGCACAATGGAAATAGCAATAGCAATGGCACTTAGATTTATATACTGCTTTATAGTGCTTTTTACAGCCCTCTCTAAGCGGTTTACAAAATCAGCATATTGCCCCCACAATTTGGGTCCTCACCTACTTACCTATTTACATAAATTGGCTATCTTTAATTTTCTTCATTTCTGTGTAGCTGGAAAGATTAAAAAAAATTTTTTTCAGTGTTGCTATGGCAAAATGACTGAGAATCAAGCCCTGCGCAGAGATCTTCAAATCTTGATCTACTTCCACTTCTTTTTTTTACACAAAGGAGGAATCCCATATGGCGGAGAAAGCCTGACTGGATGGTTTCCAATATGCTGTTGTCCCAGCTTGTTCATAGTGCATTTTCACAAAAGCTTGTAGGGGGAAGTAGGCATAAAGGAGGATTCTTACTAATCATCAGGGATTCTCTTCACTTGATAGAGGGTTCCAAGCCATGCCTGGTTTATATCTTTGGATCCATTTCTTTTTTCCTCATTTTCATTAGCAACAGGACTGGCCGTTTGTAACAGGGTCCTCTGGGAATCTGTTGAATATAACTATAGCAGGAGGGCAGGAGGATAATTTGCTTTATTTTATTAAAGACAAATTTACTAAATAAAATCCAGGCCATTCTTTGTACAAAAATAATCCTAAAAAATCTGTATTGAGGAAGGGATTCAAAATAAATAACCCTGTCAGGTTTGTCCAGTCCCTATTAAGCTCCATTAAATTCAGCAAGACTTACTTCTCAGTAAAACATGGAAATGATTGCACTGTGGATTTGAGTAATTAATTACAAAGCTTCTTTGGTCAAACAGAAAGGGTTCTGATCTCATAACCTTTAGGATCACAGTTCACACTTTGGATACTTCTGTAAAAACAGGGTCATTGTTGGTCTGTTTTCCTTTTCTTTTTGTTACTGAGTGCAGGGCTGGGAAAAACTTGTGTTAACAAAAAGAACTGAAGAACTACGTTTTGAGGAGTGCTACCACACACAGACAGGATTCTCTTCCTAATGATTACCAGAAGTGGGGTTAAAAATGGTCCTTCTTTTTCTGAAATGTCAAAATTATGTCTACTTATAGATGTTACAAATACTGTAATGACATCAAGCTGTAAGTTTAAGGATAGCTCTGTTGCCAACGTTTTGTGTGACAATATGTAAAACGAGCTCGTTTCGTCTGTGGAGGAACAAATACTTACAGTAAGATATAAAGCCACTAGAGCAAATGACTCACCATGTCATTTTGAGTAGGGAGACAAATCTCCCTCAATGTTATGAAAGCTGAAATGGCAACTAGAAAGACACATATATAAAAACATTTGTCAGGGAACAAAATTGTACTGAACTAATTCATGATGAATGATGTGGCAGAAATCCCACAAGCAAAATGAATGAAAGCAGACTTATCAAGATATACCAATTTTTTTATGCTTATTGTAACCTCACTGGTTGATATGTTTCGCATTCTCCAATTATCTTTGTTTATTAGAGGAGTTCTGATTTTCAATTTCCGTACTTTTGCTCCAGATAATATAATATCTTAAGGAAGTCCCAGCTTGATGCTATATCGGAATATATGTGAATGATTGCATAGATTTTTTTGCTTGTCTTGCATAATTACATGAGCATTATTAATTCTGTTTGGAGCCCAATTATTAATTTGCTTTATGCAGACTGAATTCATCATAATACATGGTTTGATTCTGATTTATTATACAAAAAGCTTTGATTTTGGCTTACTATATTCTCTCCACTCAGCCCTAGTGGTTTGCAAGTCATGGTTAAGATTCAGAGTGTTGTGTAAACCCAGCCAGTTTTGATAAATCATGGCTTAGCATGAATGACACATGAATTAAGCAATAAAGATAGGTAACTGTTATGTGGTTGGATAACCCATAGCTAATTCAGAGCTAGTGGATTACAACACCCATAGTTTCTGACAACTGACCATATTGTTCTTAATTTTTGAAATTCAAAGCACATTGAATGTTAATTGTTTTAAATTCAGTGGTAATGATTTCCAAATTTCTTTAGGCTGGAGCAATTGCAGCCCTTCCAAATAAATATCTTTTGACCAAGGATTGAAGGAATTGAAAACCTGGCTTAGGATGAAAACTGTCACTACTCTTGAATGTATTATGTTCTCACTGTTGTCTTTATTTTGTTTTGGTTATTTTTATTTACCTGTTTTAACCTAATATTAGCCACCCAAAGTTACAATTTATGGGTTGGAAACTCATATAAAATGTTTGATTCAATAAATGTCAGGAATTTAACCTGGAATCTATTGGATATACTATACAACATTAAGTTAAGCCTTAATAAGCTGTAGTGAGTTATATGCCATTCTGTAAAAAGATTGGGCTTCATTCCATACCTTCAAGGTGCTGAGAAAAATCACCAGATTTTCAACTGTGAAAATGTTGGAAAGCCACCTGGAATTTGAATTACTGCCAGGAAGATGTCATTTGTCCCTTTGGTGTAGATTCCCATATGGAGCATCCTCCGTCTTAATGCAGTTAGAGTTGCTTGGTCCTGGCAGAAAGGCCACATCCCTTCTCTAATGCAATGTAGACAGAACCTTCTTTCATGCATTTAGGATGGAAGCTTCCATTAGCATGAAGTTTTCCACACTGTTACAACTTTTCAGTCTCTCTTAAAATAATATTTTGGGGTAACCTCTCAAAGACGTTTTGTAAATTGAAAGTGTTTATTTCAGTGAAAACACACAGATCCTAGCAAATATTTGTCCTATATCAGTACAGTACACACAGTCTAAGAGTCTGAAGGTACTGCCAACTACATCCATCCATCCTTGCAATTTTAAATGTCTATTGTATACTTGAAGTTGCCAGAATGTCTACAAATATATTTTCTCTGAGAATTTTGAATGGACTAAAAATGCTGAACAGGAACTGCACATTGAGAGAAAACATGGGTACCTCAAGGTCACTTTCAGCCTCTTTAAAGTGACCACTGACAGCCAATGTGGTCAAAATATTGAATGGGGGGTGGGGAGATATTCATTCACAGAAGCTCTTGGTCTTTGGGCCAGATATTTTCTCCCATTCTTTCACTAGGTTGTTGCTGCATGGAAAATCTGGAGAAGGGAGCATTGTATACACTACCCAGAGTAGGGGGAGGGTTAAAATTTATCAGGTTGTGGAACCTACTGGTTAAAAGGTAAAATATTTTCTGGAACCTCTGATCAAGGGGCAAATCATTAGTAATGAGAAAGTGGCAATAGGGGAAAAAAGTAATCAAAATCCAAAATGAAAATCTTCAGTGTAAAACAAATTTTAATTTTTGGATTATTTGGGAGGTTAATGTTTTAGTGAAACAAAGCAATGGTCCATGAATGGGGTGTGATGACTTTTTGGTGGATAAACAGTCGATGTTCAGAGCAACTGAGGTTACTTATAAGCAGTTATCTTTTATATTGGGAGGGGAATTCTGGGAGCTGAAATCTACATTTCTTAAAGGTGCTGGGGTTGCAGCACATTGATTTAGCTAATTTCTGTACTTTTTTGGGTGAATCCATATAAAGAAAAAGTATGTTATAAATACCATGAGATTCAATGGTGAACTGGCAATTTCAGCTAGAAAGCTTTATCCAGAAAGCCCTGTTTTCAACCTGGAAATGATATTTTTAAACTGTGAAATTAATCTAAATGTCTGCAACTTATACTATCTCCTTTAATGGCAATTAAGAAGCAATTTAATGGGACTTACACAAAATGCCACCTTGTTGATTAATAAACAGATCTCTTGGGGTTTGTAATGTGAAAGGTGAAGAGGAAGGGAAGGACTCATCATAGCCATACATGATGGGTTTCTTGTTTTCTCTGCTTTCAATTCCCTCAGCTCCCTTTTAGAAAACATGGGCTGTCTGGGAAGCGTTTGCTGGAATTTGGGAGCAAGCAGAAAGTCGGGTTTTATGTGTGTTCATGTGGGAAGATAGACAACTCAAGTGATGGTAAGAGGAAGGCAGCTGGCTGTCTCATGTGTGAATTGTTTGGTGATGACAAACACTGCAGCCACTGAGAGGGGAAGATCAGCATTGGGTGGGAAGGCTCACTGTGCATTCAAGACCAGTGCATTCAAGGCATTTAAATTTCCCTCAGTCACTCACAGAACCCATTTAACTTCTTATAGAAGCTTATGTTTGTTTGAAAAAGCCTATTTTAGAGTTCCTAGAGGAAAAGCAGAAGAGAACTCTAACAAAATAAATAAATACACCATATTTAACTTATTAATCTCCAACTGGTAATCTCCAACTGGTAATGAAGCAGCAATAGGAAATTTTTGGATGGGTCATTTATAGTCTTTTTTGTTTTTCAACAAATGCTGCTCATGTATGGAATTAGAGCTACCAGACTTAAAAATTGCTCCTTGTTTGAAGAGGCCACGGAGGTAAACACATTAAAAGCAAACAAACATCTTGGTTGTTGCTTTTAATTTTTTTCCTCAAGTGCATTGGAGTTGATTGTGTCTTTCTTCCATTAGGATTAGTTTTGTTGCCAAAGTTGGTCAGACCACAGTAGCCTACTCTACAATTTTCCAGGATAGTTTCCAGTACATCTGTGGGAAGTCTAGAGATAGTCAACAAATTCTTAAGGATGAAGGTTTTATTTACAAATCATTTCTTCCAGCATGAATGGATTGCTATTTTTAACAGGGGCAGATATCAGATTGATTTAAAATACTGATGAATTCCAAACCCCTTCTGCACTTGCCAGAGATGGTCACAGATGATGATAGGTTGTTTTGTGATTTCATGATCCCTGGGTTACCGGGCATGCAGACTTAATGACTAAATTTTCGCTCCATGGTGTGAACTGTTCAAGCTGACTTCAGAACTACACTATGCTACTTTTCTGTCTCAGTAACCTATGCATTAGGTTCCAATCCAACATTGAGAACTTGTTGTGTGGCTTGAAGGAACATCTGGGACTAGTAATAGAACTGTAGCTTGATGGGCACAACCTAGCAAAACAGGCATATTCATTGTCTTCCTATTTGGAATCTATAAGCAACTGCATACAATTTTCAGAGATGTGATATTAAACTTTATACACAGAGAGGTTGAGTCAGCTTTTGTTCACTTCGAGTGTTATGAAGCATAGAGTTTGACAAGGGTGCCTAAACTTGTATTACTCCTCATTGGATATAAAAGAGACGAAAACAAAGAGCTTTCTGTGGGGATAATTATGTAACAAATGTGATAAATTAAAAAAGGGCTTTGATTTAAAAGCTGGCAAATCAGGAAAGGTTCCACATGTTAACGATCAACTATATTTGAAAAAACAAATGATTGCAAATATTTTGTTGGTTTTTACAAGTCAAATAACCTGGCGCATCAAAGTACCGTCTTACTATTGCAACCTATAAAAATGTATGAATTGTTAATAATCTATGCATGAATCCTTTCTATAGGATTATGGAGTAAGTGCTGGAATCTTCCCAGACTGAAAAAAATCCAGAAGTACTGATATTGATGTTTGGGGAGTCGACTAATGAGAATTTATAACATTTCAATTGGCTTCTTCATTAAGGGCAGTCGTCCTTGAGGAATTGTCCTTGTGCTCTGGCTATAGTACCAACAACATTTTTATGGGAAATAATACTTGGTAAAACTCTACTGAAAGTTCTTCTTTCTGGCTAGGCCTTGATGTTTCTTGTTTTCCCACTATATTTTGTGGTCAGCATAAGCATCTATGCATGACTAATACGTCTTGCATTCCACAGAGATACGAACATCTAAATGAACATACTTTCTGCTATCTTGCATTTTCTCTTATAGGGCATTGATCAGCACAAGACACATAAATTATCATGTTTCTTGGATGAGTCAACATCTTGCTGTGTGAACATTTTACATCATTTTTTTTTTTAAACTTCAGGCTGCAATTCCTACTTTGGAATAATTCCAAGCAAGACATCTGCAGCAATATATATGGAGTTTCATTGATGGAGTGGAAGATTTTTTTCAAATCATACAATATACAGGGATGTCCTCTCCTTATTTTTTTCCCCTTTTGACTGCAAGATGGGGGTGCACATTGATACTCTATTGCTCCCTTCTCTCATGATTTATGGCATCGCCATCTTCCATAATCTTAATACAGTCCCTTCAAGATCCTTCAAAATGTAGATGTTAAGTTACCCAGCAATTGGGCTATAATTTGAGGGAAGGTTGGCAGGGAGATGTCTACCTCAAATTTAGAAAGTTACAGTCTTTCACTAAGAAATGGCAAATCTTTCAAACAAAGGTAAATTTTTCTTAATTCAGTAATTTTCCTCAAGCATGAATAACTCATAAATATACCATAATGCATTTGAGGATTTAATAGCACATGCAAGTCAAGTTGCCCAAAGATTTTGATATCTTAATTGATCTGCAAATGGATTCCTGCATTGCTTTCTAAGAGCACTGTTAATTGACATAACCATATGTCCTATTTTAAAGAGGAGAGGCTTAGATAAGAAGCTATTAAGAATGGAAAGTAAGGGTCTTGAAACTCTTGAAATTACACACCCACAGTTATCAACTGGACAGAAGATTGAGTAACTAGAGGGCTCAAATATATATTATTTTCCTTTAAATTATTTCCAAATGCATAATGCAACTTTTATCTTCCATGTCCTTTTTGGGAGAGAGCATATTGCAGTTTGGCTGTATTTTAACAGAAAGATTGTTTCACTGTTCCTTTATACCCCATAGAATTCAAACCTTGTTTATGTAAGAGCTTTACATAAGGTATGATTTAGAGGCCCCATATAACGGCTCTGAACAGAGCAGAACAAAGATCTAGATAAAAACGACCAGGATCAGACATATGGAATATGGAGCATCACTTTTTAAAACAAGAGTGTAGATTTCTAACCACTTCTTGAGGTGCTGATCAAGAACAGAACATTGCAAAAGTTAATCTGTTTTGTTGAAAAGCTAGGGAATAAATGACATGTCTTCCTCAAACATCCAGAGTGAAAAACATGCTGGTTCAATAAAAGATCTAAAGCTCCCTTTTGCCAGTTTTCATTCAGATCCTTATTTCATCTGGAAGCAATATTAGCCATAAGAAAAAGAAACTTCAAGGAATGCATTTTTCACAAGAGCCTACCTAAGAAAGAAATATTTCTTTCCAGCCAGCCTAATCCAATAATTATGACGGAATAAGAACTTTGTCACTACAAGCAGTCAGATGCATTTGGTCCTTATATTCGCTATCTATATCCAAACTCTGGTTTCTCTTCAGCTTGTATAAATATTTCACCTTTCATAGCCATTCTGCCTGTAACTTTTACGTCAGAAAAAAAAAAAAGTCCTCTGGAAGGAAGCTATAACATATTGTTGCACTCCACCCAAAATCCTTTTCTAAGAAAAATAGGCAGTTCAGAAATTTGAAAAATAAATAAATTACTTAAATAAAAACACATTCCTTATACATACATTTTAATATATACTTTTCAGGCAAAATTTCCTAACAAAATTACAAAAAGTGTGAATACTAGTGTAGAAGTATTTTTTAGTTTACATATAATTGAGGGAGTACAGTTTGAATAAGTTCAGTTTTGGATTTACACGTTTTTGGATGTAAATTGAGTTACATAAAAATGGGAACCAAATGTCCCACCTACTGTTCTAGAAAACAAGAGATTTTTCTAAGTGTGGCAAGTAATACTTTCTTCTCTGTATTGTACACTTTTCCTATCTATGTTCTTATGTTGTAATACCAAAGATGGAGGAACCTGCTGTTTTATCATGGTATTGAATACTATAGAATTTTTGGGATAAGGACTGTATACATAAAGCCATTTAAGAGTTTTTAAAATCAGCCTAAACATGTTGCATCCGATTATACAATAGTATAGCACCCGGCAGACCCACCCGCTCCCACAGAGAGGGCCTCCTTCGGGTGCCGTCGGCCAGTCAGTGTCGGCGGGCGGCCCCCAGGGGGAGAGCCTTCTCTGTGATGGGCCCCACCCTTTGGAACGACCTCCCCCCGGATATTCGCACAACTACCGACCTCACTCTCTTCCGCAAAAAATTAAAAACCTTCTTGTTTATCCAGGCCGGTTTAGCCTGAGCTTTTTCCGGTCCAGTCCCCAAGGTTTTTAGGGTTGTTTTTAGATGTAGGGTTCTTAACTTTATTTTAACTTCATCTCTATTTTATTCTATTTATTGTATTTATTTTATATTTGCTGTATTGGTTTTGTGCCTTTGTCTGTTTGTTACCCGCCCC
Source organism: Psammodynastes pulverulentus (assembly GCA_025802295.1). Taxonomy (NCBI): domain Eukaryota; kingdom Metazoa; phylum Chordata; class Lepidosauria; order Squamata; family Psammodynastidae; genus Psammodynastes; species Psammodynastes pulverulentus. The sequence goes on along the minus strand of JAOYMU010000292.1, from coordinate 48,075,836 downwards.
GAGTCCCTTTGTGGAGATGGGGCGGGCTATAAATAAAAAAAAAAAAATTAAAATAAATTAAATTATTTCTCCTTCCCTCTTCAATTGGATCACCTCGACCTCAGATCCACCATTTCTGATGGGCACTGCACTCTGGATCAAATGGGTATCTCTTATCGCTGCATATGGTTGCCCTCCGCGATGCTGCTCCCAGAGTTTCCCGACACCTTCACTGATCCCTACAAGATCTGTGCACTTCCCCAGGGGTTCTGCCAGAGTGCACAATCGGGGCTAAAGAGTGGAGCCCCATTCTTCTACCCCGCACTGTCTTGACATCACCACTGGAAGTCTTGGGCTACACTTTTTCAACACATACTCTCATTCCATTTTCATCCATCTATCCTTTCTCATGAACATGCACAATACCACCTTTTGGAATCACTTCTTTTGGAATCATTTTCCTTTTGAATATTAACATTGGTAGAAATTTGGTGCCATCTGCACAGCAGGACAACGCAACCGTGTAATATGTTTTCTCATGTCCTAAGGTTTCAATGGTTATGCTTTTGGCACCTTTCAGATCAACAGTCTTATTAGATGGCACATCAAAGATTAGTGGGACTTCATCCATATTCCCAATCTGGTCAATTTCAAAATTATTTTTCTTCCTAGCATCTATTACAAATATATGAAAAGACAGAATCTTAAATTCATACTCTTTTGGCATTTTTTGTGCAATTCTAGTTTTGGTGCATATAGCAAGGGCATTTCGCCTCATAAATCTGAAGCACCATGATGGTGATCCAGTAAAATCCTGAATGCTTTTCTGTACAGCAATGTACAGAAAATATATTAGCATTTTTGTGGAAATTCCAAAGCTATTATTCTGGTGACATATGATCCATTTTTTCATGTCCACCTCTAACTGTGGCCACTTAGCAGCAAGCCCACAAAAGTTGTGCTTACTTTTATCTTTTACTTTTTGCAGCTGATCCACCTGTTTCCTCCACTCTCTTATCATTTTTCCAGTTGTAGGTGGTCCAAAATGTTTCTTCACTGCTCTGTTTCCATGTTCCTCAGCATATCTCACTACTTCCAGTTTAAAAGAAATTTTATATGCTTCTCTTTTCTGCTTTGACATCCTTGTACTGTTATGTAGTGTCAGGAAGTACTGAAGTATTTTTTGGCAAGAAAGAACAGTAATATATCCTTTATAACAATACAGAGCACTGTAGCTGACACCATGTTTATACATTCAGACACAAGATACTGGTATGCTATATACAGTGCATGCCACACTAGTTCTATATGCCCCCCCCACCCTAAACTAACAATAGCAAGCTTAGAGTTTTAGTGATTCTTCCCCCCGCCCCCAAATCTAGCCATGTTATCTTTACAAAGACAAACAGTAGTTGTGGAACTACTCAAAATTTGTGATGCAAAATACGTTTTACAATCTAGGATTGCTTTATTTTTATTTTAAAAAACACTATTGTTTTGAATGGCTTAATAATGGAAGGATCAGTAAGAAAAGCTGAAGGAATGACACTAGTTTGTTATGATTGGCTAAAACCTAATTGAAAATTATACATGTGTTCCACTTCACATAGTTTTTGTCATATTTAAAATGGATTTAGATCAATTTTTGCATAAGTGAGAGCAACAATTAATATTGAATCAAATAATAATGCTTTGTGGGTGAAATCCCAATGAGTATTTGAAGTTCCCTAATGTATTTTCTTGGGGAAATGGCATATTAGGATTTAAATCAAGTCAAATTTATGTAACAAATAAGTTTTTCTTATATAGAAAGATTTAGACAAATTTAAGATTCTAATTTGCTAATAATATAAAGGACACAAAAGTAAAATGCAAGAATGGTTATGTTTTCTCTGTTTTTGTTGATACCTGAATACATATTTTCATCCCTAGATAGTGTGATAATTTTCCTGATAAGCGAAGAACAAGTATTTGTAAAGGAAGCACATGTACAAACATAAACTCTGCCTATATTTTCTCAGATTGGCCTTTCAAAACATCTTCTGTGAAATGGGTCAACCCATCCTCACCTGTCAACAATTTGCATTGCTTTCTCCATTGAAGTCCAAATACACACAGCTGCTTAGATATACAAGCTAGAAGCAAAGTGGAAGAGCAGCAGTGCAGGGCCATTTTGCTATGGTGAGTCTGGCCATAGACACTGTCTTTCTTTCTATATATAAAAAAAGTTTGTCTCTACTCTGAGTTGCTCTGCATGTATCAATGGAAAGTTGAAAAGGATAAAGGTATAGTAACCTTCCACAAAGCTAAGTAACTTGATGAAATCCAGAGGTGGTATTCGACCAGTTTGCACCGGTTTGGCTGAACCGGTAGTGGCAAAAACTGCCGCTCGAGCGAACTGGTGGAAAAATTATGGCTACAGGTTTGGCCGAACCGGTAGCTCAAACCTGAACCCCTGCATGCATGCACTTTCCCCACCCTTCTGCGCATGCGCACGCTGATCAGTTGAGAGGACTCTTTGATCCTCTCAGCTGACCAGCAGCCATTTTTTTAGCTACCGGTTCTACCGAACCGGTAGCTAAAAAACATGCGCAGATGATCGGAGAGGCCTCCCCGGCCCTGTCCGATCATCTACGAATGGTTTTTAGCTACCGGTTCAGCTGAACCAGTAGCTAAAAAATGGCTGC
>JAOYMU010000292.1:47943557-47964092 GCA_025802295.1 Psammodynastes pulverulentus | reverse complement strand
TTCCCTCTTTCTCTGTCATCTCTCTCTGTGTATCTCTGTCTCTCTAATCTCATCTCTCTCTCTCTCTCTCTCTCTCTCTCTCTCTCTCTCTCTCTCTCCCTGGACCACTGATTGGAGACGTCTGCTCTAATATATATAATAATCTATCATTATGATCATCATCATGGTCATCATGATCATCACCAGCTCAGTTTCTATTCATCATCCTATTTTATCTTTTCTCTACACTCTAGGAACTCTGTCAGCATTTCCAGCATAGGAAAATGACAGCAGTCTTTCCAGTTCTTGTCCTGGTTTCTGTGCTTCTCTAAGGCAGAAGGTCTTTCTTTACCCTTAGACAGCTAGTTCTGATATCCCTCGTCTTCAGAAAACTTCCTGGCATGTTAATTGGTTTGGGATTGTTTTGTGAATGGGGCTATTATCCATCCATTGATGGTTGGGGCTATGTGTGGCGTATTTTTCTGTGTTTTAATCTTTGTGTAAGCCACTCAAAGTCACTTGGGAGACATGAGTGGATGAATAGAGGGATGGATGGATGGATGGATGGATGGATGGATGGATGGATGATGGTATCCAGAAGTGACAACAGTAACAAGCAGGAATGAATCATAACAGATCAAGAAGAAAACTGAAAAATACATGAGAAGATGAAAGAAGCCAAAGCATGGAAAGCAAAAAACTTTTGGCCATTCCATACATATACTTCAGTTAGTAAACAAATAATTTTGGATAAAGCTAAAATGCATAGGTTTAAGAATGGGCTCCATATGCTGAACACATAATTGATTTTAGATTCATGTCTTTACATATACATCACTTCTTCCATTATTTTGCTTGCAAGCTTAATGGAATTTCTAATACTCTAGTGTCAATTTAGTTTATTAGCCATCTTTCATTGTATAGGGTTAGCTATAAGGTTACAAAAACAATGAAACTGAATAAAAAGCAAAATCACTGTATTATACTGTATTATATATTATAATTATATAATTATAATTATAAGATTTTTTTTAAATGAAGAAAATCCTCAATTTTATTATGTAGGTTTCTTCACATTTCATCCATGTAGAAATGAAACATGAGGGAATAATTTGATCACATTTCTACTTTTGTTGTCTTTATTTAGGCTTATGAACACAGCAAAGGTACCTCTGAGATGTCTTCACCTCAGTTTTGTTTAAGGATTTGGAGATACCTATTTATCTTTCTGTCTGTTTAATCTCACATCTGTCTATTTATCTAATGATCAGGAAAAACCAGGAGGCAGATTCCTTTCCTCGTTCTACATAATGTATTTCTATGGAATTAGTGCATAAACAATGCTTTTCAGACTCAGTACTGAAATTTTCTTTAACTTCTTCAGCCAATGTCAGCATCTGTTGAACCTGCTATGTATCTTTAAGGTTTTTTTTTAAAAGGTGGTGAATACGTCAGTAGTATTGGCAATTACCAACTTAAATAGCTACCATAATTCAGAATGATTTTCATTTAGAAAGGCTTCTGGTATTTAATATTAAAATTAAATTATTACATTAAGAAATTAGTCATGCAGAATCTGGGCAGAATTTTATCCAATGAGCGACAAGGTGAACAACTTTTGCTTGTGTTCTGTTGAATGATGAAGCTGAACGCAAAGGTTCTTGGATAAATCTTTCATCTATTCCACCACTGTTCAGCTTTCTTAAAGCTGTTAAAATCAGGACAGTACCCTTATTTGTGGAAATGATTTGTATAAAAAAAATTACATATTTAATAAAACTAAGATTTACTTAATTAAACAATACCCCAATCAAGGAAGGACCAATTCAGACAAACAAGCCAATATCAAACAACAGTCAAATCAAAGAACCACCGAGACTACTCCCACCAACAGGGAAAGCCATTACTATATATAAAAAAGAGCAAACTCCTTACTATCACTAATGATGTTATCTAGTCTGGTAATGAAATGTCTTCAAAATAAACAATCAAACTCAGAGAGCATCAAGGCCATCCCAGTTCAATCCTGAGCTATAAATATTCTCTTCTAACCATAAATTATCAGCTCTTAACTTTTTGTCTTGGCTATTGGTGGAACCTTACAACATGCTGATAACAGATTTTGGACATGTAATTGCCTTACTTTCTCTTTGCATCAGTATTAAGATATGGATAAGATAAGAGGAGCATGACTCCTGTAATTAGTACTATCTCTATCAACCAAAATGGCACAAAAGAATGCAATATTTTAAATTCTCTATCTCTTCACCAGGCTATATATTATAATAGCAAGAGATGCAAGCAAGAGCTAAAATCTGGTTACTTGCTTCAGTTCAGAGTCAGTCCCATGATGGAAGTTGTACTCTGAAAGCATCCTTGTTGATAGTATTGCATCCTCTTCTTATGTGCTAGCAAAATTTTCTTAATACACAATTATCATTAATATCAGTCACTGCATCAGTGATTATGACATTTATCAAATTATTCATTTGACCATAGTATTAAAGGTATATGATATACTATGCATATTAAAAACAAAAATGTTTAGTTCAAATATAGATTTTTAGGAATTTTGAGCTATTAATGATATGTATTTGTAGGTACTTTTGATTTTAAACACCTATTCTTCAACTGCTGTAGCAAATATTCCTGCCATTGTAACTAGTGAAAAATTAATAAAGGAACACTATAATCTTGTTGGACAAATATTTCTAGGCTGATTGGAGAAAAATGGGAGGATGAGGATGTAAAATTAGAATAATTAACGAATTTAATTATATTCTTGTACTATGAAAAACGACTTTTTCCTGTTTGGATAGTCACTGAATTCACATGTCAGGCTTCATCAAGGATTCACATTTAATGCTCTAGGCATATCCAGATTCATATACCAGCAGTCACATTTCATTTTGAACAGCCATTTAGTTATCCCCTGAGCTTTGAACCAAAAGGATTTGGGATCTGAATATACTATACTTCCATTCATTTTGTGCATTTACTGAAACCGTCTCCTGTTTATAGTATCATTTTAACCCAGGCTATTCATTCTGTTGAGAATTTTGTGAAAGAACTCCAAAGGTTTCATTCCTTAATTGCTGTTTAACCATAGTAGTTTTTATGACCATATTTGTAATAATTGTATTTTAACACTTGTAAGCCATGTGACAACATTTTGTTTCCAGACTCCCCACTCCTTTGCACTGCAGTAATTCACTATGAAACAATAGAATTACAGGAAGACAAATTTTCACTTTTTGTGTGAAATCAGTAATATTAATAATAATACTAATTTGCTACTCATTGTCTATTAGATCAGGAATAGATTTCTAAATGTCATGGGCGTTAGGTATTAGAGCCTTTACAATCCAATTTGTATAATAAATGTTAAGTTGCTTATCCATAGCCTAATTTATCATCCAAAACTGCCTAATCAAACTACTTTGAGATAACATAGGGTGCAAACATGGCTGTTAACAAACAGTCAGGTACATTTTTTACACTGACAAACTATCCTTATGGCCAACAAGGGTGTTGCAAGTTGTGTTACCATGGACCAGGCACTAGGGGGAAAAAAATTAGAAACAACAAGTAGCATGTGGCTCTTAAATGATTTTCAACAAATAAAATTGCACTACTGTCAGAACTATTTTTATTAGGACTTTCAGTGTTCACAGATGCTTTGGATTTTCCTAAACCACAAATCGAACAAATAAGAAAGTGCTATGTTTGAAAATTAAAAACACTACAGTTCCTAAAGAAATAGCTACTGCCAGAAGGAAACTGGGAAAATGCATTAGAAGAAATAAAGTTAAGGAAATCTAAGAAGCAAGATAATGCCATAAATGTTAGAGCATTTATATATCTACTTACCAAGATCCTTAATGAGTGATAATGCTTCCCATGATATAAATGCTCCTCCACCATCATCCATTGCTCCCTGACCCACATCCCAGCTGTCCAGGTGTCCACTTATTAGTACAACCTAATGAAATAAAAATATTTATCTGAAAATGAATTAGACAGTTCATCCCAAGGATATTTATATAGGCTTATTTTTTCATCAGATGTAATTCCGGTAATGGGAACCACAATTACATCAACACTGTGATAGTGTAGTTGAATGTGCTTTGTGACCATCATTTTGTTTTATTGGGAAATTATGATCACTAAGGACTTCAACTGCAAAAGGATATTCATCAACTTACTACTTTTAATATTGAAGGTTTGGCTCTGCAATATTTGAGTTAGTCAGTATATATTGTGAAGATCACTGTCAAGAACAGCTTAGTTATATACATTCAGTAAGATTGCCTTTATGACTTTGTATGCTTTTATGTATTCTTTTGAAAAAAACATTTCTAGATGTTTGTCTTTTGTGTATTGTTTAGAGTCACAATATTTGAGTTGGGCAACCATACAAAACTCATAAGTAGTTCATAGATATTTGATTTGGATTGGTCTGTTATGATAAGGTTTAGATTCTGGTGTAGACTCAAGACATGGCAAGGTTAAATAAGAATATGTATTCCATATTAGGATGGAGCCACTTAAAACAACTGACTTTCCTCAGTCACATGAAAGTGCAGTCCCTTTTAATACCATCATACTTTTAATTCCAATGCTTCTTTATCCAACTTCCTTCTCAACAGACCTTTTGACCTGCATGTTTGATCCTGAAATGGGCAACTGTTAGATGTTTATAAAAATCTGACATCTCTTTTCTAAGAAAATCTGGCTCTCAGTTCTTACAAATTTGACATTCTGAATGAAAGTCATGGATGTTGAAAGAAGATAGCTGGCATGGAAACTTGCTCATTTACAAAAAGGAAAATGCAATGCCATTTCTGATTTCCCAGAAGGCAAACTGATGAGATCCTTCTCAATCATCTAATTACATTTTTTTCAACTCTTTCATTCTTTAAGATTATACCTCTCTGGGATCAAAGGACATTCTTAGAAATAAAACTGATTCAGAAGTTGGTGCTTTTCTGTCCATTCTCACTCACCTCTTTACATCAATGCCTAAGTATGACGCAAACTGAGTGCCTGCCCAGAGCGGGCCTGTTTTTGCAGGACAGTCTAGAGACTTGGATGATACTGCTGGAAAGGTTTAATTTACCTCCAAATAAGTTAACTTTAATTCAACCAAGATTATAGTATTTCAGCATTTCATAACAACCTCACTTGTTCAACACTAAGTAATGAGTGGGAGAAAAATCAAAGCAATAACTGCTATGTATGTAATCTGGCACAAAGTGTAAATTGCTTGAGTTGTTTCATCAAACACAGATGTCAGAAAATGCTCGTAGGTCTTGCAATGAATTATAGGTTAGTTTATAAATGAATAGAAAAAAACTATATTTAAATGAGGAGCAATGTCTTCTTAGCAACAGTGAAAGATTGCCCTACTAACACAGCATGATGTTCCCTGGCAACCAAAGTGGCATACATATTGCCTGTTAGAGAATTATTATTATTTTTTTGTTTCTAGGAAAGGAATCACATTACTCAGTAGGCAATTTCGAATCAGAAAGTGGTGTGATCTGCTGTGGGATTAGACCTGTGTGATTTCAACAGATTTCAAAATGTTGTTTTCAAGAGAGGAGCAGTTCTAGCAGATTGAGAAACAAAAGAGAAAAAGCTGCATTTTTCAGGCTAGGCCACTTGTCTTTCTAGCTGCTAGCAGCAACCCTCTTTGCTTTGACTGGCAATCCGTTTAGAGTAGTATTTCTCAATCTTGGTAGGTTTCAGATGTGTGGACTGCAACTTCCAGAATTCTCCAGCCAACCTGGAGTTAGAATCCATACATCTGAAAGCTGCCCAGGTTGAAAAACCCTGATCTAGGTATAATGGTTTTCATGTTCCATGCTGAAGCAAATTAAGAGACATTCAACAATGAGTAGAACACTTGTGGTATTCAAAAGAAGTGTTCCTATTTGTTAGTTTTCCAGATTTTCCATTATATGAGAGAGGTATTTTATTGTCCCATGACTTTTCTATCAATGATCTGCTCCGTAATGCTGAGGATTCTGTAAAAGCTTTTAAGGAGCACAATTAGATGTATTAGTAAAAAATACAGCAGGTGACCTCATAAACTTTGCACAAAATGTTTCAGTATCACTCAGTTTTCTCTTTGAAGAACTCTAGGGAAGCCAGAAATATATATTTATTTCCTTACTTCTTTATTATTTTTGCCCTTCCAATATCTTCTCTGAGCAGATACATAATGTATTCAACAATATTATGGATCAACAAAGGAGAAATTTTAAAACAGCGATTCTGAGACTGAAATTCTAAACACTTCAGCAGAGAAGGATGTCAGGCATTTCTTCGCCTGACATCAAAGATAAGAGTCTGGCAGCTGAGTGAGCTTTTTTGTAGCACCTTTTACAAGCGGGCATGAGAAATGAGATGAGTATTTTTTTAAAATAGCTATCAACCTCTTTGGAGAACATTTTACAGAACCCGACAGGCAGATAGGGGAAGGAGGATTAATTTAGATATGGCTGATCAGATCAACAGGGATTTGAGATAATGCAACCGCAGAAGAACTAACACCATGGAATTCAGTCAGAAAGTTAATATCTCTGGTCTTTGGTTTAAGTGATTTTCCCATGTCTTCAAAGATACCTTCCTGAATAGTGCAAGGGAGCCATTAATCCAAATCTCTGCAATCATTTGTAGTCTGATATTATTAAAACTCACAAATGTCAACAAATATACATGTCCCAGGATAATGTTGCAAGATCCAATCTGGGTCAGTCACCAGGATCAGAGGTTTTGTTTTCCGAACTCTCAGAAATAAAATGCAAAATGATATTGATAGATTAGAAAAATTGGAAGAAAGTAGCAGAATGAAATTTAATAGCGGTCTTCATTCAGAAATGTACACTTATAGGGTGGACAATATTGAACTTGATTTATTGTGAAATAGATTTTGGAATCAATACAGTAGTTGACTGCAAACTAAAAGTCAGCAATAGGATATGGCATAAAGAATAACAAATGAAAGGAAGCATAGTTTCCAAATTATGGGAAGCGGCTGTTCCATTTTATTCTGCTTTGGTAAGACCTCTCCCCCCCCCCACAGCTTGCCCCAACCCCTTGTAGTACTGTGCCCAGTTCTAGGCACTGAATTCAGTCCCTACACTATATGCATCCCATATAGTGAAGGAAAGGCAACCATCGGAGCCACTGATTGCTAACTCATTTTATGTTTGCACACACGTCATAGCAGAATCTTGAACAGAAGAATAAGCTAACACTGATGAAGTTACCTAGTGTGGTAGTGAAATGTCTACAAGAAAACTACCAAGCTCAGAGAGCATCAAGAATCTCAGAGTTCAACCCTGAGCTACAACTATTCACTTCTATTGGTACAGAAGAATCAGTAGGGAAGGGGGAATTGCTTTTGGAGAAGCAATGACACATTCTGTAAAGTGGACATATATACGTGAGTGGGAAGATGAAGAATCACTTTGTTTAGTGTTCTTGTTTTTATTAAATGCTGCTTGTTTGGATGAGAAAACATCACATGACTAGTTAGTGCTTAATAATGACCATAATGTTGACATTTAGGAAATTGAATTAGTCATTGTACATTTGCAATGTACAAGCATTTAATTTCTCTTTTATTATGAAGTATAACATCTTTACTACTTATTGAAGGAGAATTGCTCAGTTGTGCAACTGGAGTGCAATTATGTTTCTTGAAAATAGTTTTAATCCCTGGACCCTCTTCTATGAGAGACATAAAATCATTGAATTCAGACCACTGAGTCCAATCCCTACACTCTATGCATCCTATATAGTGAAGGAACACCAGCCACCTGAGTCATTAGTTGCAATGTTTTCAATGTTATGAAGGGTTGAGTTTGCAGGGAGTGGGAGGGAGTCCTCCTACATTGAATTTAGAGAGCCAGTTTGGTGTTGTGGTTAAGGCATTGTGTTCCCTGGACAAAGGATAAAGAAGGGCAACGAAAGACAAAATTTGTATACAGAGATCATTTTCCACATTATTTAAAATCCTGCTCCCATCCTCTGTGTGTGTGCGTGTGTATGCGTGTGTGCCTTCAAATCAGTGCTAATTCTTATCAACTGCCTGGAGAGGCCCCTGTAGTTTTCTTGACTTCAGATTTCAGAAGTGGTTGGCTATTGCCTCCTTCCTAGGGCTGAGAGAGGGTGACGGGACCAAGGCCTCCCAGCTGACTCCAAGCTAAGGTTGGACTAGTCTCTCTGCTTCTAGCCTCCTGCCTCAACCACTACACCAAATTGGCTCACTAGTATTCTTACTCATTCTCTACAGAGGCTAGCCAGTCTTTTTTTACCCTGTGGAGAGTGATGAAGATGGAGGATCCAGCATAAATATTTTCCTTGACTATAAAACTTACATGTTTTTTAAAAATGCCTTGAATAGTTAGACTTTATTTAATATCCTCACTATTTTTTATCATCATTTTTGGAACTCATTTATCAGTTAACAACATCTAATTAGTTGCATTTATCATTAATTGACTGCTAATTGCCAGTTTGCACAAAATTCTCACAGGAAAAATGTATTCCTCACAGCAATCCATAAATATAGTGGGAATGTTATAACATCATTTATGTTAATATATTATTTCCTCCCTCCAGATAACTTCATCAAATTTGGAAGTGCTGAGAGAGACACATTAGACAAATTGAAAATTGAATTGGGTCACTGGTAGTAAGAAATGCTTAACTGGTCTGCGTAATTTCTCTAAGCTACTCAACCATATACCTAGAGTGTAAGGCAATACTGTATAACAGCAGCAAAAATATTATAGTAAAAAGTGTTTTATATCTTCTGACTTGGTTACTAAAAATGTATTACAAAAATATTGTCTTTGTGTATCTCATTTTTCTACCAGTGTCTTAGTAAAAATACTTCTTTTTAACTATTCTGTTGCTTTCATGTGAGAAAGTGTATGGTTTATTGTCTGCCAAAACCTAACTAGATTACACCAAACAAATAGAAGCAATACTACAAGTCATCGTCTGAATTTTTATTATACATGCCATGAAAGAAATCCAAAGGAAATGTGCAAGAATAGTAGCGGGTCTGCATTTTATATATGGGTTCTACTTGAACTTATTGATTACTGTGACAAAAGGTTACTATTTTCTAATATAGATGTCTATTAAAGAACCTCAAAGGACCACTTGCTGCTGTTCATGAGAAAATACAATAGCTGCCTGCAAAGTTGTCTAGGAACATACTATGACAGAAGCAACATGATACCAAACATGGAATTACACTCCGTGCATCATTTTTCATCATTGGATCCAGGGCCATAAGCAGAAAGAGGAAGCAGAAATACACAAGACCTCTCTAGTTATTAATAAGCATGTACTATCACATATACTACTCTTGCCTTTTCTGTTATGTAAAGATTTTTTGACTTGTGGAAATGCACAGGTGGGATACAAGCAAGTCTCAGTTTCAAAAAGACCTTTGCCAAGGGTCATTCCCCCCCCCCCTTGTATTAGTATTGATCCAAGTTGAGCAAGGATGCTCATGGATTCAAGGCCACTCTACTTCATGGATCCTATCACTTTTTATTTCAAAGGCAACACATTTTATAAAATCTACTCACTGCGATACAGCCCCAAAAGGCTAAGATTAATTCCTTGCTTTTTGAACAACTCAGATGTGCTCATTATTTGCCTGTCCCAAGGAAAGAGCAATTATTTAACAGTTTAAAAGGGATGCAGGGATGCTTTTAAAGTTGGCTGAAGGTGAAACTAATGTTATTAAAACAGTTCCATTAAAGGATGGAAATGTTCTTTTATACAGATAAATATTTAGGGCTAATGTCTTGAATGCCATTAAGGAGAGTAATCCACTGCTTTCTTCAGGAAGGAATTCTAGAACAGAGTTTTTCAAACTGTGTTCTGTAGAACCCTAGAATTTCACAATAATGTGATGGAAGACTAACGGGATGTTAATAATAATAATACTCGGATAATAAAATACTTAGAAATAACAAGATCCAATTAGTAAAAACATCAGAAGATTTGTTCAAAGATCAATGGCATCATGGAAGACATAATTGCTGGTTAATGATAGACTGAGAGATAACTATCAAGAGAGGAATCTTTCAAGGAGACTCACTGTTACCACTACTGTTGGTCATTGCAGTGATTTTCCTGTTAAGGACACTGAGCAAGTTAGGCCATTGCCATCAAATATCAAAAATATCTGCCAGGCTATCGCATCTCCTCTACATGGATGATCTGAAGCTGTATGGAAAAACACCATCCAAAAAAGAATTGCTCTCAATACTGTCCATAAATATATAGCCAACGTATTGCAATGGAGTTTGGATTGGACAAATGTGTGTCACCCATCAACTCTAAACTCACTGGATGAAATGCTATCAAGACAATTAACACCCAGGCAGTCACTCAGGTACTTAGATTGGATTTGACATTTTTATCCACTTATAAAATCTTCCCCAAGGACCTGGAATAGGCCGATGTTGTTGTTTAATGATATTAAAGATATTGTTGCGCAATGTAAGCTGTTTCAAATAAAGCTGCCTTTTGTAATTGACTGATGGTGATTTTATCCATGCTGATGGTGCTGCAGATTAGGTGCCTATTAACCTGTGCTACTATCTTTGCTTTCTTTTGCTGCAGTTATTCTACTTCTATTTGCAGGTGTTTATATTTTGTGATTGACTCCAGTTCTTCTTTGTCCTCTATTCTGCTTTCTCCAGGTATTGTAACATCCATTATCCAGACTTTTGTTAATCTTTCTTATTGACAGTTGTTAAGTCTGGGGTGTTGTGTGGCAGATGCTTGTCTGTTTGAATTCTAAAGTCCCAGAGCACTTTCGCTTCTTCATTTTCTATTACTTTGTTTTATGGTCCTTCTAGTTCTTCCTTGCAGGAAAATGGTATTTCCTGCAGATCTTCCAATGCACCATTGTTCCTACTTTTTCATCCTGTTATTGTAGTTAATTGCAATAACAATTAAATATGATTATGTTTATCCTAGTGGTGATAATGGCAGCAACTGTAATGGGAGAAATTACTCATCTTGAGCAGGCTTGCTGGGATGATAGCAGTAAAACCTCCAGTGTTCTGAATTAGAATCACAAAGAAGTGAAAGAAATAGAATTCTCTATCCCACTCTCTGTTTTTAAATAATGTGTGTGTGTGTGCGTGTGTGTGAATAAATAAATGTATAGTATATAAATCATAAGTATGGTTGGACACATGAATTTGGTGAATGGGAGACTGAATGTCTATGGATAAGTTTCTATGGTCTCCAACCGGGTACTCAAGCCTTTTCTAGATTCCTTTCTAGAGCCTGAGAACTATTGATAGGACTTTCTTATCCCATATAAACATATTTCTATGACGTTCAGATGCACGAAGTGGGGGTGGGATAGTAAAACAGAAATGCTCAGTTGTTGGGCATTTTTAAATAGCAAACACTGACATATCCTGGTCCACATTTTATATTATCAAATTTCAGTAGGTCTGAAGTTTTGAATTCATATTTCTATTGGGAGTAGCAAGGGTAAAAGAAAAAAAAAGACCTAATTTTCAGCAACAGTTTCAAGTGTTACAAGTGGAAGAAAATGTTATCAGCCTTGGCAAGCAAAGTGAACAGGTGTGACCAGGATGAAAATGAGTTTAAAATAGTTAGGTGAGAAGCTATTTTATTTCTTTTCAACAATGCCTGAAACGCTTTGAAATGGAATAACCTAAAACCATGAAATGCCCTTTTGTGCAAGAAAAAGAAAAGGTTCTTACATGAAAATTCAATTTAAAAAGTGATGTGGAAAATAGGAAACTCCAGAAAGCAAAAATAAAATTAAATACAGTAACTGAGTCATTTTATACAATAGGAAAAGGCAGATGTCACAGTTCTGTAGAGAATGAACACTTTTGGACAAAATTGTTAGGCTTCATCTTATAACAGCTAACAAGATAAAAGTCACTGTATTTGGAAGTTTGTCTGTCTGAGAACCTGTTACCCAAATTGTTCATAAACACTATACTGTAGACTTCTAAGGCAGGGGTGTCAAACTCACGTCATCATGGCATATCACGTGACATATCGGGACTTTCCCCCCCTTCCCTAAACTGGGCGTGGGCGTGGTCAACACGTGACACATCCGGCCAGGAGTTTGACAGCCCTGTTCTAAGGGCTATAAATACTCAACTACAATAAAATATATATCACCAACATTCTTAGATTATTTAGAAACTATCTAAAGACCTAGCTCTGCCATCTTGCTTGAGGATCAAAGAGCTGCACATAACCATAGGACTGGTTAGTGCCCCCCATCCTGACTTGCAATGTCACATTTTAAATTATTCTTGCCCTATTTTAGATTTTTATATTTAGTTTTTATGTTTTTAACATTTTATATATTTTTAACATTTTATCTGTATCCCTCTATGAGGGAAATGCGCAATCTCTAAATGTGACTGATAAATAAATACAATACCAGTAAATAAATGGCTGAATTCATCAGCAAATCTCTTAGCTGTTTTACAAAAATATCTTTGGCATTGCCTCTCCAAACATCATAGGATTTCAAGCAAGATGCTAAAAGATCAATATATTTGAACAATCCTGTGATAGTTGCCCTTGGAGAATTAATTAGTTGAAAAGTAATTTTTATTTATTTATTTATTTCATTTTATTTATTTGACTTGTCAATCACTTACATGATAATAGGTATAAGAATAAACATGAGTATGAATACAGGAAATAGGTACGAATAAATGGGGACAGTAGGACAGGGATGATAGGCATGTTAGTGTGCTTATGCACGCCCCTTACAGACCCCTTAGGAATGGGATGAGGTCAATAGTAGATAGTTTAAGGTAAAAGTAGTGGGAGTTAAAGGATGTAACAACAAAGTCAGGTAGTGTATACTGTATACTATTACTAATTTTACTGAGCAACACTTATAACATAGTTGCCTGATTAGACTAAATCCATAATTTTAATTTTTTTAGCTAGCCAGTTCTCTATACAAACTCTAGTATTGCAGCTGAGGGCTTAAAACTATTCTGTTTCAGTAAAGAAGATCAATCAAATATGAATGTGTATTATGATTTGTACTACATAGATTGTTACGAAGGACAACTTTTTTCTCTTATGTGAAACATTGGCCTACATTTCTGTTGTTTTATAAATTGTTGCCTTAGCATTTCTAATTACATTGACATCCTCTTGGTGAAGAAATACCATAGGACAGCAATTATTTCTGTCAGAAAAGATAAAAAAGGTTCTATATTCAGTAGTGTCAAGAGATGAAGTGGATTTTCCCACTTCTACAACTACTTCACCACATGGAAGATTTAAGCCCTTTATGATATAATCCAAATGCATTTTCTCAATCAGTGCAATTGAAATTAGTTATGTTTTTACAACTAAAAGGAAACACAACCATGAAATACATGTAATGTATAGTTAAATTTTGTCAGAACGAAGTAATGAGAAAACCAACTAAGTTCCAAGGGATCAATCCATGCCCACTGAAGCATGCAACTGTGGAAGAGATTCAATGTATTGTACAACTCCTCTTGTGTATTCAACATCATGGTTTTTTTTCATTTCTCCTATACTTCTATTTCCTGTCCTGTATACTTTACTTCCTAATGATGCATCCTCAGGTAGATTATTAAATATAATATTTGGTATTTTCCAAGAATAAGAGTTATTTCCCATCTTCTTTTCAAGAAGAACAAAATGGCATAAGCCGTTAGCAACTGAGAAAAGCACCTAAAATAAGAGTTGGTGACTTTTTCTCTCCCATCATAGCAAAGCTATCAATGGAGAGGGCCATAGCCAAAACTGGTGGAAACCTTTTCTGTCTTCCAGCTCATTCATCTACTTTTTCCCCCACTCAAGAAAAGAAAAACAGCTCCAAGGAAAGACAGATCATCTTGCTAGTACTCTGCACTGATCTCCTGTTCAACACTCGTGAACTAAGATGATGAAAGGTACATGACCAATTATATTCGTCATATGGCAATATCACAAATATTTTTAAAAAAAGAAAAATATGCAAGATGATTCTGCATTTGCTCTTGAATATAATGTTTCCTGCCATGTTTATTCTGCCTATCTTTGCTTTTCTGTATACCTAATGTACAAATACAACTTTATAATACCTTGGAAAGACCACACCTGGAATAGTGCATCCGGTTTTGGCCTCCAAGAAGTAAAAAAAGATGTTGAGATACTAGAAAAAGTACAGAGAAGAGCAACAAAGATAATTAGGAGACTGGAGGCTAAAACATATAAAGAATGGTTGCAGGAACTGGGTATGTCTAGTTTAATGAAAAGAAGGACTAAGGGAGCCATGATAGCAGTGTTCCAATATCTCAGGGGTTGTCACAAAGAAGAGGGAGTTAAGCTATTCTCCAAAGCACCTGAGGGTAGGAAAAGAAGCAATGGATGGAAACTAATCAAGGAGAGAAACAGCTTAGACTTAAGAAGAAATTTCCTGAAAATTAGAACAATTAATCAGTGGAAAAACTTGCCTACAGAAGTTGTAAATGCTCCAACACTGGAAGTTTTTAAGATGAGATTGGATAACCATTTGTCTGAAGTGGTATGGGGTTTCCTGCCTGAGCAGTGGGTTGGACTAGAAGACCTCCAAGGTCCCTTCCAACTCTATTATTCTATTCTAAATTTTTATATATGTTTTCCCCATATAAATACCTTTTGTACAACTTCCCCAAATGTACACGTTTTTGTGCAAATCTGAGTTTGCAAATATTTTCACAGTACCAGTGGTTTTGATAGGATAATGCTTTTGAAATGAGCAGCCTCAGATTTGAACTTTCTGCTCTTTTGTTGTTTATAGGGAATGTTTTGTCTTCCTTTCCCCCAAAAGATTGGCCATACATATCAAAAATAATTGTTTTGAATTCCTAGCAACTCTGGGGAAATAGTTAATATTTAGAGACCAATTATAGAAGCTGTTAAGCATAACCACCTGGACACAAGGACAACATGTGTTAATATCTCTAAAAATGAAGAACATTATCTTACAGATGTTAAGAAGTAATTGATGTAATATACTGGATCTTCTAAACTGAGTTGGGGGTTGCATATGTGGGATGTTTATAGCACTATTAAGTCATGGGAAAAAGCCCACTAAATAAAGAGCCAAAAGATTTGTAGATAATGCAAACAAATAGTCTACTGGCGTGCATAAATCTAAGAGAACACTGGACCTCATGTTAAAGAAACGCTGAAGAGCCCAAATTATATGCTCTTACAAAGAAATGCAATAAGTTACAAAGGCAATGTAAACTATTATATGACATTTAGGCCAAGAATGCTACATCAGATAAGGTAACCTTACTTTGGGGGCTGCCCTGGTGCCCTCAAATTCTGCATGTCCATTGATAGCACTTTCTCTATTCTTCCTTTCTGATACTAACACTAGTTAACATAAACATTTGTACTTTATTACTTTCATTAAGTGACCCTTTCACACTTATAAAAAAGACAACTGTCTGCTTTATGTTTGCAGTTTCCTTTTTCTTCAGGGCTATTCATCCTCATACTTTAAATTCTTCCTTCGATTTTCCTGTTTATAACAGCCATTTTCTCAGGAAGGTAACCAAGCAAAATTTGCCAAATTTCTTTATAACCTCCACAGGTCCCAGTCTAAATGGTCAAATTATACCATTCAAATAGTGCTGTGCAAAATGGGGAATCTGTTCATACATCAAGCACACATATTGAATATAGGATTAAATGGACTGCATGTGCTTACAAAAATGCCAAATGTTTTTTGGGAAATTCAGCTATGCATTTCAGAAATGAGATGAGCATGTGCAGGGAGAAAGAATTTATTGGAAAGAGACCACATCATAAACAAGGAAGCTTCTTTTGATATCACTGTGTGATAAATGATTAAAAACCAAGCAACAGTCTAACTGGAAAAAAAGTCATTCTTTAAGGGAACCCCCCCCCCCCCAGACAATTGGAGGTATAATGAGCAAATGTATAGGCTAGGTCAGCCAACCCAGAGAGTTTGCCACAACAGATGCCATTGTGTTTGCCTACAAATGGATATCTATAACGGTGGTAGGATTCAATTTTTTTTACTACCGGTTCTATGGGCGTGGCTTGATGGGCATTGCTTGGTAAGCGTGGCAGGGGAAGGATACTGTAAAATCTCTATTCCCACCCCACTCCAAGGGAAGGATACTGTAAAATCTCCATTCCCTCCCCACTCCTGGGGGAAGGTTACCACAGGTTCTCTGAATTATTCAAAATATCCACTACTGGTTCTCCAGAACTGGTCAGAATCTGCTGAATACCACCTCTGATCTATACCATCCCAGGTCTAATTCATTATCTATATTCTATGTGTAGCCAATTAGCAAGCCTGGGGATATTCTCTAACCAGCAGTGGATAGAGAGAAATAGTATGCCCCTTTATATTCCATTAGTACTCTTCTTTTTAGTTCTTGAGAGGTCAGAAGAAAACTAGACATTTTACTCCCAAGACACAAAAAAGCCAACCTGCTCTTCCACCTATGTTAAAAGGTTGAATGCTGAATCATTCTGAGGTAGAAAAGACTCAAACATTAAAATGGCTGTCAAACCCATGTGAAAAATGCACACCCCTATGGGTGTCTCTTTTGCTAAATATCCCTCTTAATTTAAGCAGGCCCCAAACACATCACCATAGAAACAGAAACATTAGGAAAGGAGGAGACAATGGAATAATAATAATAAATCAAAAGGCAGATTGTGGTGGGCTGTTAAATCAAAAGAAAAGTTTATCAGTGTTGATGGGAACATAGGGTTCTTCCTTCCCTGCCTCTACAAACTGGGGTTCTCTGAATTTGTGGAGGAGCGGATGGAATAATTTCAGTTTAAGACAAAGATGGCTTAATATCCATGACTTTTTTTTAAATTCATCATTTGCAAGTTCTTATGAATTCTCGGGGGCCACCACAAACCAAAAAGTAAAGCACCTGGGAGTCAGCTGGATTTTTAAAACCACAGTTTCATTATGGTTTTTTTTTTATTATCTTAGTGACAGAACACGTAATGCTGAAATATATAAATCACCGAGAAGTCAAAACAAATAATTTCGTTTGATTTATTTCCTTGACAGCTATCCCTGATGGACTGTCGCTCCCACACTCTCCCTTTTAAAGGTTTTCAGAATCGGAGTCCCATATTGGGAACAGCTTTCAGGCACCCGAACAAAGTGAAATATCAACCCTCCAGTCTGTTTTGAACACCAGGCCTCAAGTCCTTGATGTGGAGAGCTTTGGCAATTCTATAAAACCCATGCAGAATGGGTGCAGTCTAAACAGGTCAGGCTCTTTGGTTTCTGTTTCTGAACCACTGAATATGGAAGTAAATTATATCAACCTTGCTCAAAATATCACCCATAGCTCAAACGTGATTAAGAGGCCTCCTTTTCTTTCATCTGAAGTAGCATGGAAAAACATCTCACTATAACTGCTCTTTACCAATGACCTATACTTGGAAAAATACAGTTGCTACACATTAATTGTATTCTTAAGCTACAGAGAAAGTTGTGGGTTTTTTGTTTTTATTTTTTATAACAGATGAACCTAACAGCAGAATATTGAGACTGTAGATTCAGGATTCAGTGATTCAGTGCTCAGTGTTCATAATAAATGATGCAGGCTTTAGTCATCACTGCTATTAGGAATCCTAGCATGTCTGGCTATGTTCACATAATGCACTTAACTGCAGACAAACTGATTGCATATATGTATGTTGTATGAATCCAGCTGATTCCTCCAATGGCAGGACCTTGTGGCTTTGGATTACTTTCCAGTGAAATTACGATATCCAAGTTCACAAGGAAGAGGGAGGAGATGGTTCCAAGTTGAGAGTCAAAGGACCTGGATCCTCTCATTCTGCAGATAGCATGTGGCCATTACCACCAAAAGCCATCTTGATAGCCTCCATTCATTTAATGAATGCTTTTCTAAAGGGAGTTTAACTATTACCACATCCTGAGAAACATGGGAGCAGTGGGCTCATTCTGAGTCTATACTGAGAGCATTCTCCCAAAAATGACTATCTGCAGGATTTGCTCATTCATAAAAATGGATCTACTTTTTTCTATATCATTGTGATGACCCGGGGTGTGGCCCGAAAGCAACACAGCCAGAGAACAGATCTAACTTCCTTTTATTGCTCCAACTTTGGCCCCCAACGTCTTCACATTTACTACAAGTCCTGAAGCAAAGCTCTCACACACATCTTCAGCAGCCTCTGGTTGCGAGTAGTCCAGTAAGCAAGGTTAGCCAAACAGTAACCAGGGCCAGCAGTCCAGTGAAGCGGGCAAACTGGGCAAGCCCCCCAAGGCAGAGCACAATAATCTCCAGGCGTTGGCAAGTGCACACAAAGTTCTACTGATTCAATGCTTGTTCCTGACAAATGCCCCTCCCACCAGCACCTCCTTACATCTCAATCCCCAGGTGTGCCTTGTGAAGGGGGGCGGGGCACTCTCCTCCCTTGTAACTGTCTCAGTCTGTGTTGTCTCCCCTTCTCTCTTCTCTGCGTGCTCTAGGATCAGGAGGGGGTGGTCCTTGCTCATTGCCTGAGCTCTGTCTCTCCTGCTCTTCCCTGTCTGCAAGCCTTTCTAATCCTGAAAAGCCTTGCCCAAACTGACTCTGGCCTTCCCCAGTTTCCTCCAAGGCCAACAGATCCACCCTCTCGATCTCTGTTGGCTCTTGTTCCAGCTCACTCTTGATCCGCAGATTCAGACTCCAACAGGGCATTACATTCATGTATTATACTGGTAGAGCCAGTCTCTCTCTTGATTTGCTTCCTCTCCCCAGTTATGATCTTAAACACTGTGATTTTACCTCCATCAAGGAAGGCTTCAATGGTCTAACTATTTTGCATGGCAATTTCTGCACCACTGCCAGCACCTTTCTTAAGGTGTGATAGACAGAACTGGACATCCTATTTTCAAGTACTGTCACACCAAAATGTAGATAATAAATTAGAGCTAGGAAGGTATAGATTTCTGAACTTCCAATGAGAAAGAGAGACAGAATGGATGAGAATATTTTTGGATATCACCTTGAAAAAAAGATTATAGAGTTCACAAGGTGCAAAAAAGTTTAAGTCAAGAGTTATTTTTCATGTAGAAGGTAGTGATCTGTATGCCCTAAGATGTTGACAGGTTTCACCTAAAACAAAATGTGACACTAATTTGGAAGTTCTTTTGTCCTCAGGTAACAAAAAATTGACAAATGTCAAAACATTATGACAAGCTCAATAAATTTCCTCTCAGGAGAGAATTACACATATCTTTTCCTTCTATGGCACTTAACTGAAGGAATATAATGTTCATATTACTTTATGTCACTAATTTTCCAAAAACCAATCATTCCTGATTGATAGACATTGGCACTGTGGTATGAATAGTCAAAGCTGTTTTAGAACCCCCTTCTTGTTATAATTAATAGCTAGCTATCAGCCTACCATGTTGGCTAGAATTGTCTAGCTGTAGACAATACATTTGAAGGACCCCAATTAGGGAAGTCTAGATCTACTCCTACATTAAATTTTTGTTTACTTGAGTGTGTATTATATATATTAAGTCATATGGTTTTTAGTGTTATTGAAATCAGTGAAACTTTTGCCTGCATGTAAAAATGCTCATTTTCCCACTGAATGAGTTACTATATCTTTTACTAGATTGCATCCAAATCTAAGATTACCTTGCTTGAATTTTCTACTTTTAACTATTCTCACTTTTATCGTTCCTATCATATTCTATTTCTTTGTGAGGTCCATTTACTGCAAAAATTGGTTATATTGCATTCCTGGATAAGTGATTTGTTAGACCTGGTGAAATAGTTTTTGCTACTGAAAATCTATAAAATCCATATGAAGAAGAAAAGGAAACATAATGAATAAGGCAGGGGAAAGTACTTAGAGTTCTGCTTCTTGATCCTTTTAAGAAAAAGGTAGCTTGTTATCAATTAAAGCAATAAAAACTGAATAGAATAATTCCAGATAATTAAAATTAATGTAATATGTACTGAGATGTTGTGCAATAAGTTTCAAAGATGCTTTTTCAAAATGCAACTGGACTGTTTTTTCCTTGAGGAAGAAGAAAACTTGTCACTTCTCATCCAAGAAGCTTCATCAGTTCACTTATGAGAAGGTCTAGGACAGCGATGGCTAACCTTTTTGGTGCCGAGTGCCAAAAGTATGTGTGCACAACCCCAAAATGCAATGCAAGTGCCCCCCACACATATGTCCCACCGCCCTTGCCCATTTTTGTATTCCAGGTTGGTGCAGGAGGCCTCCCAGGTCCAAAAATGTCATGCGAGTGCCCCACGCATATGTGTCCCGTCCTCCGCGCATACATGCGTCTCCTGCATGTGTTGGGATTCACTAGGGGTTTGTGATTCTTGGGGACACCTGCACAGGTGTCTGGATTTGTACTAAAGCTGGCATAGGGTTTGTGGCCATGTTTGGGTGCTTCCACCTGTGCCCAGGATGTATTGGCACCTGCCAACTGGGTAA
>JAOYMU010000292.1:47926073-47936280 GCA_025802295.1 Psammodynastes pulverulentus | reverse complement strand
CATTCCTGGTGTTGCCTGGAGTTCTCCCATCCATGTGCTAATCTATTTATTAGCACATGGTTTCCTTATCTGAGCCCAGATAAGGAAACCAAGCACAACCAACCAGTGAAGGCACCACTGGCTTACCAAAGGAGAAGGGAAAAAATTAAGATGAAATTTGCACCTTCTGATTTATATACACTGTGCTATGCCATAGAGCTGGGATATCAAACTCGATTTCATTGAGGATCAAATCAGGGTTGTGATTGACCTCAGGGGGGCATGGCCAGAGTGCATGGCCAGCTCGATGTCACTTGTGTCGGGGGCACCTGTGGTGGCCTGAGCACTCTGCCAGCAAAAACGGAGCTCAGGAAGGCTGCCCTCCTGAGCTCCATTTTTGCTGACAGAGGGCTGCAGGAAGCTGTCACAGACAAAAATGGAGGTCGGGCAGGCCGTGCATGGCCCTCCCAAACTCCATTTTCACTGGCAGAGGTACTGCGGGCCGGTCCTTTGTTGTTTCCAGGGTGGCCCCATGGGCCTTGAATTTGACACCCCTGACATAGAGGTTTCCTGAGGTTAATAGGATTTGATGAGTGATGCAGTGCCATAGCAACTCCTCCTGGTTTCTCCTGCAATTTATTAGAAAAAAACACCAAAGAATGCAGTGTCTCTTAAATTCACCACATACCTTACCAAGTATTAGCTAGCAAGGAGTATTTACTGCTGGAAAGTGCAACAATATCACCGTTCCTCCTTTTTCCTGTCTACCACCACTTTAGACTAATAAAGCATTGCAACAAATATTTTTTTCTATATTGTTTCAAAGTTTTAATGTTCTTCTAACACAAAAGTGCACATTTCTCTATTTCTCAGAAGAAACCCATCTTATTCCTACAAGTATATCTTTCTATGGTAAGCTAAAGTTCTAATCTCCATTATCAACCACTTAGTACTCTGTTTCTCAAACATGGTAACTTTAGGATATATGGACTGTTACTTTAAAATATGTGTATTTTGTTCACATATACATCAAAACATAACTAGACAAAAGTTTCTTGCTATGTCTGACATGTACATAGCCATGAAAAGGTGCATTTCTTACATGATGTGTGAAACACACATGCTGTTCAATACAATAAATCTCTATTCCACATTAAATATATTGTATATTAACAGAAACAAATGGACTACAGATTTTGTATCCTTCCCAATTATTTCAATGTAGAAAACAGATGTTTGAGTTTAAGTGGCCTAATAAAAGGTACAACATTCTGCCTGCAAATGCCTTATAAAGTTTTATCAGAAGCTACATTTCTGTGCAGATTGATTGATGCCGATATGGGGTGGAAGGCAAAGAGCACATCAAAGGGTAACTGTAAGAAGAGAATGTATTTCAAGTATAGTGCCAGTTACAATGAATATTTCCCTGGAGCAAATCTGGCAAAGAAATGTGCTCAAAGAATATGAAGCCAGACATAAGGGGAAATGGAAATTCATAACAAAAAATAAAAACCGTCCAACTGAAGATCTGTGATGCAATCTTTTAGCAAGATCTTTTGTTCACCTCCTTCTGGGAGATGCCAAAGAAGCAAAGCAAAATGCAACAATATGTTTCCAGTATTGCTTCCTATTTTCATTGACAGAAAGCTGCCTCCCAATTCCTAGTCTCAGTTCTTGAAAGGATCAAGGAGGGGAAGAGAATACTTTATGCGTCGTCGTATGTCACACATCAGAGAGTTGCTAAAGATTTAGAATGATGAAACTCAAGATTTCATGGATTATTTTGTTGCCAAGAATTAAGACAATGTGAGCACAGGAAACTGCTCTTCACTGCGCTAAAGCTCAGGCTTAATGAGCATGTGTGTCTATCTGTTTATTCAGGGTATTTCCAAATGAGATGTGTGTGTGGAAATCTGTCAGGAAAACTCAATACCCATATTCTGCGGATAAAATGCCATCACAGCTTGCAAAAGTTAGAAAATGGGAACCATTCTGATGCTTCAGTCAAAAAAGGAATGGTCTTACCTTAGAGTGAATGCCACTGTCTAAACCAGGGGTGTCAAACTCGATTTCACTGAGGGTCACATCAGGTTGTGTTTGACTTTTGGGGGGGGGGAATGTGGCCAGGGTGGCCAACATCACTCGTGTCACGACAGCCTCCTGCAGTCCTCTGCTTGTGAAAATGGGAGCTCCGTTTTCGCTGACAGAGGGCTGCAAGAGGCTGTCCCAGCTGAAAACAGAGCCTGGGATGGCCCATGGGCCTTGAGTTTGACACCTCTAGTCGAAACAGTTTCCTTCCTTTCTTCTTGAAGATCTAGCCTGGCCTTTATCTGGAGAAGAATTCCAAATTAAATAAAGCATGCCAGCCTTTTAAAAGGGGAGGGAGATATGGAAACACCATGGGGACTAGAATAAAACCAAGCTCACCCCTACATAGCATGTTTATCCTCCTTTTCATTCTTGCATTTTCTACTGCAGCCCTTTAGGATTTATATGTTGGCTGACACACTACCAGAAAGTGGCAATTCATATAAGTTCTAATTTGCGCCTTGATGAATGTATTTCATGTCTTCTGGCAATGTTGTTCTATTTTTCAATACTAGGATTTCAGTACAAATATAATATTGTAACCAAATGCAGAATTCTACTTCTAGAGTTATGCCAACATTTCTTGAAATCTTATGAAATGTTGTGTTCTTTTTCTTGCCCTAGAAATAGAAAACCATTTTGCTGAATTATCTTCAAGCAGTTTTCATCATTTAGTTGTGGCAGCCATTATTTCACCACTCTTTTCTTTGCCATTTGCTGAATTCCTTGGGACAGACAGTGTCAAATTACAGCTAATCTGTCATGTGAAATTGTTGCAGAATTTATTCTTCTGGATATGTATGATAAAACAAGGTGAGAACTTGGGTTGGAGCAGAGGTAGTATTCAGCAGGTTCTTACCAGTTTTGGAGAACCAGTAGCGGAAATTTTGAGTAGTTCAGAGAACCGGTGATAACCGTCCCCCAGGAGTGGGGAGGGAATGGACATTTTGCAGTATCCTTCCCCTGCCATGCCCACCAAGCCATGCTATGACTGCCCAAGCCATGCCCACATAACCTGTAGTAAAAAAATTTGAATCCCACCACTGGATTGGAGGTTATGCTATGTGGGTAAAAGCAGCAAAGGATTTATATTTCTCCACTATTGTTGCATCTGCTGTCCTCTGGGTTATTTTTTGGGGGTAGAATCATCAATTTTTCCCCCTCCTTCTAAGTGCCACCTTTGGAATACAGTTGCTGGTAGGAGACTGGGAAGAAGGTCTCCAGACCAAAGGCCAAGTTCCCCTCATGTTCATGTATGGTAGCTCTTTGTTTCACCATCTGAGAACCTCTCCAGCAGGGACTTTCAGGTTAACTTATGACCATAATGACTACTGTGTTATAAACTATTATTTTAAATGAAATAATTCAACCACATCTCTATTTTACAACAGTTTCAGGTGTCTCAAATATGCAATACAGTAGTCCTTGACTCACAACAGTTCTCTTAGTGACCGTTCAAAGTTATAACAGCACTGGAAAAAATGACTTATGACCATCACAGCGTCCCCATGGTCATGTGATTTACATTCAGATGCTTGGTAATGGGTTCATATTTATGATGGTTGCAGTATCCCAGGGTCATGTGATCACCTTCTGTGTCCTTCTGACTAGTAAAGTCATTGGGGAAGCCAGGTTCATTTAACAAGCATGTTACTAATTCAGCAACAACTGTGGCAAGAAAATTTGTAAAATGGGGCAAAACTTACTTAACAAATTTCTCACTTAGCAATATAAATTTTGGGCTCAATTGTGGTCGTAAGTTGAGGACTACCTTTACACTTCTATTGTTTGTTTCTCTGGAACCAATATTACTGTTTTAAAGACGCTCCCCCCCCAATTTAACATGGGGTTTTATATCTTCACCACTGCTGCCAAACTCTTTTGACATGATGTAAGACAGAATGGCAAAACAAATTGTATAACTTTCAAAATAAACAAAATGGGAAAATTATATTCATAATCAGGCTGCTGTTTCTTTATAGGCTGCATCGCATCGGTATTGCTTAAACAGCCCTATAACATAATATATGGAAATTGGGGAAAAGAAAAAGCTGAATTGGACTGGGGAAAGAATTTAAATTAATTTGTGTGCATTTTGTTAATTATTAAGCCAGAGGCAAAACATTAGCTTGCTTGGATTCTTTTTTGTTTTTCTTTTACCATTGGCCTCCCAACAGGATAAACTCCTAAAAAAAAAGAGGCATTAAATTCTAATGATACAGTTTGAGTACCACTTTTGATAGGAGTCCGGTGTCACAATTTTAAATCCGAGCTACATTCAATAAAGCTGTCAAAATATATCCAAGGAAATAAGTTTAAGAACACAAGGGGGGGGGGAGGAATTGCTGAAGAGATACCAGAATAGGAAATAACCAAATAAGGTAATTGAAACCATGAACAAGAATTAATTTATTAAGAATCAGTTGTGCTTTGCACTTTCAGGGCCCAGAAAACCAAATTCCTTTCAACAGAAAAAGTCAACAATGACTATTCTGATGCTGCTGAACTACAGTTCTTAGGACCACCAATCACTGTCCATGCAAATGGACCAGATGAGAGCTGATAGTGTCTCTTCCTTGTTTGAGAAGTCAGAGTGTGAGGTTCTTGCAATGAAAGTCTTCCAACATGATAAAAAGCAGCGGTAGAGCTTGTAGCATGTACCCAATGTCCACATTTCATCCATAAAACAGTTATAAAATGGTTCCACTGTTGTCAACCTCACACTTTCAGAAACTTCTTTTAGGTGTTTCATCTGAAACACTTTCCTTTGTGTCTTCCTACTAAGCAGCTGTGATACCATCTTAATTCTACATTAGCTATAGAGTATGACTCATGGCATTATTCAGATAATAATGTTGGGTTTTCACTAAGTTTTTATTCTAAATTAATTCCCTGCCTGGGAGAATGAAGCCATGTGTTCTGCCAGAGAATAATTTAGAAAAGTGATGGCAAACCTTTTCAGCACCGAGCACCAGAAAACTGAAGACTAGCTGGCCGGTGCGTGCATGCCTGTTTTTGGTCATTTTTGGTGCCGTTTCAGGCTGTTTTTCGGGCTGTTTTTGGTGCGAAAAATGGCCTAAAAATGGCCCGGAAAATAGCCTGGGTTTTTTGGCCCTTTTCAGGCCGCTTTCTGGGTCATTCTGGGTCCAAAAATGGCCTGGAAAATGCCCCGAAATTGCCCCCAAAACAGCCTGAAAACGGCCCAAAAAATGACCTGTTTTTTGGACCATTTTCTGGCGCTCTGACACCCGTGAAGACCAGCTGACCAGCACCAGAAACCAGAAGAGCAGCTGGCGATGGTGCGTGTGCCCACTGAGAGGGCTCTGCATGCCACCACTGGCATGTATGCCATAGGTTCGCCATCACAGATTTAGAATCTTGTTAAGGCAAGAGTAACTGGCTGTTGCTGCTTGGTTATAAGAAGTTAGCTATCAAGCGCAGGAAATCAGGAGCCAAGGCGATTCAAAAGAATACAAGTTTATTGCATGCTACCACTCTCTACATGAATCTGAAGTTGGCTGTAAATAAGAGCCAATGGAATTCAAGGTGGGCTGGAGTTAGATCTCTTGTGGATGCGAAGATACTCAAAACTGATGACATGCTTGACCCCTCCCTTGGGCTCAGTTTGGCCATCTCTTACATCACTTATTTTTACATGTATACAAGATGTCCCAAGAAAATGTATTTATTTTCCTGCAGTGCAAATCCCATTATGGGAAAAGGACCAGTTTTTGTTAAATCTTGTCCATCTAAGCTTCATTAGCTGTACAGATAAAGCATTAGAGGGCATTGAAGGACTGGGGTTTTGCATGCTTGGGTTGCTGGTGGCATTTTCTTCCCATTCAGTGATTTTTCAGTCTAAGCAAGTGTTGTTTGTCTAACTAAGCATTTCTGATCTTTTGCACTGGTTAATTAAATCTATCACAGTACACTGAAAATGCTCAATTATTCTCATCATAATATAATGCATCACAATTAAGAATATTTCATTGCATGACTCCACTGTGATCTGGGCCCCTGAATAGACTGTGAAAAATTACATCAAAAACATTAACAGTAATTATTTTAAGTGCTTAACTAAATATGCATTATACTAGGAATTGGAATTCATTTTTTTAATAAAGCTCACATTCACTATGGTAGGGTAGCAAAACTTTCTTCAAGCTGAAGGTCGCATCTGGCATCTGAATAGCATGCCAGGAGCTGCATCTAAGGAGGAAGCAGGACCAAGCAATGGATAGCAATAATCATTAATCGAACTGTTCTCTATCGTATATACTTATTTTTCCCTTTTGTTTCCATAAACATTACAATTTGGTGGAAACTTTTAGATAGGAGCTATAGTTCTATTACCTAACAGGTTTTGACTACCCAAATTCAGCATTCTGGCATCTGAGATGTGCATCATGATCTTTTAGGATGACTTGTGGAGATCATATGCCAAATACAAAAATACTAATTTTTTTTCTTTTTTTCTCTCTTGCTTCTTCTTCTTCTTGTTTCCCCCTATCCCCAGCAGTCAACCAGAGCAAAAGCATCTATGAGAGTCACAGGTTCTTTATTGTGTTGTAAAAGCAAGTCATATAGAAATCTATATTTCTGCACTTCAGAATGTCTGTACCCAATCCATGCCTTCGATGTTAGACCAACTCCTATACTTGTAATGTCTAAAACAGAGTCCCCCAAAATAGTGAATATTAAACCCCAAGGGTTGATGGGACTATCCATTGTTGTTGTTATTTGTACTACTATTAAAGTAGCCTTTATGAAAATATTTTAATATAATACATGATTTGGAGTTAATTACAATATAAAACTTCATCATGGGGTCAACGATCTGAAGAGTTTGGTCTAATCATAATCTAGAGATTATGATAGTTGATATCCAGCACATCTGAAGGACATGAAGTTGGAAAAAAATTCTGTCAGATACACTAAAATTGGCTTCTTTGTCCTTTTAGCCAAATGCAGTCCACATGACATTTCTGGTGTATATTTTTACTGCAAAAAAAATCACATTTCAGATTCACACGAACCACAATTTTCCCTTTTCCTTATACATGGTCTTCGAATTACAACCATTTGTTCAGTAACTATTCAAAGTTACAACAGCACTGACATGATCATTTTTCACACTTACGACCATTGCAACATCTTCACTGACACATGATCAAAATATGGACACTTGGCAACTGGAATTTATTTATAACAGCTGCAATGTCCTGAGGTCATATGATCACTTTCGGACAAGCAAAATAAATGGAAAAGCCAGATTCATTTAACAACTGCAGTGATTCACTTAACAACTTGTCAAGAAAGGTCCTAAAATAGGACAAAACTCAATAATTGCCTTGCTTAGGAACAGAAATTTTGGGCTCAATTGTCATAAGTTGTCAACTACCTATGCTTCTAACTTCTCTTATTTTTAGTTTTAATTTTTAAAAACTGTTCATTTGAGACATTTTTTTGATTAAAAGTACTGAATTCAAATCAGTGATATCATCTAGGAATTTAATTCTTAAATTATCTGTCTGCTTAAGATAAATACGCAACCAAGTTTCAAAATGTGAATTCTGAGTCAATTCATAGTATTGAATGTTTTGGTACAATCAAGATAAACTAAGAACTTTTATATTAATTTTCTTTCTTTTCTTTTTATTAATTGAATATGCCATGGCTACCAATCACTAATATAAAGGGGCAGATTTCTACTTCCACTTAGAAATACTTGAGCATTACAGTCTACAATTTCCTATGTGAAGGAATATAATTACAACCTTCAGAATAAATGTGCTGACTGAAACAGAGCTATCAGCAGACCACATTGGATAGTTATTATGTTCCTTTTTTTGGCCAAATTTTAATTTTATTCAAAAAGGTTAAATACAAAAGAAAAAAAAATAAAAGACAAACAATGCTAAACAAGAACATTAAATAATGTGACTTGAAAGGTCAAAAAACAAAAACACATTATTTACCCACCCTAGTTAAACACTGAAAAACATACTGCAGCAATAATAGTTTTATTTATTATCTTTAGGGTTTGTCTGTTTGTTTTTTAAAAAGACCTTGGTCTTTTTTTCTTGGTCTTTCCCAAATGCTGATGTCGTAGTCAAAGGACTGAGTCCTAACCCAAGATAGAATTCTAAACAGATCTATCTGAGTTTTATTGATTCCACTGGTCTTACTTCTGAATAAATATGTATAGGACTACATTGTAAGCATACTCACAATATTCAAAGAAATTAAGCACCCTTGAAACTGTGTTAAATTACAGCCTGGGAATGTAAACTCTGAGCAGCCTACACTTGATTCTACCAGGCAATATAAAGCCACAAACAAAGTAGACACACTATAAATCTGCTTTCAGGTTTTTCTTTTATATTTCCAGAGACAAGTGTTGCCCATTTTGAAGTATCAACTGGGAATGCGTGATGGGTGGAAACATCCTTAGAGCAAACAAGAACAGTGTTACCGCTAAATTAAAGAAACATCTGAACAGCAATCCTAAATAAATGGAAAAATGTGAACTTTCCAAGTACCGGTACTTTGCTGTTTCTTTCCCACAGAGAAACTATGACAACTGAAAGTAGTCAGTCTCACTGTGGTAATAAAACTGTATTTTTGTCCATATGCGCTGTAATTATTCTTTTAATTATAACACATTACATTCCCATATGAATGAAATACAACTTTCCCATAAAATAATACACCAGTGCAAATATTGTAATAATGGTTCACAACAAAGCTACTTAATTTAACTTTTCGTTTCTTCTACAGAAATTATTTTCTACCCTCAACAGACTTTTTCTCATTAAGTTATTGCTTCTGGAATGGAAGTTTTCTGAATACTCAGTGGTTTTCTGGCAGCCAGGGACACATACTCATTTTCTACACTGTGAAGAAAATGTCCCAAAGGTGTTTTTTCAAAAAGCAACTGGATTTTGTTTTTCCTTGAAGACATTTTGCTTTTCATCCAAGAAGCTTCTTCAGTTCTGAAGAATGAACTGAACGAATTGATGAAACTTCTTGGATGAGAAGTGAAATGCCTTCAAATAAAAACAAAGTCCAGTTGCCTTTTGAAAAAGCACCTTTGGGGCTTCCATGATCTGGATGACTGAGATTCCCCATAAACATTTGTTAAGAGAATGGCTACAAAAAAAATGGGGGAGGGGGGACATAAAAAAGCAATCCCCAGCATCATTGTCCATCTGAGCTTCATTGGCTCTACAGGTAAAGCATTGAAGAGCATTGAAGGGCTGGGGTTTTGCATGCCTGGGTTGCAAAAAACTATGCAGAAGTGACAAAAAGCTATGCAGATGTGTTTTGAACTGCAAGTAGCCCTATTCTCCAGATTTAAAAACATTGGAGGCTGTGCAGGTTTGGAAAAGGAGGAACTGTCTCTGAGATAGTCTTACCAAGACCGAGTGGCTGTGGGTGTGCGTGTTTGGAGCCCCCCAGTTTGGGGTTACTGCATCTTTGACCTTGGATGGTGTAGCACTTCCTACTTCAGGGTTGCTATGGAATCAACATCTTTCTAGACTTGAAGTAGGAAAGTAGGTGTTCATTGTGACTAAGGGAGCCTTTGAACAACTCCATCTGATGTGTCAGTTATTCCATTTCTGGTGGTGTTGGTGTTCAGACATTCCATTTCAGTTATTCCATTTCTGGTGGTGTTGGTGTTCAGACATGCCTTATTCACCTCATAGCTTGACAATGTCATCTATATGGGCTGCCCTTGAAGATCACCTGGAAGCTTCAACTGCCTCAGAATGTGGCAGCGCAAGCAGTAATGGGCATGCTGCAGTATATCTAGGTAATACTTCAACTTCAGGAAATGCACTAGTTGCCAGTTTACTTCTGGGTGCAATTTAGTGCTAGTTGTTACCTATAAAGCCTTATATGACATTGGCACCAGGCTAATTCAGGGACTCTTTATCTCCCATGGTATCTCCATAACCAAATTTATCTCGCAAGGTTGGTCCTCCTTGGGTTTCTTCAATTCAACAATATCATCTATCGCAGTGGTGAAATTCAAATTTTTTTACCACCGGTTCTGTGGCCGTGGCTTGTTTGGTGGGTGTGGCTTGGCAGCCATGTGACTGGGTGGGTGTGGCTTGTTTGGTGGGTGTGGCTTGGC
>JAOYMU010000292.1:47902815-47913153 GCA_025802295.1 Psammodynastes pulverulentus | reverse complement strand
TGGGTGCTTATCAGCCTTCTCCTGAAAGACTGTAACAGGCTTCTGTTGGACTTTTATTTATCTGTTTTGAACTCATTGGGCTGTGAATGAACAGAATTCACAGCCATTAAAATAAAAAAGATTTTTTGGGGACTCATTTTGTGTTATTTACTGGCTTGGGAAGTCTCGGTCAGAACAGTTACATTGAAGTTTCCTTCTTTCCGTAATCTACTCTGTTTAATCACCAGATCTATAAATCATCTCACTTTTTTTTTCTTTTTTCAGCAAAAAGTTCATGAGGGCTTTCCAGTCAGTAATAAATGTTGTAACTGATCTTTCTCTAAGCAAACAAGTTAACTTTTGCCATCTCTACTAGTTCCGTCATCCTTACCAATCATTGTGGATATATCAGAATCTTTCCATTTTTGTTCATATAGTTGTCTGACAGCAGTGATCATACATGGAAATAATATTTCATGACTTCTGTCTAGTTCTCTATCCATTAATCCCATTCCAGATAATTTTTCTGG
Organism: Psammodynastes pulverulentus; assembly: GCA_025802295.1. Taxonomy (NCBI): domain Eukaryota; kingdom Metazoa; phylum Chordata; class Lepidosauria; order Squamata; family Psammodynastidae; genus Psammodynastes; species Psammodynastes pulverulentus. The sequence goes on along the minus strand of JAOYMU010000292.1, from coordinate 47,912,644 downwards.
AGTCATATACCAATGGTACATCCTTTTATAGAAATTTTATCTTTTCGGTCAGGGGCGTCCCGCACTGGCCATGCTCACCCCCATTTTAGCAAAGGGAAAAAGTTGCGATACATCACGTGATGACATGACGACACGATTTTGACACCCCTGTTTTAGGTTATAACATAATGTGAAGTTCAATCCTTTCAACCATGTTTTCTCACTGTTCCAATTACATGTTCAAAATTCTTAGTCCATTTTATCATGCCCTCTTTCACTTATTCATCCTACATCTCCAATTTCAGCAAGATTTTATACTCTTGGCAATACATGTTCATCATTTATACATAAGTTCATCTTCAAATTCTGTCTTCTGTTGCTCAGTTCCAAAGGTCCTGTTATCTATGTTGAATTTTTCTCTTAACTGTGCATGTAAAAACCATGGAAAACTAAACCCCCCTGCAACTAGTGGTTCTCTTAATTTTATCTTATATTCTCCATGCTTTTCTTGCCACAACTTCTGAGGAGTTAGCCATTTCTCTTTACTCACTGTTTTTTTCCTATAAAATGCATCTCATGCTGAGACCCATAAAAGTATTTTGGGACACAATCTTTATTCTTAATAAGGCATTTCTAATGTAATGGTTTTATGAAATCAACACTAACCTTAATGTTTTAGGACCATACAAAGTCTAATCCTAAAATTCTATTATTTCCCAGCAGCACTCATTTTTTCATCTAAACCAAATAGCAAGCTGCAAAATACAATTTTAAATTGGGCAATCCCAACCTTTTTGATGTCACTGTTTTTAGGAGTGGTCAGGAGTGGATAGTCAGAGATAAAGGGTCTATTCACACATGTGTTTGGTTTCAGCTTCAAAATGGTTCATAGTTCCCAACTGGCATCCATCTACTTCAGGGGTGTCAAACTCGATTACATTGAGGGCCGTATCAGGATGTTTGACCTCAGGAGGCTGGGGTGGGTGTGGCCAGGGTGGGTGTGGCCAGATTGGCGTCACTCTTGTCAGGGGTGCCTGTGGTGGCCCAAGCGGTCTGCCAGTGAAAATGGGCTCAAGAGCTCCATTTTCAGCTGCCACGGCCTCCTGAAACCCTCTGCCAGTGAAAATGGAGGTCGGGAGGGCTGTGGCCCACCTGAGCTCTGTTTTTACTGGCAGAGCATTTCAGGAGGCTATGGCAGCTGAAAATGGAGCTTTTAAGCCCATTTGCACTGGGAGAAGCACTGCGGGCCGGCCCTTCGCTGTTTCCAGGGTGGTCCTGCAGGCCAGATCTAAGTACCCTGCAGGCTGGATCTGGTCCCCGGGCCTTGAGTTTGACACCCCTGATCTACATGCTATCCCCAACCATCCCTAATCTATGAAGGTGGCTTCTTCTGTTAAGTTTTTCTTAAATCCAAATGCTCTAAATTCTTTGTGGTACTGATCACAGATCCAAAAATTTCAAAACTTCTTTCCTGAAGGGAGGCCCTTCTGAAGTGTGATCAACTGGGTCATTCTTTCAATTCTGTGGTCAGACTCATTGAGCTCATGTTTACTAATTTACCAACTTTCTCTCCAGCTTTGCAAGTCCTTGCTTTGTTTCCATCCTATACAGAGTTAATTCACCCCACTGCTACAGTGGCAATCTGCTACCCCATTCTTCCAGAATCTATATATTGATCTTGCTTTTCCTTCCTATCCTTTTCCTTTCAAAGACTGGTTATAAACACCAGTTCCAAAGATTGGGCTGCTTTAATTCAAAGGGCCTGCGTTGCATTTATAGCAGACAAACAAATGAACTGCCTGTGATGGCAGGGAGACTGAGAATTAAGAGGGGAATCTCTAGTTTTAGCTTCTTTCTATGGAAGGAGTGGCTAGGTGGGCAGATATAATTGCTAATACAATAGCAGTTATATAGACAAATCATCTATATCATTATTATTTTTTTAAGTTCCTTCAGATGGGGAGCGGGAGGTACTTGGAAACATTGGGGCAGAGATCATTGCTGAAGAAACCTGTGATTAAATGAAACAAAATATTGGAACAAGCTAAACTACGTACTATATAACAGCTGTCCTATCAATCATTACCCCCAAATTATAAACGTAAGTTTTTAGTTAGCCCCTATTCCAGTCAGATAAACTGGAGCAGGTAGGATATTCTATTTCAAAAACACAAGGTACAATTTAATAACCCTTGGATATTGAAAAACAAGTTGCAATTAAGAGGGGAGATTTTAATCATAGTTTGATTAAAACCAAAAGGAGGGGACACTAATCATCATTTGATATAAATTTCATTCTATTTCCATTTCTGGCAGAGAAAAATCCACTGGTGTCAATCTCGTTTCAATAGCATATCCTATATTTGGAATTTTGGGCATATACAGAATTTGGTGAGCATGTTGGAGAGACCATGGGCACTGTGTCAGGGAGGGGCGTGCCCATTACATGTGATAACTGTAACAAAACAAAAAAACAAGTTGATCTCTGAACCTGAGAGGATGCCAAGGGAAAAGTCTGTAATCATGAGAGTACCCATGAACTCCAGCTTGAAAACCTCAGCCTTATTCAATGTCAATGTGACATTAGAAGATCAAAATTGCTCAACCCCAAATCTGGGATTAGCTTTTTAAAGTTATTCTTGATGTTGTCAACTTTAAGAAAAAAAATAAAGACTTGAAGCCAAATTCTTCTTTCCCCCCACTTTCTGATCCTGGCAACAGCGATAATCCTATCAGCACCAGACCTGTGGGACTAGTGGAAGAAATCACCGAGAAACAATTTAAATCCGTATTGGGATGGAGAAGAAGGTTGAGTTGTCAGACTTCCTCACATGACAATGCACAAATTTATGGAAATCCACACTGTTCTGTTTTAGAAATATGTTCTAACCCCATTACTATTAGCTTGGAGTTCTAGACATTTCTTTATTTATCAAATTTCTAAACTGCCTATCTCACCTAAGAGACTGGACAGGGGTTTCCAGTTACTTTGTCCCCTGTAGTTTTGATGAGTGAATGAATGAATTAACATAAAATACTGAAGGATGGTGTGCATAAAAATAAAAGTCTATAGAGAGGATGAAATAAATTTCAGTCCAAAAGTGTCTGATTTTGGCAGGGACTGGCATATTGTGATAATGGCAAGGCCAACCCCAGAAAGAAAGGAGTACGTTTTCAATTTCAGGCTGCCCTTGAATGGAAGATATACTGCTTGTCACGCAGCCATTTTTACATATTCTAGGAAGCAGAACAAAGGGCTGAGATGATCAATGGGTAGGTCAAAAGAAGAAGGCTGCTAATGTTGTAGCTATGTTTGAATTTACAGGCAGATTTGCCAAATGGAGAGAATCTCCCAAGGAGGCCCCAAATATTTTTTAAAAGAGCTCTTGATTATCTTGCTTGGTCATCTTCTCAAGCTCACATTCAGGTTTAATGGATTAACAGAGTTGGAAGGGACCTTCTAGGTCATCTAGTCCAACTCCCCTGCCCAAGCAAGAGACCCTACACCATTTCTGACAGATGGCAGTCCAGTCTCTTCTTGAAAGCTTCCAAGGATGAAGCTCCCACAACTTCTGAAGACAAGCTCTTGGTTAATTACTCTCACTGTCAGAAAAAATTCTTCTTATTTCCAGGTTGAATCTCTCCTTGTCCAGTTTCCATCCATTGTTCCTTGTCTGGCCTTCAAGTACTTTGGAAAATAGCTTGACTCCCTCTGCTCTATGGCAGCTCCTCAAATATTGGAACACTGCTATTGTGTCTCCCCTGGTCCTTCTCTTCACTAGTCTAGCCATGCCCAGTTCCTGCAACCGTTCATCATATGTTTTAGCCTCCAGTCCTCTAATCATCTTGGTTGTTCTTCTCTGTACTCTTTCTAGAGTCTCAACATCTTTTTTATAGTGTGGTGACCAAAACTGGATGCAGTGCTCTAGGTATGGTCTTACTAAGGCTTTATAGAGATCTTGATTGTATCCCTGTTAATGCAATTTAGGATTGCATTAGCTTTTTTGGCTGCTGCTGCACACTGCTGGCTCACATTTAGCTGCTTGTCTACTAAGACTCCAAGATCTCTTATGGTATCCTAGGTGTCTATGTGTGTGGGAGGGTCAAAATGTCGTGGTACTCATGACTATGAGATCTAAATCCAACTCTTGGGTATGATTCAGCTGTGATTGCCATCTTGATTTTATTGATTCCCCCAGCAATGGTGCCTGTAACTTACATGATGGCCTTCCTAATAATTTTGAAAGAAGATGGCAATCACCAGTAACTCAGAACAAAGTTTGTGAGCAGTTTTCTGAATCCAAATATTGTTTTTTAATAAGTTCTATCAGTCCTATTGACTTAGACGTAATTTGGAAGAGAACAAATCACAACAAATCAAACTGGAAGGTTATTTTTGGATTCTCCCTCCCTCCTTCTTTTTCTTTTTTGCCCTGGGATAGAACTTTCATATTTGAAATGCATCAGATATCAGATTAGCAATAAATCATTTTGTACACTTTCATCATACAAGATGCAAGCAGGATATCTCTTTAAACTTGGGAGGAAAACTCCAAGGGGAAAAAAAATGGATAAAGTTCTGTAGGAACTTTATTTCTGTATCTTAAATATATCTTCATTCAGAAAAGGGAAATAAGTTTACTTTTTTCTAGGCTGTATTATTGAAATATTAATTTCTACATTCTATACTCACTAAAATGTCATATAAAAAAAACAAAAAGAAGAACTCTCTATCCCAAGAGAGTTTATTTTGTGGCTATCAAAAATTTGGCCCCTTAATATACTGTGGAGGAAAGCACATTTATAATTAGTAACACAAAACAGAAAGTGACAAGTCTACATATATAATCTTATTTTTTCAGAATCGTGGAATTTGAAGATAATAAATATATGACTGCAAAAATGGCAAACTGGTTCTTCCAGTATATATTCTTAGAACTGCCTTTCATGGAGAAACATAGCTAAGATTGCTTTTTAAATCCCTTGGAAAATAGGAACCTTTAGTTACACTTTATCTCCAGAGGAGGAGGTATTTTATACATTTGAAGAGCAGTTCTGCAATTACAGAGCCCAAACCTCTCCAATTGCAAGGTTTGTAATTTGACTTTTTATTCAAAATTACTCTACATGTTTGCAGTGATACAGATCAGTGGTCTCAACCTCAGTAACTAAGATGTGTGGACTTCAAATCCCAAAATTTTCCAGCCAGCATCTTAAAATTGCTGAGATTGAGAAATACTGATATAGATGTAATGTTCGTTTATGCTTTCTCCCATGCCAATGTATCTGTAAGCCATACCTCTAGGAAAAGAATCTTGCCATAGTTGGAGAGCAGAAGGTTGGACAATCCATAGGTGACAACAAGAGTTAGACTTTTCTTTTGATGGTTGCCCAGATTTTTACAGTCCAGATATGGTTTACTGATACAAAGGATCCATGGTTTCTGTTGAAAACATCCACTGTCTTTGTGGATGTTACAAGAGCACAGTTACTTTTAACCTGATGAGAAACGAAAAGCCTGTGCTTTTTTGTGCCTTTCTAATAAAAGAATTGGTAATAATGACTTTTGGATCCAGCCTCTACAATCATAGGACGCCCTCTAAATATTCTAGATTACAATTCTCACAACTATTTGCCATATACATTGTCTTTAGAATCTTCACCAAATAGAAGAACATTGCACAGTAAGAGATGATGACAGTGGGGTCCTTGATATTCTCTGAACTTGGTGGTTTTCTTGCAGACATTTAATTACCAAACTAGGTAACATCATCATGACTTCCAGTATTTCCTGATGAGTTTACCTTGTTTGGATAATGAAACATCTGCAAGAAAACCACCAAACTCAGACAGCATCCAGGACCCCACAGTTTAACCCTGAAGCTACAAATATTTTCTTCTATCAGATGATGACAGTGTTTCAGAATTAAATAACTGATATTTTTCCTCTTACAATTCAACATGGGATTATCTAACTGGTGACAGACCCATGCTGAACCTTAGCCTCCCAATTTGGTACTTTGGGGAAAAAGCCCAAAATATATTTCATTTAGCAATGACTCTCCATTTTCAACCCCCTGTAGTCACTGGTAACACAGTACATTTCTATCATTTCTGCCCAACTCCTTTAAATATTTTAGTGGAGTCTGAAATCCCCAGCATGGATAGACCACATGTGCTGAACACAGCAGTGCTGAGTTAATGGAAGCTCAGCAAATTAACAAACTCCATTCCTTAATAAACCGCTTGGGAACAAGGGCAATCAATAGAAACAAAGAACTGGGACCTTGTAGAAGCTGGCAGCTTACAGACTCACTGTTCAAATGCAGAGCAATATAACTCTCCTTCATTACTTTAGGGTTCTCATTTGGTGACAACTTTGAAGATCTGGTAAGATATTTGATCTACAAACATTTGGAGAGAAAAAACTATCGGGAGAAAAAGCATACTGAGTGTATTAATTAGGAAGTGGCTTTAGCTTTGCTTGTTATGTCTGATTATGGGGATTGCAACTGATGTTTCAAGGACTGGGTGGCATGTTGATATGATTAGCCTTATGACTTCGGTATCGTCAGATTTCCACTGTTGCCATGTGAACAAAACAAGAGCAAAACCAAGCAAAACAAAACAGATTAATCATAAAAATGGCAACAACAGAAACAGGTGTACTTCCACAAAGAATCATTTATTACTATTCTAAATGGACCAAATATTATCTCTATACTTGTATACTTTATAACTTTCACTTGATAGGACATGCATCACCTATCCCTAAAATATTCAGTAATCACATGAGGATGAATTTAAACCTGGGAATTGGAAAGGTCTATCACATCTTCCAACAAATATTTTTGTTTTTCCATTTTTCTTGGAAGATTTGTATTGATCTTAAAAAAAAGAAACAGAATAAAAAAATGTAGTCAAATATTTGCAATAGAAGGTCATTTATATATTCTGAGGAGCTTAAGAAATATTAACTAAAGATCCTTACCTTGAATTTATTATTTCTAAATTGACGTCTCAACTTTTTTTATGTTTGACATTTTCAATGTTTATCCTCAATCTAAGTCATACAATTCCTCTTATAGTATAAACAGCATTTATTAATGCTAAACAGTCAATAGAAAGATTTGGGAAAAGAAATTGCTTTAAGTTTAGACTTATTTTTCCCCCCCAGTCTTTCTAACAGGTGTCAGCTAAACAGTAAACTCTTGGTTAAATTTAAATGCCTTGGGAAAACTGTGATTCAGTGGAACAACAGCTTGGATGACAAATGGTACAATACAACAGATGGCAGTTGCTGAAACAAATGACAGCATCCAAGTCCCACTCTGAGTTTTCTATGTTCAGGTTTATTTACCCCTATCAGTAATTATTACAAATCTAAGTTGCACTCAACTAATGTTTGAATCGTGTCTACCAGAGTTTATTGGTAATTGAGCTAATTTGGTCTTCTGAATACAGACAATGCATTTTGTACAAAACATTTTTCGTAAATTGGATAATTTTTTGGAATCCTTCCTAAGAGACATTCTTGCTGAATCAAGAAAGCATAAGGAGGTCCCCGGTGTCCAGTATATCCTGATGTACATTATAAGATTAATATACAGACCTTTTCTGTGTTAAGACTTCTCAGCTCAAAATGCTGTATAAATGTCATTATTTACTTATGTAAAGCATTAATACCATGCTCTTCAGGCAAAAAAAAGCTCCTGGAACAGGTAAATGGTAAAAACAAGCCTTCTGATTCCCAATTTGAAAAAAGAGAAGGGTGAAGGACATTTCTCCACTAATACTTCATTTTTCAAAATCTACCTCATCAGAAGTTTGGATTTTGTCAACAAAATGGCTGGAAGCTTTTGATCTCACAGTTATTGTTGCTAGATGACTATGGGCACTGAAGTTCAACATAACAAACTAGCACTAAACTGGAGAATAGCAACAGCAATAGCACTTAGACTTATGTACCGCTTCATAGTGCTTTTTGCAGCCCTCTCTAAGTGGTTTACAGAGTCAGCATATTGCCCCCAACAATCTGGGTCCTCATTTTACCCACCTCGGAAGAATGGAAGGTGGAGTCAACCTTGAGCCTGGTAGGATTTGAACTGCCAAATTGCAGGCAGTCGACAGTCAGCAGAAGTAGCCTGCAGTACTGCACTCTAACCACTATACCACTGTGGCGCTTAAGAATAAGGAATAAGAATTACGTAGATAAAAACTGGTTGTTAAATTATCCATTGAATCTATCATGCAAAAATAAAGTAGCCAAAATGAAAATTATATAATGAATACAGTATTTTCAGAGGAACTCCAATTTTCACTAAACATTTTTTTTTGCACAAACAAGTAAATTATTGGGGGAAAAATCAAGGCGGGTTTTATCACTTTATCAACTTTATCACTGGGCTTTTATTTCAACATTTATATTCCTATGGGAAGAGAATTATGAATATTGCCCAATTGGAGATTAAGCATGTGATCCCTTTGAATTCTTGGCAAGTTTTAGAGTCAAGGTATAAAAAAGGACTTCCTTTTCCACCCTTGAAAGATGGGTGGGCTACAGAAAGAAAATCAGGAGGTAACTTGAAAGAAAGAGGTTAAAATATAATTGTATTTAAAACTACTATGAAGAATATCAAAAGATACTTCTTTGTAACTTCTTTCTTTTTCTTGCACTTTTAGCTTCTTTTCGATTTCTTTCTTTTTCTTTTTCCCCCTTAATTTACTCTAGTTTGTATTAGTTTTTTAATCTTCCTTTTTAGAAGTTTTAACAAAAATTATATGTAATAGCCTAGAAAGTTGTCAGACATAGGAGTTTATATTTTGACCTTCAGTCCCATGAAAAAGCTGTGATACGGTAGAAAAATCTAAATTTGAAGATAGTGGGGAAGATATTTTACTTAGTGCTGGGGCCAAAGAAGATGTAAGTACCTTAAATCAACTGATTTATAGTGAATAGGGGATTTGAGAAATAATGTTGTGACTATGACTTACCCTCAACATTTGCTTGATAATATATACAGTTGAAAATACTGTCAAAACAATATTAAATGTAATAATTTAATATTTTAATTTCAAAATCATGCTTGACTCCATAATGACTCTGGATGGGTTACTTTAAAAAAGGGGGAAAACCCAGAAAACAGCATATATTAAAGGAAAAAAGAATATAAATCAACTAGTCCAAATGACTTACAAGCATCAGATATACCTGGAAATATCGGCTTCTTAAGAGATTCTGGACTTAAAGTGAAATCAAGAATTCAATTTTAAATGGAAATGAAAAAACAAACCAGGATGAAGGTTATCATTAGTAATATGCATGAAATGCAGAATGAGGAATTAGAATCTCCTTTCTTGATAATAATAATAGATGTAAGTTTTAAGAAATGGGAAATATATTTCTTATGATTTAATAATAAAGTTAATTTGTCAGAAAATATTATTTCATGTTTATTATATAGTTTAGATTTAATGATAAACTTAAAGACTGGATTAATGTAAGAGTGATATTACACAGAGCATATTTTTTCTTTATTATTAGTGCTTAGTTTATTTTAATCACCATAATGTATATAGGTCCTATCTATCTATCTATCTATCTATCTATCTATCTATCTATCTATCTATCTATCTATCTATCTATCTATCTCCTCTATGTATATTCAAAATGTACAGTACTTTGTTTACTAATTCCAGAAACTCTAATAAAATTAGATGTCCTGAGATACCTACAGACTGAACTTATACTAGTATTTCAAATAATCAGGATAGGTTAAGAGAACAAGGAACTTCCTCCTTCCATGCTACGGTTGTGAAAACATCAACAGCCAAATTGATGAATGTCAGA
>JAOYMU010000292.1:47891535-47902715 GCA_025802295.1 Psammodynastes pulverulentus | reverse complement strand
TGATCCTCTGGGCAATGACGTTCACCCTCTGGAGTGCTGTCCTATCTGCCACTGTGCAATTGGCAAACCAGACACAGGTGCAGTACGTTAAAATACTCTATGTAGAAGGTCACCAGCAGTTTTTCATTCAGTTGTTGTTTCCTAAGAAGCATCAGGTAGTATAATCTCTGCTGGCAGTGGTAGGATTCAAATAATTTAACAACCAGTTCTCTGCCCTAATGACCAGCCAGGTAGGTGTGGCTGGGTGATCATGTGACTGGGTGGAGCTCAGGCAACAGAAAGTCTGGGCGTATTGTCAAGAACCTTTAGCTGTTCTATGGATTAACCAAGTGGTAGATTCTGTAAGCAGGGCAATAAATTAGGCTAGAAACAACACCAGAATGTTTCCTTCCTGCCTTCCTTACAGGATTAGCCCTGTAAAGTGGAAAAAACCCAAAAGGAGGTTTTTTCCAACAACCAGTTCTCCCGAATAGGTGTGAACCTGTTGGATCCTACCACTGACTTAGACTTATGTACCACTTCAGAGTGCTTTACAAGCTTGTAGTTTACAAAGTCAGTGTATTGCTTCCCAAAATCCGGGTCCTCATTTTACCCACCTCGGAAGGATGGAAGGCTGAGTCAACCTTAAGCCAATCAGGATCAAACTCCTGACTGAGGGCAGAGTTAGCCTGCAATACTGCATTCTAACCACTGTGCCACCACAGTTCATTCATCCATGGATCTGCCGCCTTCATTTATAATAGCAGGGGACAACTGCAGCTTAGAAACCATGCAGTATTCTGAGCATCATGAGGCTTTTGCGCTGATGCTCTTGCCCTTGCTATCACTTCTTCCTCTTCTTGCTAATGATTGCCCAAATTATGCAGTCTTTTTTCATGGTGTAGAGCCTGTGAGTTTTCCCCCAGGCTGGGCTGAGCCAATGAAAAAAACAGCTGGAAGAAGAAGGACATGGCAAGCAGGCTGAAAACCCTGCTGGAACATGTGGTCCAGGCAGGTCTGTATGAATTGAGAGGGAAAAGAAATACCTGTTTTCTAGGAGAGGGCAGGAACATAGGTTTTGTTTTTCACTTTAAAATTGGTACACAGCTGGTGTTGCATAGTGGCCAGAGTTGAGTCCCGGTATAAACATAATTTTGCATTTTAAAAAAGTGGGATCTTAAAGCAAGGTGACCAAAATGTGGCCCTCCAAATGCTTTGAACTACATCTTTCATAGTTAGCAGGCTCAATGATGTGGGATGATGGAAGTTGAAACATCTGGGTAGGCCATTCACAAGAAACACTTCAAAAGGGTCTTCTCTGGTTTTAGAAACACAACACTTAACAGCTTCTAGTGTAAGCTTCACTCACATGTTGGGATTCATCTTTTCAGCATCCCGATAGTTCTGCAATTTGCAAAGAGAAATTTGCAACATTCTCTCTTAATCAGTCAGCAGAAATCTTTTTGTGAAATAAGATTGTTGCAGCAGAAAAAAAGAGAGTTTTTATAAGGTGGTTCCAACTTTCCTTTCCTTCTTTCTGCTCCATTAGCCACACAGGAGCTGACATTATAACAAGCACAACCTAAATAGCGAACCCACCACAATTCACTTAACGTATTTATTCGAGTATAACGTACACACGTGTATAACGCGCACCCCTAATTTTCGATTAAAAATTGATATAAAATTTTGTTTCACTTTTTCTCAGCTCAGACCAAGCATTGTAAGTGACAAACGTTGTTGAACACGTGCGGCCATGATAAAAATCATTTATTGACAGCGTAAACTATGAACACAATACTGAAATAAAATTACCAGTAACAATATTGTGTGGGCGAGACGAGGAAAGGAAAGGGAAGTGCATCTCGCCAGTTCGGGCTGCCCACTGTACGCGACGAGGGGACGTTATTTTTTCTTCACCCTCGCGTGAGCGGCTGCAGCCCGGAAAAGGCACAGTGCAAATTCACAATTCACCTGCACCCTCAATGGACGAGCCGCCACTGCGTCACCCCACCTCAGCCCTCGTTTATAACATGCACCCAAACTTTGGTTTCTTTTTTTGGTAGAAAATTTTGCGTGTTATACTCGAATAAATACGGTAGTTATACAGGTAGTCCTCAATTTACAACAGTTCGTTCAGTAACCGTTCAGTTACAACGGCACTGGAAAAAAATGACATGACCATTTTTCATATTGAGGACTGCTGCAGCATCCCCATGGTCATGTGATCAAAATTAAAATGCAGGCAACTGACTCATATTTATGATGGTTGCAATGTCCCAGGGTCATGTGATCCCTTTTGTGACCTTCTTTCAAGAAAAGTCAATGGAGAAGCCAGGTTCACTTAACCATGTTATTAGCTTAACTTCAGTGATTCACTTAACAACTGTGGCAAGAAAAGTTGTAAAAATGGGACAAAACTCACTTAACTGTCTCAGCAATAGAAACATTGGGCTCAATTCTTGTCATAAGTTTAGGACAACTTATATGGTTATATAATATCAGTCAGCACAATTCACCGGCAATACTGAATTCTAATCACTACACTATCACAGCTCTTAAGATTGAAGAAGATTGAAATAAGACTTCAAGTAACATCAATCTAAGTTGCTGTGTTTTAGTGGCTGCATGAGATGAACCATAAAATGTCTCTGTTGACTACCAACTACAAATGCATGGAAAAGTTTCAGAGTAATTTCATTTTAGATTGCAGACTATCAACTCAGATCAACTGTCTTGAACAGAAGACATTCTAAAACCAAATAAGATTGAAGTAGCAAGTTTTACACAAAAAGAGGCTGCAAAACACACTACGGGCAATTCAAGCATATCTAAGTTTTGCCAAAGAGAAGGGATCAAGTACAGTGAAACATATGGTACAAATAGGAAGTGATATCCGAGCCATGAATGCAGGTGCTAGCAACAGTTCCCACAAATTCAACAGCTGTGATACATTGTGGGTCGACTACATATTAGGACTCGATGTGCTTTGCAAATGTTTAGGAAAAGTGCTTTGGACCTCACATGTTCTTCTAATTATTTATTAAAGCAGCATCCCCTTACCAAAACTTTATAGCAATATATCTTCTTTGGGGCTGACACAAGATCTGAAGTTCTATCAAATCATTTCTGAAGCATGTGTAAGCCTCCCTATTAGTCTTTCCAATGTTATGGAAGTGGGATTCATGAACATTTCTTCACTTAGCTAACACAAACATCTTTATGTTTTCAATTAAATGTCTAATATTAGTATTCTCTTTGATAACCTACTCAGTCTGGAGATGTGCCAATGTGTTGACTTCAGGATTTTTAATTCCTAGGCAGCATGGCAAAAAAGCCGAAGAATATGGGGATTGAAATCAAATTCATTTGGGAAAGACCACTCAATGAATCCATTTTTCAATTTTTGTTTAGTTATTATTAAAACACACATGACACTGCAGTTCTATATACTCTCACACTGAGAGAGTATAGGACTTCTGCCTATAAAGCTGTAGCTTACTTTGAATTTTTCTTCTTGTTTAATCTTAATATTTTCAAGTTTATTTCAATAATTACTTTCTGGCTTCAGAATGGGCCAAGCACATTAATACCACACATTCCCTAAAAGACTAAATATTTTAATGTTTGTTTTTTTAAGGTTTATTTCTGCTAAGGTTTTATTGCTCTTGGCCCAGCATCACTAAGAGTCTCCTGTAATTTGACAAGTCCGTGCCAAAATTTGCCCTTAGGAGAAAATGTGCATTGCTCAACAAAGAGATCCAGTGTCTTTTAATTTCCTATAATATATGGCACTTCCTGGAAGGACAAAGCAAAAACCTCTTCAATATCAACTGCAGAATTATTTTAAATCAGGAAGACTGAGATTTAGCAATAAAAAAAATAAGGTGGGAAGAAAATGTCAGTTGCTAAAGAAGATCCAGTTATACTGAACTAAAGGCATTTTGTAGAATAGGTAGGGACAGGGAACAATATTTACCTGCCTACCCACCCACAATTTACCATATTTGGTAAAGAGCGTTGTCAACTAAAATGCATTGTGCTTGTATGAAAATGCACAGACTCATGAAAATTATAAACAAGCATGTATATTTCTGTGAGACGAGAAACCATGACATTGGTTTCCTAGTCTGGTCTACCTTGAAGGGGGCTAATAAAGAGTCTGAGCTAAATGGATGACTGGTAGCATTCTTCCTATTCTCACAGAATCCCAAATGTGTCCTTGGCTTAAAAGAGCTCTACTCCTGCTAACATTTATGCCTCTAAAAATGTCCTCTTAAGCATTCAGAAGGGATAGCCCTAAAGCTTGTCTAAGAAAATGACAAAGATTTAAAAAAGGGTGGGGCTTTTCCCCTAGAAACGTTCAAGGTTCAGACTCTACTGTACTCCATTATTTAGAAATCAGTTGCTAACTTTTCCTTCCTCTGAGCCAGCAGGTCTCTGGATAGTCTACGTATCAATGAAGCCGTCAGATGGAATCAGCACTTCCAATCAATCAGTCTAAAATAAAACACGTCCCAAAAGGAATGCAGTGGAAGCTGACAATGCCTCCTGATGCTGCTTGACAAAGGCACTGTGTCCAGCTGGGCTGATTCAATGCCATTTGTCAGCAGGACAGAGAAGAAAAAGACACCACAGGTGGTGAAGAGGAAGACGGGAGAGGCAGAAAAATCTCTGCAGACTTGCACATTGTCTCTTGTCACTTGCAGGCACAAAGGGTAGGTTGTGTCACTGCGGAGTGGCAGCGGTGATATTAGTCCCAGGTGTGGTGCATGGATGAGAAAGAGAGAGAAAGCGACAGACAGGCAGAGTATTGCTGAAAGAACAGTGAAAAGCAACTCGGGGTTTTAAAACTTAAAACTTTTTTCCCCACGGACTCCAATATTGCAATAGCCTTTAAAGGGACAAATACTACTTTCCATTCAAGAATGCAGATCCATTGATCTAAAACATTTCACTATCCCATCTTTTCATTTAATTAAACCGTAGTTTGAAAGAGGTACAGACTGTCACACATTCTTAAACTCCTGAATAAATCACAGATGGGGAAGTTTATCTAACACACTGCGGGACACATACAGCATATTACAGTGTGATATATAGTATGAATCAGATCTCTTTTTTTACCTGGTTTTAACGATTACATTTGTCTGTGCGATAATGCGATTTGGGGGGAAATTCTGTTGAAAGGAATGTGTGTATTTGATATATTTTTAAAAATCTGCATCATAGCAGGCATTTTTAGGGAGCATTGTATGACAACAAAAGCCAGAGGAATGAACTTCAGACATCACTACTAAATACAGAAATCAACTTAAAAAAAAATATAACCCAAGACTGGCAATACAATTATTTCATAAATTTTAAGCATGCAATTTAGGCAATCTTTGCATGGATGTTTAGGGTTAAAATTTTAAGTAAAAACAATTTAAGGTACTGTAGAATAGCTAATCTAGAAATGAAGCCAAGATACTTTAAACCAGTATACTGGCCAGGGAATTCTGCGCACACAGCTTGAAATCGCAAAAAACACTGCTTTAACGCGTTCTCACTTCCTGGTGTGTTATTACATTTGTCTTTCATAAACCTTCTTTTTAGGTGCTAGGTAATATGCCAACAGTTTAATTATTTGTGTTTGTCTTTTTTTCAATAGTTTCTGTAATAAATATTTGAATAAACTTTTTTTCAACAATGATTTTTAAAAATCTAATTGCACTGAATTCATGACTTAGTCACCACTGGAAAGCAGCTTATATGCCTTTTAACATTTTTTCTTTGTTTTGGGGAAATAAGATGTAGCTATTGTTCTTATTGCAATTCTTTATGGGATTCCTTAACTACAGCTGAAGTAGCTTTTTTCATACAGCATAACCAAATATTTTCAAACTTGGCTTGAAAATATTGTACTGTACATCAAAACGTATCAGCAATACAGAGGAAACAGAACCCTTACAAATATTTGAACAATATTCTAGGATTGGCGTAATGTTTTGTAAACCACACTGTAAACTAATCTTCCTTAACTAATCTTACTTAACTTCCTTTTTCACATATATTTTAAATGAAATTCTATCTGGAGGTACCAATGTAGATGAGCATTCTGAAAGTTGTAGAGTTACACATTTAAAGTACCAAGTTGGGAAAATGTTAAGAAGCAGAGTGAGATAGATTGGACTTTTCAATTGGGTTCATTGTATTTTCGCTGCCAAGGCAATGTTGAGATTTTCTTTCTTATATGCCAAAATAACTTACTTTCATTGAATAGCAAAATGGGCACTTTCTCTACTTCATATTTCAAGTCACAAAATGTCTTGGGACAAACATGAAAAGGGTAGGTAGGGTGACTGTTCCTTTCTATTTAAATTTGAAATGTACCGTTTTCCTTTTTAATAATGATAATTTACAATCAACATGTAGAAGCCCTTCATGATTGTATGAAATGCAACTTTTTTTTTAAAAAAGGCAAGGCTATTATTCCTGCTAACAAAAGCATGAATGGCTCAAATAATTGTGATTCTCCAGTTGGAAAACAGCTTGAGATGTCAGGTTGTCTACTTCAACTACCACTTAGTCATGAAAAACAAACAGAAAATGGTTTCAACAAAAGGGCTTCCTATTGTATAGGAACACACCTGAAAGAAGAAGTGAAGCGTGATTTTCTTTAAACAATAGGCTCCTACCTATTGATAGAAAATGGAGCAATACTCCTGATAAGAGAAGCTTTTGCACCCAATTTAGCAGCTTCCACTGCTCCACGGAGTCGGTAGAGCACCGTTTTACCATAATTGATGTAAAGCTGGTTGTAAACAATAATCTTTCCGTAGGCTTCATGAGCTTTCTTGCGTAGGTCATCGAAAGAACTTACTACCAACACTTCTGCTGTAATACCTGGAAATGAAAAATCAGCTCTTAGAAATACAGGCCCAGTTTTATTTTATTTATTTACTTATTAAATTTATATGCCACCCATCTTACCAATATAGCAACTCTGGGCAGCTTACAAATAAAGATAAAATAAAAACAATTACAATTACAAAAGAGTTACATTAGAACTAAGATCAAAGTGGTCAGATGGCATGAGGGTGAGATCTTATCCCATCAACCATCTCCAGTAAGGAGATGTTAGCAACATTTTGAGGTAAAACAGCCAAATAACTGTGGAAATGTTTTTAGTTTAAAATGGATTAGAAGCTTCCAAGTCAGAATGTGAGAAGGAGGCAATGACAAAGCACTTCCAAAAGCTTGCTGAGAAAACTGCAAGGACGTGTCCAGGCAGTTGCCAGAAACCTACCTATCAGTGGTTTGCCATTGATTCCTTCTTAGGGCTGAGAGAGAGAGTGACTGGCTCAAAGTTCCCCAATAGTCTCTCATTTTCTAATCTGATGCCTTAACCACCACACCACTGTGGCCCATATTCTGACTTGGACATTTCTAATCCATTTTAGATGCCAATATTTTTTTTCACATTAACTATGACACTCTATGGAAGCAAAAGTTGGACTTTAAAGTATCAGGGTTGGTGCTTTTGAACTTTATATATTATATTTTTATGATGCCTTTGAACTTTGGTGTAGGAGAAGACTCTTGAGAGGAGCACGGACACCTAAGAAAACAAACTGATTGGATCATAGAACAAATCAACTCGCTCAAGGCACATATTAACCTACTTTGGACAATGTGCAAAGACCCAGCTTTCTGGAAAAGGTTCTAACATTGGGAAAGGTGAAAAGAAAGAGAAGAGCACGAGCAGCAGAAAGATGAATGCACTGATGAGAGACTTGAAAGAACAGGTCAGGGTTAGGGTTAGGGTTAGGGTCAGGGATGGATTGTAATGGAAAAGTCCTATCTATGCGGTCACTAGGTGCCAAAAATGACTTGATGGTACATAATCAATCAATGAATCAAAGGCAATACAACCACTATCTATAACAAAATACATCTCTTATTCTCAAGCTAAAGTAACAGTAGAGAAGGTATTCAGATTTCTGATTGAGGCCAAATAATCCCTATCTTCTCACATGCATTAATTATTTTACTACATGATTATATTTAATTATTAACAAATTTTTCTACTGTTCAAATGTAAAAATAATTTAATGAATATCTTCTTTTCTTTGACATCCTTCAGTCTCGAAAGACTATGGTATTGTGCTCTGAACAGAGATCCTAGAACAGCATCTAGTGTGGCTGAAAAGGCCAATCTGAGAGTGGCAATCCCTTCCACACTGAGGACAGATAGAGTCTGTCCCCTGCCCAGCCGCCAGATTTCGATGGTTCCGGGACTGCCTCTTTGCCTCAGCCTGCCGAATGGAGTCTCTTCGAATTGGAGAAGACCATGCTGCATCTTCAGCCTCCAAGCTGAATGATCAGAGGTCAAGGTTTCCCAGCTGTTAATGTCCATTCCCAAGGTTTTTAAATCCCTCTTGCAGATATCCTTATATCGCAGCTGTGGTCTCCCTCTAGGGCGCTTTCTCTGCGCTAATTCTCCATACAGGAGGTCTTTTGGAATCTGCCCATCAGGCACTTTTTATACACATATTGTATGTAAAAGTGATTATGGTGGTGTAGTGGTTAGAGTCAGGGCTTTTTTTCAGCCGGAACCCGGCGGAACTACGTTCCGGATCCTTTTCGGAGTCCGGATCATGTGGTCCGTCTCCACCAATCGCGTGCTATTACTTCCGGGGTTTTTTAGCACGACGACGGGGGGTGCGTTCCGGCACCTTTCCTGGAAGAAAAAAAGCCCTGGTTAGAGTGCAGTACTGCAGGCACACTTTTGCTGCCTGCCGGCTGCCTGCAATTTGGCAGTTTGAATCTCACCAGGCTCAAGGTTGACTCAGCCTTTCATCCGTCTGAAGTGGGTAAAATGAGCACCCAAATTGTTGGCAGCAATATGCTGACTCTATAAAACCGCTTAGAGAGGTGATATACAGCATTGTAAAGCAGTATATAAATCTAAGTGCTATTGCTACTGCTACCTGAAGAGTGCTGGGATAAGGACAGCGAAATAAGGAGAAGAATTGTTTTTCATCTTTTCTGTAACCACTTCCGAAGGCTGCTAGTTATTTTGCTAGAGTGGGATTGAATGTCTGCCAGCAACATATTGTGATAAACAATTCAAAAACAATCCACACTAGTACTGATGGTGTTACCTAGTTTGGGTAATGAAATGTCTGCAAATGCCTATGGAGATTCTCAATCATCCAGGTCATGGTTGTCCCAAAGGTACTTTTTTCAAGAGGCAACTGGACTTTCTGGTTTTTCTTGGAAGTGAAACATCTTCAAAGAAAAACCAGAAAGTTCAGTTGCCTCTTGAAAAAAGCACCTTTGAGTCTGCAAGAAAACAACTAAACTCAGAGAGCATCAAGGACCCCATATCAAATTATTCATCACCTAATTCATTTTCCATATCTCTTCCCATCATGTACAGTTTCGCCTTAAGAACCATTGTCAAAAATTACAGCAGAAAGAAATAGTGAGTGAAAAGGAACAGTTTTAGATTAAAGATATAATATATAAACCAAAAAGTATCTGATATGAATTGTATTTTGCCCACATGCTTGGAAAAAAATTAGGACTGCTCCAGGACTTGCAAAATGTCTGCAAGGGGCTTCATGCAGTCCATGAACTGCTTGCTCCTATCCAGAACAAAAATTAATCAAGCTGTAGGAAATGAAGTCTTGACTTTTGCATCCATAAATAGGTAAGAAAGGTGTGAAAAAATCTAATGGGCTCACTTTCCTAGCTCTCAATCTACTCTTTTTTTTAGTGCAAGATATGCCGTATTTGCATACTGCTGCTGTTGTTGGCATGTAAGTGAAGTAAACTGATAGGCTTCAGCCAGTCTTAATGAGTAAGAGTTTCGGCTGCATGCCTCAAAAACATCTTGGTGACAGCAGCATGCAAAGCTGGAATTAGGCCAGTGGAGTGGAAGCCAGAGATCTGGAAATTTTCATTTTCCACTAGAAAAATCAAGGTCTCTGTAGGCTGGCACTGCAATCTATGTGACATATCAGCTTTCAAAACTAATGAGTAGAATTGACATCAGGTAATTCATCCCAGCTCTCCATTTATATCAGCACCAAGTGATAAAACATAATAACTTGGGTTCATGATTGCTCATCAAGGAAGAAAGTATAGTAGCAATTCTTGACAGCTCCTTGTAATAATGAAAGATGGCTTCCTGCAAATAAGGTCTCAATATCCTGGTTCCCTTTCACAGCTTATGTAACAAATTTCTTCAACTGGCGTCTTCTAGAGCTGTGGGGATTGCAGTGCACAGAATTCCCAGTCAACATAACAGAAGTAACAAAAATAATAGAGCCTCTGCTCTGCAGCTGACCGCCCCTAACAACCCCAGATGGTAAGGATTCCTGTCCAAAACTCTGAGAAGCTACTACAGGTCACTGCAAACAATATGGAACTACATGAAAATAGCTTCCTGTGAGTCACATTTCCAATATTTTTGAAGGGCAACAGGACTACTCTAAAAACTATTCCAAATTTGGTTTTCCAGCTATATGCCTAATTTCTAATGGAGAAAACATGTGTTCTAAATACACATACAACAATAGAGAAAGCAATTAAATAACAGAGCTGTGACTCCGTCAGTGATTCATATGATTTTAATGGATGTAGGACTGAAAGCATCTCCATGCATCCACTGATGATGGATCATAGCAACACTTTGGAATTGTTGCTATTGGACTGTCCACAGTTGCTTCCCAGGTTGGGACATATTCAGAGTCAGAGGGTTGCTGGGGAGCCTCAAGATCAGGGTTCAACATAAACCTCAGCATCATTACTAGATCAATCCTGCTTTTCAGTTTTTATTCATTTATAATATAAAATACAAAAATACAAAAGCAATAGTAGGAAAAATAGAGGATAGAAAGGGGGAGAAGCTAGAAAAGAAGGGAAAAAGAAGGAAAAAAAGACGTTGACTTACGACTCCCTCTGGTGCAGTAGAATAAGCCATTAACATCAAACCTAAGGTGACCAGACGTCCCGATTTTCGCAGGACAGTCCCGCTTTTTGGGAATCTGTCCCGCGTCCTGGGACATGGTCTAAAGGTCCTGATTTTTCAAAATAAATAATAATAATAATTTTTAAAAAATCCCTAAACTCCCCCACCCTTCTGCGCATGCATGTACTTCCCCACGCTCGCCCCCACCCTTCTGCACATACGCGCATTCCGCCACGCT
>JAOYMU010000292.1:47829300-47844321 GCA_025802295.1 Psammodynastes pulverulentus | reverse complement strand
GTGAGATTCGATCTGCCAAATTGCAGGCAGCCGGCTGTAAGCAGAAGTAGCCTGCAATTACTGCACTCTAACCTCTAATACACAAGCACCTGATTGGGCATTTGCAGATAACTGGGAGATGGTCAGGGATTGGGGTGGCTGTGAAGGAACTTTCCTTTGTGTTGTTTGCTCTGGAAAATCTCAGTCAGCTTATGCTACTTCTGTAACCATTTAAGCTTCAAATACACTCTTGGCAAACAAATGGCCAGGAGTCTTTCTTTGCTAGATAACTGAGTGGGGATGGCTGACACTTACTCCTGCCAAATAATCTACGATATCATATTTGATATATCTAAAAGCAGCTTAGAAGCGGTATTTGCACTGCTTCTGCTCATTCCCTAGTTTAAGTAATCCTCCTGGGGAAGCAACCTTCTTTTTGTCACTGATGAGTCCAGCAACCAGATGTAAATGTACCCAGTTTGCATAATTTCAAAAATGAAAAGCAATCATTTTTCTAGTTTCTAGTTCAAAACTGTGCTGTGCCGTCAAATCATTTTTCAGAATTGAGAGATTCAATTTACATGTGTACATGTGCGTGCACACACAGAGTTCGTATACAGAAGGAATCAAAACTTCCCAAATCCTTCCAGAAGTCCAGATGAGTGCAATCCTAGCCTAGAATAAGGATAAAAGTAGAAGTGGGCAATCTGTGTTTTCAAGCATGCAGCTTCTGAATTCCATTTCTGTAGCCCTCTGAAACCTCTCTAACCCTGACTGTTTAAAACTGAGTTACCTATCATTTTCTAGGTGGGAAACAAAAGAAGACTATAATGCTAGCTTTAAAAAAAGGTATATCATAATTTATAACTATTATAACATTTCTAAAACATCTCCCTGCCCCAATCACATCTACATACATTATATAGTTTCACTCACTCTGCAGTTATAAGACTGGAAACCCCACTGTCTATCTATAGGTATGTTAAACTTGCCCACGTAAATGATAACATAGCCAAATTTGGCCGATCTTGAAAAGTTAGGGATGGTCAGACCAAAACTGTACTTTGCGGGGAAAACACCAAGGAATTCCAGGAACATAAATTAGACAGAGGTTAAAAAAATATCCTGGAAAAAGGCAGCGATAAACCACTTCCTTAGCAAAAAACAAAAACATGTTTCTTTAAAGACATCTGAAATAGAGCTTGACAAAGGAGACTTTACATGTATATTGAACTGGACACAAGCATTTTGAAGCTTTGGATTCTTCACTAGAACTATCTGATACTAGGAAAGAATCTGTCCAAACTAATGTGGGTTCCCTGTTCCTAAATGGAGAAAAATACTTTTGTTTTTAACAATTCCATATGTTCTTCTACTGCTTTCCATTAAAGCCCTTTTCCTCTTTGCAACTGAGTTTTCAGCAACAGAGATATAAACAACTGGAAACAGCATTGTTTACTTAATATGATGTAGGGCTATACAAATTGTTAAGAGTTAAGTGTATTAGACTATTTGGGTATATTCCAAAATAACTTTTTATATTGTAGCAGCGACATCTTATCCCAGACTTGTATGCTGCTTTAGAAGCTGCTCCCAGATGTTTTTTTTTCCTTTTTGTTTGTGCATGTATAGGTATTCTCTTCACTGGGGTAAAAGAAAGTGGTTGTGCATGTACATAAAGCTTCTGAAATACAGTCATGTGAACAAGGACACGCCATTGAAATTTTCACTTTTTAAACCTATTTCCCCATACAAATATTTGGCATTGATTTCAACAATATTGACAAATAAAGGGGATATAACAAGGATCATGATTATTTTCATTTTTAAATTTAAATAAATGTAGGTGCAAATTTCACATGTGGAAAAAGTAAGTACGCTCCTATATTATGACATCTGAAATAATTAAACTTAGGATCAGGTGCAAATGGTTAGAACATTGTGACAGACAATCTGGGAGGAACTTGTGTAATTTAAAAATATGACATTTCATTGAGTTTGCTCATCTTGTTGAAGTGTATGACATCACCATGCTTAGATCAAAAGAGCTGTCTGAGACCTTCCGAAAGAAGATTATAGATGCCTATGAATCTGGGAAGAGATTAAAAAGGTTGCCAAAGAAACTGAAAGTAAATCATTCCACTGTCTGGAAAATCTACAAATGGAGATTTTAAACAGCTGCCAACTTGGCTATCCCAGAAAGTTCAGCCTTAGAGCAGAATGCAAGATGTTGAAAGAAGTATTTAAGAACCCCAACATTTCGCCACATGACCTACAGTTTGCTTTCCCCACTGTTGATGTCAAAGTGCATGATCCTACTATTAGAAAGCAGCTATACAAATTAGGTTTACACGGCAGATGTGCAAGCAGGAAGCCTTTGCTATCCAAAAAGACTATCAGGCCAAGACTAAAGTTTGGTGGTAGAAGTGTTATGGTTTGGGATTGCCTTGCTGCATGAAGCCTGGGCAGCTCCACTGATGCTCAGCTGGAGTAGATCTTGCAACATGACAATGACCCTAAACAATTCACCAGGGAATGGCTGAAAAAAAGGAAATTGAGGGTTGTGGAATGGTGAAGTCAAAGCCTGCATCTAAATCCCATCCAGATGTTGTGGGGTGATTTGACAACATGCATGCAGGAAACCCCTCAAATATTACACAACTGAAAAAATTCTGCAATGGAGGAGTGGGGAAAATTATTTCTACTTTATCTCTGAGACTGGTAGACAATTGTAGTATAAGAAACATGTACTTGTGGCTGGTTCTGCTAAAGAGAGTACTACCAGGTATTAAAGCCAAGGTTATACTTATTTTTTTCACAGAAGGAAATGGTGTAGCTTTAAATTTTTGGCTGAATTCATGATTGCAAAGTCAATTTTTCACAGTTTTTTGCTCAATTAATATCACTTTTATCTTTACATACTGTTTGAAGATAACATATCAATATTTTCAAGTATGCTAAAAAAAAGAAGACTTTACATGGGGTGGACTTACTTTTTTCATATGGCTGTAGCTACATAAATCTGGAGAAAGATACTCCTGTTTTAATTTTTTTAAGAACTACTTTATGTGCGTTCACATGAGGATTTGCCCTGTTTTAATAGGCATGCAGTACTTTTAACAGAGAAGAGCAAAGCCCAATAGTCCTCTTAACAGACTGCACTACTATAATATCAAATAGAGTCATCTTTACAAGTGATCCACAGCTTTGCACCGAATCTAGTAAATCTTCTTAAAACATAACCAAGTGGTATCTCTAAAATTTATTACAATATTTGAAACAACCAAATCAGCATTTCCTTCTTGTCTTCTCTTGTACACACCTTTGTTTGTGTAGGTATCTTGGTCTTTGTTTTTGGTGTAGTTCTCTCAATCGTAGGAGCATCACTCGTTGGCAGCATCTTTGGAAAGATTCTAGTGGTCATCACTATTGTGTTTTCTTCTTCCTCTTCTTCTTCATCTCCTAGAGAGTACGAAAAAGGTGCTAATTTAATTTTATACAGTTGTTCTTTTTTATTCTTATTTGTGCTTCTTAAGATTGGTTATAATAAAGTTGTTAAAGACATCATAGTTTTAAGCATTTACATGTCAAATCCAAAACATTCAGAGATGCATTTTTTCACCAGAACAATCTCTTAAGGTCACTTAGGAGAAAAGATAGAAATACATTTCAGATCTCTGGCAGAATGAAGATTTCCATCCACATTTTCCAGAATCAACTGAAAGTAATCAAAACAATTAGTTTCCTGAACAGAAGAGTTTCATGATCTTAAAAGAAGTTACAAGCAAGTGAACTTGGCAAGTTTTTGTAAGTAATAAATTCCAACAAATGGGCACTGACACTAAAAGGTCTTGCTTCTTATGCTGATTATTTTCACCTATGAATAGCTTGACAACCAATTTCATCTGATGACACAGAACAGGTAGATATGGAAAAAGGCAGATGACACATAGCAGTAATTTAAGTTGTGTTGTTACAAATAGGGGTGTGTAAACAATTTTATGCTAGATGATAATTTTTAGAAAATTCTGGCACAACACATTTGATTATGTATTACAAGCAACTCTTTAAAAAGGCCTTTGCAAGAGAAATCTAAGCATTATATAAACCAGATGTGGGGAACCTGCAGGCCTCTGGATATAACCAAAGATGATAGATGATAGAAAATGTTTAGCAACATCTGGAAAAGTACTGATTTCTCATACCTGATTTAAACCAGCAAACAAAATGACACATGAAAGCCAGAGTTAAAGCCACTTAAATAAAACAAAATATTTTTTCTTTCATCAGCTCTGGAGGTCACAAATGGAGCCCCTTTCCTGAAAACTGCTTAAAACATAGTTCTTCTTTTGCTTTTAGTGTTTCTTAAAGCATTAACTCTCATTTTCTTGCACTGGGTTGTTAAGACTTGTGCTTGACTTCCATACATGATTTTAGTGAGAGGAATTGTGCTATTGTAACAAAGAGCTTTGCTGAATATGATGTGATGATGGTGATAATCTGACTTGAGCTTTATAAAGAAGAGTGGAGTGTACATTTTTAAATAATAAAAGCAAAAACAAATCTTCAGAACCAATCCATAATGCCTTAGCTTTTTTTCCTCCATTTTCAAAAGAAAATAAATGCTAATAGCCATCTTCAAAACATCACTTGTTAGGCAAAGACTTTGATTTCATTCAATATGAGACAGCTTTGAACTTCAATTTCAGAAAATACCTTTGCTCAATCAGAGGCTATCAATATCTATTTACGGTAAAGAAACCTAAGAAATGAAGAAACTACCCATGTTTCCCTGAAAATAAGACCAGGTCTTGTATTTTTTTGGGCATCAAAAAAGCACCAGGTCTTATTTTCAGGGTGGTGGTGGTGGTGGTGGTGTCATCCATTGACTCACCTCACTTATGTGTGTTACCCCTGGCCTCCTTTTCGCTGTCAGAGGCCTTCAGGAAGTTCTGCAGCCAGCAAGGCTTTCCTGAAGGTCTCTGCAGCCAATAACTGAGCTCCAGATCGATCTGGAGCTCTGTTAACAGCTGTAGAGGCCTTCAGGAAAGCCTTGCCATCCTTGCCAGCTGCAGAAGAAATGGGCCGGCAAGGCAGGTGTCGGTGTGTGCGAGGCCTGGCTGCAACTGTCCAAAGTTAAGTAGTAGGGCAGCTCCACTCCCCTCATCCTCAACCTAGCTTAATTTTTACCTGTGCACCCTGGAATGGGTGGGGTCTTAATTATGGCTTATTTTGGGGTAAGGCTTATATTGGGTGCATGTGAAAAAAATCAAACTAGGACTTACTTTCAGGATAGGTCGTATTTTCGGGGAAACATGGTATTAGTGAGTTTAAAGAAACCTTATTGGTCAAACCCTTGAATTTTAAACCTCAGTATCATTTAGCTTTTCCTTTGCTTTATTGTGGAAATTTTTTGATGTTATACTGTTATTTACACTGCGATTTGAATTTTTCTCCCCAACTTGACAACTTAAATATACAAGAATTTATTCTTATATAGTTGGACTGTTTTATAAGCAATACTTGTTTTGGTTATACTATCAGATTTGGGCTGCAAAACCAACATGACAACTAGATAACAGCAAATAGATAAGGAAAAAAAGTAGGCTCCATCTACTGGTCATTTGGATTTTGGCAGCCAAATCTAACAGTAAATCCAATTTCAAGAATGCCGTGGTATTTTAAAAACGAACAGATATAATATTAGGATTTGTAGCTTTTGATTCATTTCAAGTTATGCACAAAAGTAAGTGCCAATGAGAAGGATTTGTGTGTTTTTTTTAAAGACAATGATTTGAATATATGAGGGTCATCTGAATGAACAACTCAAATCCATTATATAGGTGTTAGCTGAGCAACAACTTTTATATTTTCAAGTTTCTATAGGTTGACTCTAAAATTAGATTCTCTCTTCTGCCTTTACCCATCACCTGTCTGTCTGTCTGTCTATATCCTACCGTTATTATTTTTACAAATAGCTCAAGATAGTGAACATATCCAACACCTTTCTACTCCTATTTCCCTACAACAACAACCCTGTGAGGTAGGTTCATCTGAGGGAGAGTAGCTAGCTGGCTTTGGGCCAGTCACAAATCCTCTTTAGCCCTCACTTCTGTGCATTCATATTATTTGAACCCATGAACACAACTTCTTTCCCAAAATCCATTCCATGGTTCCATATAATTTCATCTAATGTGCCAGTAAAACCATTCTTATAAAAAGACATTTTTAAAAAAATGCATGTCATGTAAACAGCATCACTATTAGGATGCATGGCACTCGTGATATCAGATTAGAAGAGTGGAATCAAAATAATTCACAGAAGCTTTTGGGGTGCTATTCAGCCAATCACTCTCTTTCAATTTAACTTAGGTCACAGGACTGTTGCTGAGAGAAAATAGATATAGGAAGGAATATACGCATGCTATCTATGTTCCAGGTTGTACTTCTAATTAATACTTAAATACACATCCTACACACACATACGTTGTTTTCTACAGTCTATGAATTAGGTACATTATGTACATATTGACTAAATGTTGCCTCACACATTACAGTCCTTTAGGAAGACATAAATACCAGCCATGCTGATATGTATAGGGAACATGGAAAGTTGTGCATTACTGAGTCGGATTACTGCTCTGTCTAGTCACTGCCATCTGCTTTGACAGCTCATACTTCACTCCTCTCTAGAGCCAACAGCTGGAAGAGAAAGCCAGACAAAGGTTGCTTTGCTGGCTATGTCTTGAAGTATCTATTGGGTACATAGCAAACCCACACAGGAGTCTGTATCACTTGTCTTCAAAATCTGATTTGAAGAAGTAAAAACACATTGCAGGGAGTTCTCGACTTACGAGAAAATTTCTGTTGCTAAGCAAGGCAGTTGTTAAATGAGTTTTTCCTCCATTTACAACCTTGTGTGCCACAGTTGTTAAGCAACTCACTGCAGTTGTTAAGTGAATCATACGGTCATTAAATGTGGCAGGTACAAAGGGTGATTAAACAATTCTGGGACAGTGCAACCATCATAACTACATGCCAGTTGTCAAGTGGCCTGTATTTTGATCACGTGACCATAGGATACTGCAACGGTCAAAATACGAAAACAGGTCATAAATCTTTTTTTCAGTGCCGTAGTAACTTTGAATGGTTGTAAATCGAGGACTAGCTGTGGTTAGCTTTGGTTTTGAGCGCAACCAAGGTTTGGAGCAGCTTTCAGGTGCAAAATCGGGATCCTAATTTGATTTCAATCTGCAATTCCAGACTTCAGAGTGGTAGAATATTAGGGTGAAGGAGACATTCCTAGCTAACTTCAGACTCAAAAGAAAGATGTGCTTCTTCAGCTCTCCAGAAACTGGCTGTCCTAATGAGGATGGCACGTGAGATGACTGATCTTTCCTACTGCCTATTTTTTTAAAAAAAAAAAAAACACCTCAAAACCCTAGTGATGCTAAGGATTGAATACATTCTCTCATGCAACATAATCCTTTCTTCTTACAGACTATTGACTTACCAGAGCCTGATCCAGAAATATAATCATCGTCATCAAATGGGTAGACCCCTGATGCCTCTTCAATAGAGCTGTTGTCAAGGTATAAGTCTTTATCAGAGGTCAGTTCTGCTCTCTGGAAAAGAGTATAAAACAAATGCATCATTAGTTCACTGCCACATTACAAAAACAACCGAAACATCTTCTGATTTAGAGATGCCCTGTTAAATCAATACTGTATAAGAATGGAGGAAGCAATCGCGACAAAAAGACAAAAAGTGGAAAATTATTTTAAAATATTAACTTTTAAATGGAACGGTGCCATGAGACTATAAATCACAGTCAGTGTTGAAATAGATTCCCCAACAGTTAGGCAAGAGAAATGGAGGATTCATTAACTATCATCGTTGAGCTTAATGAATTTATTGAAGCATAAAATTTGTATTTGTTTGACTCAAGTGGTCATTAAAAGTTACATTAAAAGGCAGGCAGGAAATGCTGTGGGTACCATCCGCGAGGGAGATACACTTGGTGGGACCTAGAAGAAGAGCCTTCTCCATGGTGGCTCCCTCTCTCTGGAACATCACCCCCCTCCGAGATTAGACCGGCCCCCACTCTAATTCTCTTCCGGAAGGTGCTGAAGACCTGGTTCTGCCAGCGGGCCTGGAGAACCCAGAGCGGGATGGAGCCCATCAAATGGCTCATGTGATCTGCTGTCGCTGGAGTGGGAGGTGGGGGGTGGTTTTATTATATTAACTTATTTGATTTTTTTAATGAATTTTACTGCTTTAATGTGGTTTATACTTTTGTAAGCCGCCTTGAGTCACCAAGGGTGAATAGGCAATATAAATCTTTAAAATAAATAAATAAATAAATAAATAAATAAATAAATAAATAAATAAAGTAACGTAACATAACATAACATAACATAACAAAATTAAAATCACCCTAGCTCCTCCATCTCTTTGGAGATCTATACATCAGAACCTCCAGGAGAGTATTCCCAATGCTGCAAATTGTTAGTTGCTGGCATGATCCGTGTATTAGAAAAGGGAGATGAGAGATCTCTTATTTTCCTTTTATATGACAACTCACAGATAAATGAGTAAAAGCAGTATGGGCAAGCAAAAATCTAGGGTGAGGGTTTCAATTTAGGGCTCCAGAAGAAGAATCATAGTTTATCAAGCTTCAGCTGTACCAACATGGGGGCAAGAAGGCACTGTTTGTTTCAAGATCAGGATAAACTAAGCTATTTTCCAGCTGCTCAAGAAAACAGGTGTTTGTTAATCCCAGTTACAGATAACTGGGGTGGATTATCTCTGGCTAATATTTCGTCTGCCATTCCAATCATGTGACTAACGAAATAAAAAGGTAAATGTGTGTGTGCACAAACACACAGATATCCAGCCCACCATTCATTACAACTAAGGCAATATTAGGAGTCATAAGCAAGCTTTCCAAAACAGTCAAGCTCCTAATAAGAATTCTCTTTGAACCCTTTTAAAGAGGCAGAACACTTCCAAGACTACCAGATGGTAATCATTGTTCTGTCTCTTTGATAAAAGACATGAAAAGCTGCTGCTCTTGAATGCAAATAATTGATGACTTAAGTGAAGTTTATTCATATTACTTTCAAGTTTAATGTGTAAAAGGGCGCAAAATGTGATTTTAAAAAGCTTAAATCGAGGCAAATATGTTTACTATACAACATGACACGTAACTTAAAAGTAAAAGTGTGCAACAAATATGATTTTAAAAAGCTTAAATCAAGGTAAATATGCTTACTATGCAATATAATACGTAACTTAGAAGAAAAATCCAACAAAATTTAGCAGGATTTACTTCCAGAACAGTTTGCATAGGTTTCATTCTGAAACATTTAGCATTAGGCTCATAAAAAAGCTGCAGAAACTCTGTTCAGCACACTTAATCAGGGATTGCATTCCCATCCAGCAGTTATTATCCCACTTATACTGATATTCTTAGAGTATAATGCTGAAAAATCCCCTGACCTAAATTCTTCACATATTATAAGGCAATGATCTTTTGGTGCCCAGTTGAATATTGAATAAACAAGAATAAATCTAAATGGATGTGCAATAGATTAGTGCCCACTAAGCACTAAATACAGGTTGTTTCATCTCAAATATCTGCTGAATGCAGACATCTGGAAATAGCTACCCCTATTACAAGACATCAACACATTTCAAAATGTATTTCTACAGAAAATATTTCCTGTTAGACCTATATTCAATGATATTCTCTGGTGTTAAGTTTCAAGAAGAATAAAGTCTATAGGATGGCAATTGCTTCTCTTCCCTGTTCAGCTAATATATTTAAGTAAATAGAAGTATTCTAATATTCATTTCATAATAACTAGAGAAAAAAATATGGCAAAGGAAGTATAAAAAAATGCTTATTCTGTCATAACAGTATTCATGTATCTACATAATAGACTCATAGCTATTTCCTTCTATGATATCTAATTCAATAAAAGATTTAGAGATATAAGAATTCTCAGAATCATTGTAGAGATTATAACTCTCAGGATGCTTTTTGATATGAAATACTGAGATAAAGTATTTCCTGAAATGATTTTTCATTCCTGTTTACTTTCACTACTTCTTACTTGATATTTGTATAATATATATATATATAGTATATCTGTAGATTTATAGCAAAATAGCAATGCATATAAAACACTTTGCTAAGAATGTAAATAGTTTTGATAGCATTTCATTTCTAAATAGCTCTATTTAAACGTCTGTGTAAATGTACAAATAATGGCAATGTAAGCCAAACGCACTTTTCTGTCAGCGAGTGTCTCAGATTCTTCAGCATCAGGGGAATAACATTTAATAAAGGATTGAGTCTTGGAAGAATCTGCCTCAGGACTCAATAAGTTTTATTAAGCATTCTTTCCACAATAAAGTTTTCAGTGACCTAGAATATCAGCCTGAAAAAGTCCACCACTGAGAAGGTGCTCAAAAATCAAATTAAGCTTCATTGTTTCTTTTCTCAAACCACTTTTCCTGAAACTGACTGACTGACTGACTGACTGACTGAAAGAGATTGTGTCTTGGGCCATTGGATATATCTTTACATGTGTTTTATATGATGCTGAGTTCTTGTCCAGACTTAGAAACATCTAAAAGCTCTAAATACAATATCCATTAGAGCCGACCTTTCTGTTATTATTTGATATAGTTACTGTAGCTTTATTGATTTACTGTCAAAACCAAGAAACGAGCAAAACGACAAAGATTGTGCATGAAAAGAATGCATTGAAAACACAGGTTTATTCGTTACCATAGCATTAAACAGCTTGTATGGGTATCTTGGTCATCATAAATTTTATGCCACAATAAACGTGAGTCACAATTGGAAAAAAACATTAGCAAGCTTTCTTGGAATTTCAGATGACCTGGTAGTTAAAATGAGAGCATTCTCCTCCTTCTCCTCTCAGTGACTATGCTATAGCTTAATAAAGGCATTAATAGGTAGGTTTGTCAAGTCATTTACAAAGACAGTGTTTCCCTTAACAGGCAGGCAGGGGCAAATTTGGATGGTAAATCATTAAAATGAACAAGAGCAAGGATCTCTTGAGAGCTGGTCAAAGATATTAGGTAAATATTAGGCATGGGAGAAAGGTCTTTCAAACAGGACTATCTTGTTCAGGGAAAAGTTGTACCAATGCCATGCTGAATATTATTGTCATGGGCCTATTGCTTCAACTGTCACAAAGCTTCCTCCAAGCTTAAGTCAGATCAAGTGTTAAGCTGATAACCTATAGAATTTTATATGTAGGTCATTAACTACCTTCCATGATGACATCCTTGGAACCTGCTAGTGAAATCAAATCTGAGCCCACATTTCAGCAAGGTTTCATGTGAATATCTACAGCATGAGAGCTGTACAGGATGAAAGCAGGAGCTTGCTGCTTTCATCAGCAGCATCATGATATAAGCTCTGCCCTTTTGAACATACATGTGGCATGACTTGCTTCACAATGCTATAATGCTACTTTCGTCATTAGCCCCTCCTGCTCCTACTGCTCTGTGGATGCTGCTACTTTACAGCAATTACATCAATTTCCAATGTCAGAAACAAATCAGATATATGAATTTGGACTCCGTAGCTTCAAAAGAACTTAGATAATAAAATATCAAATCTTCCCACCAGATACTAGATGTCCTTGCTCTAGATATTTTTGGCAATGACTATTACCAAGTTTGATGCATTACAATATAGCTTTTGAGAATTTGTGAAAAATGACGGCCTTTTGTTGTCCTTTCCAAATGTTTGAAAAGAAACACCAATCAGTAGTAAAATTGCTGATTTTCCAGGAGAGATGACAGTTCTTTTCGGGAAAGCAATTATTTTGGTTTTATCATAGTTAACAACCAGCCTTTCCTCTTCTTGATAGAGAATCAAGGCTTGAAGACTCAATCTCAGCCCAACTTTGTTTGAAGAATTACAGCTGTACCAACAGACAAAAGAACCAAAACAGATCTATTGATTAGCTCTGGGTGATGAAACCATGACTTGCTTCACAGAATTAATTTAAAGCTGAAAAGAGAAGAGCCACGACATGTCCTGGTTTCACCCTCTGAATGGAGAGTAAGCATGCCAGACAAATCTTATTGCATTCTTTGACAAAGTGACAAAATTAGTAGACCAGAAAATGCTGTGGACATAGTATACTTAGATTTCAGTAAGGCATTTGACAAAGTAGACTGCAACCTACTATTTGATATGATAGAAAAATGTGAGTTAGACAGCATCACCACGAGATGGATTTGTAACTGGCTGACCAACTCCACTCAATATGTAGTCCTTAATGGAATTGTGTCTACATTGCAATCGGGTACCCCAAGGCTCTGTCTTAAGCCCAGTACTTTTTGATTATCTCCATAAATGATTTAGACAAGGTGATAGAAGGGGGAATTTGCAGACAACACCAAGTTTGCAGGAATACTCAACACTCCAGAAGATAGGCTTACGATACAGAAGGATCTTGACAGATTTGAACACTGTGCCCTATCAAACAAAATGGAATTCAGTGGTGAGAAAAAATTCTATATTTAGGCAAAAAAAACCCAAATGCACAGGTATAGAATAGGTGGTACCTGGCTCAATAGTAGTAACTGCAAGAGGGATTTGGAGGCTTAGTGGACAATCACTTAAATGTGAGCCAGCAGTGTGCTGCAGCTACCAAAAAAAGTCATCATGGTCCTAGCCTACATTAACAGAAGGATAGAATCAAGATCATGTGAAGTTTTAATAGCACTTTATAATGCCTTGGTAAAACCACACTTGGAATATCGCATTCAGTTTTGGCCACCATGATATAAAAAGGACATTGAGACTCTAGAAAGAGTGCAGAAAAGAGCAACTGAGATGATTATGGGACTGGAGGTTAAAACATATGAAGAACAATTTCAAAAATTGGGTATGTCTAATTTAATGAAAAAAGGACTAGAGGTGACATGATAGCAGTGTTCCAATATCTAAGGGGCTGCCACAAAGAAGACAGGGGTCAACCTATTCGCAATATTATTCACATATTGTGTATCTGATGATGGATATGTTCTTCGGGCTCCATAAATAGCGTTATAGCAAGAGCTGTAAACTTTTATTCTACGTCTTTTAAAAAGCCACTGTATAAAAAAGTTCCAAACATCTGAAATTACATTAAAATGCTGCATAGTGGGTTGAAAGGGATTCTTGAAAGTGAGGTTGTCTATCAAAATATATATACTTGACCTGTTAAACATATCTTTGACACATTCACAGGAGAGAGAGAGAAAGAGGGAGGGGAGAAGGGAGGGAGCGAGAGAGAGAGGGAGAAGAGAAGAAAATAGAAAGTTTTTGAAGATACTTAATTGCTTCCAAATATGTAAGATTACAACATCCATCATCCCCCATAGCAAAAGTGTTTGTTGTTCCCATACTTGTGGACCAACAAATATCCCCTTATCAGCATGGCTAGTGGTCTTCAATGACTGGCTAAAGACAAAAAGTGTAGTCACCCAATGTGACTGGGTGTGCAATACTACCATTGTCAGCCTTGCAATTTTCTCAAGTGCTCCATCTCAGCATTCAACATATTAAATTTGGTTTCCCTGTCTTTAAAGGTATTTACATTTCTGACATCCACAACACAGAAGTCTTCCTCTTCCAAGTTGATAATGATATTTTGACTGAAAGTACTTTATTTTATTTTAATTTATTTATACATTTTTGTCTTCTTTAAAATACATAAATTCTTATTAAACATTATATTTTCTGGATCAATTATACAAGACAATAATAAAATACTAGTAGTAATAATAATGATAGCCATAATAATAATACTAATGTTTGCTTATATATAATAAAATTCTTACATCATTATTTGTACACAACTAACATGCGAGGTAAGTATATCTATTTGTTTAACTGTATACTTTTATAAAATAAAAAGTGTCTCTCAGGCTTTAGATTACTGCAGCGTGGAATTGTAAATCCTCTTTCCTCATTTTAAGCACAGAGCCTTAAGTATCCAGACAGGAAACAAACCAAATCATGTAACACTTTCAGGGAAATGTTTTGTACTGTTTTTAGGTAGGTAAAGTCTATTACTCAATTATTTCTGGCTGTGCATACTCTCTAATTAACATGCCAGTGTGAATTGCATTGCTTCTCTTTCTTCCTCTGACCTCTTTAGAAGACTTTTTGACGTTTCCTTTTCATTTAGATTTAACTGTCTACTCCATTGTATTTCTACATTGGTTTTTTTAGCAGCCGAAAGCCTCTCTTTTTTTCAAAAGAATAACATTCAATTTTATTTTTTTTAAATGTTCTGCTTCTGGATTTATTTAAAGTCTGGTGCTTTTAGTTGCCACCATATTTAAGCTCTTAGCTTTCTCTCTGAAATGGTTGGTATATGAACATCGCTCTAAAGAAATCTGAAAAAGGCACTTCTGAGAAAATCAACTACTTCAAGACTGGTAAGAGACACTACAAGTTGGAGTTACACAGAGAATTTCTTCTTCAAACCGTAACAGCAGCAAGGCAGCCTCAATGGATTTACTTCAATTAACAATTCCACATATCTTGCTTTTCCTTATTGAAAAAGAAAAGTCCCTGCTCAAAAGGCTTGAAAGCAGCAAAATGCTTGCTGAGACTGAAAACACACATTTTCTGGATTAAAGTAGAGTCAATATAATGCTCTCACGTTTGGGACTCTATTTGTTAATGACCCAAATTTATTCCCTCGATTTATTAACAACTAGGAAATTCAGGGAAAAGTGCATGTATTTATACACATGTATTTCCTCCCTCCCCTCATTTCCACTTCCTCCTGGAAGATCTCACTTCCAGGGCCAGCCTATCATATTATTTAAACACAAGGTTAACCTTGCTGGCCTACATGCTGGTAACTTTAACCTTTTCTTTGGTTCTGCTTGCTGGCAATTACCGTAAGTGCTGAAATATCCATCCATCATCTATCTATCTATCTATCTATCTATCTATCTATCTATCTATCTATCTATCTATCTATCTATCTA
>JAOYMU010000292.1:47763161-47774522 GCA_025802295.1 Psammodynastes pulverulentus | reverse complement strand
TTAAATACAATTAAATTAAAATTATTAAATTAAAACAAGCGGGCCACTGAAAAATTATCAAACGTTTACCGGTCCGCAACGATAAAAAGGTTGGGGAGCACTGCTCTAAAAAGTGAGGTGAATAAATGAATAAATTAGTTAGCGCTCCGCAGGCCAGATTAAAAGGTCCTCTGGGCCATATACGGTCCACGGGCCATAGTTTGCCCATTCCTGGACTAGCCAAAGGTCACTCAACTGGCTTTGTAGACTAGAATTCACAATCTCCTGGTTTCTAGCCTGATGCCTTAAGTACTACAGGTAGTCCTCAGCTTATGACAAAAATTGGGACTAGAACTTCCCTTGCTAAGTGACTCGTGCCCAATTTTACGACTTTTTTTCACATGGCCATTAAGTGAACCACCATGATTGTTAAGTGAAGCATGCAATCATTTAGTGAATCCAGCTTTCCTCATAGACTTGGAAACTAGCGGGGCAGGTCACATGACCCTGGGATGCTGTAATAATCATCAATCCATGCCAGTTAACAAGGGCCTGAATTTTAATCATGTGACTGCAAGGACTATGACGACTGTTAAGTAAAACTGGACCTTTATTACTTATTAAATGATTAAGCTGTTTTTGTTCGAGAGGGCTGCAAACAGTGGTGAGATTCAACAGGTTCGCACCTATTCGCGAGAACCAATTGTTAACTTTCTAAGCAGTTCGGAGAACCAGTTATTGAAAGAAATCTCCTTTTGTTTTTTTCCACTTTACAGGACTAATCCTGTAAGGAAGGAAACATTCTGGTGTTATTTCTAGCCTAATCTTTATTGGCCTTCTTACAGAAACTGCCTCTTGGTTAACCCATATAACAGCTAAAGGTTCTTGGCAGTACGCCCAGTCGCCTGAGCTCCACCCAGTCACATGATCACCCAGCCATGCCTACCCAGCTGGTCATTAGGGCAGAGAAACGGTTGTTAAATTATTTGAATCCCACCATTGGCTGCAAATTACTGTGAAGACGAATGATGTTATTTTTGGAAAACTGTTATACATGAGAGGTTCTTAGAATAAATTATTGGGGCAGCAGATCATCAAGCCTTCCCTTTCCTTGTGAACAGATACTTGTGGTCAACAAAACAAAACAAAATACAGTTCAGTGAATAATACCCTGAAGTCACTTTCCAGGCCGAGTTTCAACAGGAAGCCATGTCACAGCACTTCGTGTGTTGAACTGAACCCAAATTACTCACTCAACTAAGATAAGAGAGAAACAGAAAAAAAGGGGATTTTTATTACTTTTACAGAAGTGGTGTCTCATGGGAGCCTAAATGCAATCTCTCCATCTTCAAACAACAGCATAGCTTAAAAGAAATAGTGATGTTCAATAAGATGACAAGGGTGCTTTTGAACAACAGGCCAAGTCCCTTTTTATGTCCTCTAGTCTATAACATAAATAATTATTTCTCATAAGTAGAACATTGGAAATAGTGAATGGGAAAATTTAACTGATTTATTATGGCAATGCTATCCTGTGCTGAGATCACTGGCCAATAAATTTAATAAATAAAAAATAAAAAAATAAAAAATAAAATAAGAACTAAAAATTCAGTAGGTTATATACAATTGTTCAAATACTATCAACATGTGATTTTTTTCATGTGGCAAACTCTCATAAAGAAATAGAAAATTGCAAGGAATCTTATTTATCTATGCTATTTATTTATATGTTTACATTAACTCCTTCCTCTATTTGGACCAAATAAGTATTCAAATTGACTACCATTAATTTCCTGGTCTTCTCCATGGCTTGCTGCCAATATACAAATCAGCTTACAATCACAATAATAATCATTATTATTATAGGTGACAGGCTCTCATTAATTCTTTTAAAGACCACCAAAGCATTTCAACTTAATTAGGAAGAAGAAACAGAGTTGAAATTGCCCTGGTTCAAACCCCTACTTGAGACTTAAAGCACCCTTATATTATTCTCTTTTAAAACAGGCGACTTGTATATCTTGCCATAAACAATGGTCCTGCTCAGTTATGGTACTTCATATTCCAGGATATTCCATATCTTTACTTAACTCATACAATATTTGATGCTGCCCTTCCCCCCTTTAAATGAGTGGCTCCAAGCAGTTAGCAAAACAAAAGAGCAAACAAACAATAAAACACTAAGTTTTTTTATGAAATTATTCCCCTCCCCCATTTATAAAATGGCCCAAGAGGACTACTAAAAGAGAGTTAATGACAAATGGGATAAGCTTCTCTAGAATCAAACATCCATTTAACTATAAAGTTCTTCAGATGGTGGCAGAAAACAGATAACAAAGAAAATATTTAATGAAATTTAATGAAAAGAAGGTTTAAGTTTAATAAAAGAAGGACTAGGGGAGACATGATAGCAGTGTTCCAATATCTCAGGGGCTAGGAAGAGGGAGTCAAGCTATTCTCCAAAGCACCTGAGGGTAGGACAAGAAGCAATGGGTGGAAACTAATCAAGGAGAGAAGCAACCTAGAACTACGCAGAAATTTCCTGACAGTTAGGACAAATAATTAGTGGAACAACTTGCCTCCAGAGGTCGTGAATGCTCCAACACTGGAAGTTTCAAAGAAGAGATTGGACAACCATTTGTCTGAAGTGATGTAAGGTTTCCTGCCTAAGCAGAGGGTTGGACTAGAAGATCTCCAAGGTCCCTTCCAACTCTGTTATTCTATTTGGATAAAGGTTTCCATAGGTGGGGCACTTATTTTGTCTCCGAAGGCAAGGGCATTTATTCTCTCCCAAACATTAACTCTAATGCCCCATAAAAGCTGGCTGGCATCTCTAACCCCCTCGTTTTTTTTCTCTAAAAATTCTTAATTCTTAATATTTCTGTAAATCTCAGGACTGCTTCAAGCCTTCCTAATATCTCAATCTTGGGTTTGGCTGGTGTCATTCCAGATGCATATAAACGGCATTCCACTTCTTAGTAGAAGAAATGAATTCCATCTGGTCCTTTGAAATATTTCAGCAGAACTTAAAAGGACTTCTTTTCAAAGCTTCTACCTGTTTGACAAATCTAAGCAAAAATACTGTGGAACTTTCAGATTAATTTTGAATGTACAGTATTAAGTAAAATCTACAAATGAAATCCGCAAGTGACACACAGCATGCAGCAAGAGAGACAGGGCCAACCTAACCCATGACCCAAACAGGGCTAACCCAACGCCCCCGCATGTCCTCCCAAAATAAGTCAAGCAGTGATAGCTGAATTTTACTTCTAAGTGACTATAGGACATGCAGGACAAATAACTCTCATAGCTCTGCTCTCTGGCACCCTAATATCTGTTGCCTGAGGCGCCTGCCTCATTTTGTCTATGGAGTCTCTGATGCTTTCTGAGCTTGGTTGTTTGCTTGCAGACATTTCATTACCCAACTGGAACTGGAACTGCAACCAAACAACCCTCAGAGAGCATCAAGGATTTCAGAGTTTAACCCTGAGCTACATATAGGTGGTCCTTGATTTATGACCATCATTCAAAAAACCCCATCATTTAACAATGATCTGAAGTTACACTGCACTGCACCGCAAAAAGCGACTTACCACCTGTCCTCAGAGTTACGAGTGTTGCACCATCCCTATGGACACATGATCACAATTCATGTGCTTGGCAACTACCGGTAGCTACATGTATGATGGTCGCAGTGTCCTGCAGTTGCCTGATCACAATTTTCTATCTTCCCAACCAGCTTCTGACAAGCAAAGTCAATGAGGAAGCCAGCAAGGAAGGTTGTAAATTGTGATCATGTGATGTCTCTCTTAATGATGACATCACCACTCTCATGGTGATTCACTTAATGACTGCAGCAACAAAGGTCATAAAACAGAGTGCAGTCACATGATGCCTCCCTTAATGACCACATCACTTAACAATGCATTTCCCAGTCCCAACTGTGGTCATAAGCTGAGGACTATCTGTATATTCTCTTCCACTGGAATCACTTTGTCTACTAGCAAGGCCACCCATAGGTGGAATCACAAATTCTCCATGGATCTCTTTTCTGCCTTCCCTTCTCCTCCCAGAAAGGCAATCATTTCGATTTTAAAAAACAAAACTACTACTAACAATGAAAGCTTTTTTAAAAAAATCTAACTGCAGTGTAAAATGCAGAGAATTTCAGAGAAATTTAATTGGGAAGGAAAGACACATATTTCTAGTCATAATTTGTAATAAATTTAAATTGCACTCATAAACATTCATTTCACTGGGTTAACAAGCATCCCAATATTTATGAGATTAACTCTCATAATTCCTTAGCTTTTGATTGATTATGGGTATTGACTTCAACAATAAAATATTGTAGATTTGGCAGATTACAAAGATAATAGTTTAGCACTTGGTTTCCCATATTGTAGGAAGTGTCAAACCCCATTAACAACTGGTCAGATGAAAGAGCAGGGAGAATAGGAATGTTCTATCACTCCTTGATTAAACATCAACTTAGCTGGAAATATTGGAAATAGATATCCCAGCATAGCTGGTGGGCACCAGGTTGGCAAAGACTGAGCTTTGTCATCACAGTGTATAGCTGTGGCTGATGAAATCATATCCTCATAATTGCCTGCAGGAACAATTCTGCAGCTGGAACAAACACTCTGTGGTGGCAACGTGGATGTTTTCAAGACATCCAAATATAGTTGAAAGAGAGGATGCCAAGTACTTTACCACAGTTCTGCCACCACAATTGATGGCTTTCTGCTTTTACTGTAATCCTGATACAATTTTCTTTGCAACACATGCTCCCTCATTTAACACACCACAACGTCTGTAATTCCTTATTTCTCTTGTAACTGCAGCCAGAAAAACAACTCTCCTTCTGTTTTGATATGTAAAAAAACAAAACAAAAACAACTGTGGACTAAAACTTACCTTTCCAAAGAAATGGAAACAAAACAAATCAGAAAAGAATAACTAGGTATGGAAAAGTATAACCTTTTGGTTTAATATATCAAAGAATTGTGTTTATACATTGGAAAATAAGAATCGATATCACAACTATAGGACTACTGAGTCAAGACTATATGCTTCCAGCCACACAGAGAAATCTATATGAAATTATGCAGTCAATTGTAAGTGATAAGATAGAAATTGTCCAGAATTGTGGGGATTTCAGAAAGACCCTGAGAAAGCTGAACAGAGAAAGCTGAACAGAAATGCAGTCAGTAAAACACTTCTCTGGATATTCCCTTGAACCACAGTCCCCGATGAATTCACAGAGACTTCAAAGCAAATATACGTAAACATTTGCTATATGTGATTCAGCGTTATCTGAATAGGTACCTCATGTCTCGGACAGTAACCAGCTTGCTGCTTCAGGGTGATGCAACTTGTAGTTAGAATCGTATGGAAGAAACCAGATAGATGAATGTCCTTCTCTTTATAAAAAAAAAAATAAAAAAAAATCCCAAAGGGCATTCCCAGGCTTTAATTCTTCAGAATTTGAATACAATCAGATTTCGCCTTAAAACTTTGAGAACAATGCTATAGAACAGGGGTGTCGAACCTTGGCAACTTTAGGACCTGTGGACTTCAATTCCCAGAATTCCCCAGCCACCCCCTGCTATATCAGCTGAAATTTGGGGAAAGGGGCGGAGACACGAGCTAAATTTCTAGCAGTAGGAGAATGGATGACTTACAAGCTCTTTGTGAGACAAAATAATTCAAGTAAAGGGACCATATTTGCTTCAGTCTCAGATACATCACACCTGAACCCACCATATATGGACTCATCTTTGATATTGTGAAGCTGAACTACTTTGAAGCTGATTTTGAAACAACACAAACTCCCATTAAGAAAAGCCAAAATTTCCGGAAGAGGCCTGCTCCAGAATATTCTAATTTCTCCCTAACTCATCTATTCCTTTGTCTTCCTTCAGTTCAGCTTAGCAAGGAACAGGTTCTTTGGACTCATCCTAACCACTTGAATGTTTAATATAACATTATGGATCAAACCCATAATTTTTAAAACCTTAACTTTGATAGGTTTTATCATGATGGAGATTCAAATAGTCCTTCCTCACAGTATTGTTTTATTCAAACAACAATTAGCCAACTAGAACTCAATGCAATACACAAATTCGGAAGTTGTGGGAGCGTCATCACTTGAGACTTTCAAGAAGAGATTGGACTGCCATTTGTCAGAAATGGTGTAGGGTCTCCTGCTTGGGTAGAGGGTTGGACTAGATGATCTACAAGGTCCCTTCCAACTCTGATTATCTATCTATCTCTCTATCTATCCATCCACACAACACTCATACACACAAACATTCACACACCACACCTTGCCTCTGTGATAGGATCCTGGGCACCACTTAGTTAAGCACTTAAAATTTTTCAATTATTGCAGTGTATTATAAATCAAATTATCTTTGAAAAAATTATCCCTAATTCCAGTTGGATCATCTCAGAGCTGCTAAAATTTGTATTGGCATGGATTTAAGTAATCATATTTCAGTGCTTTAGCAGATATACAGGCAACTAGTCTGCTTCTAGGAGAAACCTGAATTTCACATCATTTTGGAGAGGTGGATCTAAAGGTAGTTTTCTGCTCTGTTTACCTGTTTAGACTATAGAATATTCTCTGAAGAAGGATGTTCCTCTGCTTGACACAATTGATTTCAGAAGTGAAATTAAATGGGGAGCTAATCAGAGCTAATAGTAAGACCACACTTGGAATACTGTATCCAGTTTTGGTCACCAAGTTACAAAACAGATGTTGAGACTTTGGAAAAAGTGCAAAGAAGAGTAACTAAGATGATTAACGGCCTGAAGAGACAAACTATATGAAGAACAATTGCAGGAGTATGGCCAGTCTAGAGAAAAGGAGAACTGGGGTGACATGATAGCAGTATTCCAGTGTTTGAGGGGCTGCCACAAAGAAGAGAGGGGCAACTTATTTTCCAAAGTACCAGAAGGCAAGACAAGAAACAATGCATGGAAACTAATCAAGGAGAAACTAATCAAGGAGAGAATCAACCTAGATTTAAGGAGAAACTTCCTAACAGTGAGGTCAGTGGAACAGCTTGCCTTCGGAAGCTGTAGGTGCTTCATCACTGGAGGTTTTTAAGAAAAGAATGGACAGCCCCCTGTCTGAAATGGTATAGAGGGTTGGACTAGAAGACCTCCAAGGTCCCTTCCAGCTCTATTCTTATTGATTGATTAATAAAAAAAACACTATATGAAATAAGCAGCAGTATGGCAGTCCTTCAAAAATTAAGAACTATAATCAAGTAAAAGCCCATTT
The DNA here is from genome assembly GCA_025802295.1 of Psammodynastes pulverulentus. Taxonomy (NCBI): domain Eukaryota; kingdom Metazoa; phylum Chordata; class Lepidosauria; order Squamata; family Psammodynastidae; genus Psammodynastes; species Psammodynastes pulverulentus. The sequence goes on along the minus strand of JAOYMU010000292.1, from coordinate 47,767,249 downwards.
TAAAACCTCAAATGGTCTTCATCTAATAATAAAATGATGCCAGTGTAGGTGCCAGTTAAGCCTCTCTGGGGAGAAAAGTCCAAAAATAGGATAATATCAAAGAAAATCCTCCCTCTTTAGAAAGGCCCACCTCACCTCCTTTGATGGAGGGACCTGGAGAGGATCTAATTAGATGATCTTATAGACCAGGTGGCCTATATGGAAGAAGATGCTCCTTCAGGTAACCTGGTCCTAAGTCAAGAAACATATATGCAGCTCATAAAGTTTACTCAGCGATACATATCTGAAGTAAGTAGAGGATCATATGACTTCTGTGTAAGCACAATTAATTCTCTCCACATTCGATCCAACTCCCAGTCCCCACCACAAGAGTTGTGTTACATAAAATATTTAAAGATCTGGCTACCAGTTATAGTAACTCATTACAGCAAACTGAATGTCTAAAACCAGTTTGAAGGACATATTTGACTATATGTAAAGTAAAGATTACTAAAGCAATTTTTAACATGTTAAAAAAAAAGAGTTCAACGATGCAACAAGGCTTTAAACTATACAGAGGAATTCTCCCCATTTCTTGGCGGGGGTGAGGGCATAACGGGAATCAAATTATGTAAGAACAGAGAAAGTAAAATTAAGGCCACATCAAAACACAGAGAAGGAAAAGGAAAGTCTGAAGCATTCTCAGATTTCAGCTGGGCTTTCACTCTTGCTATTCAGCAGTGATGCCTGAATTACAAATGGAGAATCACCAATGCAAGCATTCTTCTCCAGAGAGTGAAATTCTGTATCTATTGCAAATTTCTCAGATTCAACGTAAGATGAATTGCATCTAACCTTGAACAAGGGGAAAGGAAGCACTAGAAGAATAATGCAACAGTGTTTTGATTATTCCACAAATATACTAGGATAAACCACAAAGGCATGTTCAAGATCTATAGCTGAACTCATATTCTCAAAGGACACAAGGACTTTAACCAGCAGAGATCATCAGGGATTTTATCCATCAAACAGACTTTCTCTCCAACAACTTCTCCACAGAAGAATTTGAGCAATGGAGGACAGAGTTTCTTTACTCTGCAATAGATTCATTTTTTTTAACCACAACTTTATCCATGCTTGCCAGAGAATAAATCTGTTGACAAAGTCCAGAGAATATCTGAAGAGACCTGCTAAACATCACCTTTCTTCTCTGATGTCCTTTTTTTCTACAATAACACACGCTGGGTATGCACAAGATGAATTTGGAAATGAGCCAACTGCAAATTGGACCCTAATTATTTTAAAAATATTTCCCTAAAATCATGAATTATTATTCCAGGGTTCTCAAAAGTTCTAATTTACAAGAAAGAAAATATGATTATTCATCTTCCTATTTCCCTCCCAGAAAAAAAAAAAAATCTGAATCCACCTCTTCCCAATGTAATCCAAATTTCCATTTGCATCTATCAAACACAACCCAGTGATGCCAGGCTGGATCTGCAAACACATCCAAAACTGTCACATTCAGAATCACCATGGTATCATGTTCTCGGAGAGTCCTCCTTTGAATTCAACAGACTGAAGCAAAGAAGGAAAGGTTTGAATGATAAATACACCAGACAGTTTAACTGGAGTGCTAAATCATCACTCTAACACTCACCGCCCCCTCCCTTCAAAAATTGTTTGTATGCTCCTCTCTTTCGGAGTTTTTCTGTCTTATCCCATCTTTTGCCATTTGCAATTTTCGGACAGCTTTTGGTTTAAATAAAAACGTATGCCAAGAGTTATCCATAGCCTTTACGAAGAACTAAGGCCCCCTCCAGTTCAAAAGCCTGCTTTCCACCCTCTCCCCCGCCAAATCCCAGGAGGAAAAAACATTTTCTACCCGTCAAATAAAAATATAATGGCTCTCTCCCCTTCCCCTCCCCCCGTTTCACATACCATTAAGCAGGGCGCCCCTGTCCTGTTTAAAAAGTTTTGATCTTTGCAAATGACCTTAGCAAAACTTCTGCGCAGCAGATGTGGGAACAGCGGGGGCGTCTCATCCTTCCTTCCCGCTCCGGATTGATCCCCGTCCCGCCGCCCCTCTTTCTCCAATTTGAGGCCGAAGCCAGTTTCTGAACCAAGAAAAGGGATTTCAGGGCTGCTTGGCAAATATACCCCCGCTCCTCCATTCTTCCAAGGCGCCCCAGGATCGAGCTAGATTTGCCCGTAAAGGCAGAAAGGCGAAGACGGGAAAAGTTCCCCAAGAGTTAGAGCAGGAAAAGGAGAGGCAACCGCTGATCCAGTGGTCGGAAATCGTCGGAATCCACACAAGCGCCCCTCGCCACTGCCTCTTGCCCCCGCTTCCCCCTCCCCAAACGACAGGAAAACAACCCCTTACCGTCTCGCCCGAGACGCAGGCCGATAAGGCGAAGGCAAGCACCATCCACACGTTCCACATTATTCCCGCGTTGCAGCTCTCGCTGCGGCCCGCCACGAAAGGAGAGGCGTGAATAAGAGGCGCTCCGCAGATTCCCCCCCTGAAGGAGCGATCTGCCAAGCCGGGCAAAGCGCTTGTGTGTAACGATCCGGCCGGGAGCGACGGCCTGGCTGGGTTCCCCTTTCGCTCTCCTGCCTCCCTCTCGGCTCCTTTCACCCGTCGCTTCCTCACTTGTCGGCGTGCTTCAGGGCGGAGTTGGCCGGCTGGCGGGGAACGGAGGGGGTGGATAGATGGATAGGTGGATGGATAGATGGGTGGCTGGGTGGGTGGGCTGCTGCCCCGACGGTCCGCGGGCCCTCGACCTCGCCTGCCTGGCTCGCCTGTCGTGCCTATCGCGGTTCGACCGCTCTCGAGGCTGCGGGCGCAAAGAAGAAAGTTTGCAGTCCGGTCGGCAGCAGCAGCAGGAGCAGCGGCGGAGCAACCGAGGCGCGCGCGCTCCCGTGCGTTTTCCTCGCTCCCCCTGGAGGATGGGGAGGAAAAGCCGATCCGAGCCAGGCGAGCCGATCCTCCTCAGCTGCTTCCACTTCGCCTGGCCTCGCTTTTCTTTCGCCGTCTGAGAGAAGCGACTCCTAGTTAAAGCCTGGCGAAATTCCTGCAGGATTACAACACAGATTGGCAGGTCCTTCAGCCACTGGGAGGGCGCTCGCCGCCGCAGCCCGGGCTCAGTTTGGCCTCTTGCGAAGCCCGGCTAATCCCTCCCCAGGACCGCTACCCACCTCTCCTCCTCCGCTTCTTTCGCCTCCTCTTCTGCCCGCCCGGCCGCCCAGCCTCTCCCGCTCTCCCGCGCCTCTTCCGGCATCCACCTTGGATGGCCCGGGAAAGCGCTCCGCCGCCGCCGATCCTCGCCTCGTGCGGCTCCGGACGACGCTTTCCCGACATCGGCACCGGCGCTTCAAGCTTCTTCTGCCGGCGGAAAAGGCAGGAGTTTGAGAAAGGGAGGCAGAAGCGCAGCAGATTCTTGCAGAGGTGCAACTTAAAGAGGGGGGGGGGGTTGCTGGTATTTGTTAATGAAGGAGCACTTCTCTGTCCAATGGAAGAAGCATGTTGGTTTGCTTGGACTATTTAAATGCCCTGTGCAGAGGCATCTGTATGATGGAAGCTGCCCTAGGCTTTTTGCTCCAGCATTTTTCACACATGCTCTGTGCAGAGGTCTCTAACCTTGGCAATTTTAAGCCTGGGGGCTTCAACTTCCAGAATTCCCCAAAGCTTGGGGAATTCTGGGAGTTGAAGTCCGCCAGGCTTAAAGTTGCCAAGGTTGAAGGCCCCTTAAGCTAGAGCACTTTTCATACATGCTCTGAAAAAGCACTTTCCCCTGTTTCCAGAGTCCATGTAGTCTCCAAGAATAACCCCAGCCTCTCTCTCTGTCCTCTAGAGCACAGGTGTCAAACTCAAGGCCCACAGGCCAAATGTGGCCCACCACGTCATTTTATGTGGCCCGCGAGAGCTGCAAAGTTACGATTGTCTTTAGGACATTTGGTTACATTTATATTGTCTTACAGTTACATGTGATCCTTTGAGGACAATCATTACGCTGATTTTAATTTATTTATTTTTAATCAAAATTTCTATCCCGCCCCATCTCCACAAGGGACTCGGGGCGGTTAACAACAAAGATAAAAACATATAA
>JAOYMU010000292.1:47625699-47638221 GCA_025802295.1 Psammodynastes pulverulentus | reverse complement strand
ATTTTATATTCATGTACACTGAAGAAGGTATTTAATTTCGTTGTACGAGGTACAATGACAATAAAGTGAACTAACAATATTCTTCTGAGACTTTTCAAAAATGAAGCTGATCTGTTGATTTTTACCACAATGATAGGAATCAATGAGGCTTGGCCTCTTTCTACCACAATCCTTAGTGATTTAGAGTTGCTATTTATGTTTACTCAATCACATTAAAAATGACTATAAATGAAAGATTGTGCAGTGGAGCTCCAAATTGTTAAACATTCAGACATGATCAGACTTAGAATAAACTGTTTATGTCAAAATAGTAAATGTATACCTTAAAGCTGATGATTCAGTGGGATTGTTCCAAGTATAATCATATTTATATCTAAAATAGAACACATGGCTTTTACTGTTTGCATATACAAAATTGGGCATGCTATAGGACAAATATTTATTTTCACTGAATAGCTATGTAATCTGTTTTTGAATTCCCTGCAGGAGTCAACTTGTCTGTGGTGGAAAAACTTCCAAACGCAGGCCAGCTTCTTGTAAAACTTGATTTTGAAACTGATGTTAAAAAAATCCTTCTATTTCTTAATGATATTGGTTTGGAAGATACACAATTTGGGGCATTTCTCACTAAAAATCCTTATATTCTCAATGAAGAGGTGGAAGATCTAAAAACAAGGTAAGCACATCTGGGCATTCCAACTCCCTTCAACCACCAAACCCCAGATATTTAAACCTGCATTGGGTTGGAAGTCCTTGGATTTCTTGTTTGCTCCAGTGACACCACTTTAGAATGGTAGGTTCAATATGGTAACAGGAGCTAAGAAGTTCTAAACAAGCACTACTGGCATGAAGAATAAAAGCTGATGAGAAAGGGAGAAATACATGAATTCTTAAGTCTGCATTGCATAGTAGATGATTCATATAAGAGTATAATCTTTTGGGTCAGTAGGTTACTAAGCTTGCTATTTTCCAAATGGATTTTGTGTAGCTGGCCAAAGTTTTTCCAGTCACAAACTAAACATACCGATAATCCTCATTTAGCAACTGCCTCATTTAGCAACCATTCACAGCTGCAGTGATGATGAAAAAGTAATTTTGTGACCAACCCTCGCATTCAACAACCTTCACAGGTTTGTAAAGCAAAGGAAAGCTGACATAAGATCATAAGCACAATCATGGTTTCTCTTAGCAACCAATTCACTTTACAACCAAGTTGCCAATCCCAATTGTGGTTGCTCAACAAGGGCTATTTGTAATTATAACTGATTGGCTTAAACAAGTACAGCAGCTGCTATGTAGAAAGAATGCCAAGTTCTATTCATTATTACACACAATTCCTTCCCAAATAGAGTCCAATAAAATGCATGCATTGAATTTTCATGGAGGTTTTCCTGAAGTTGAAAAAAAGAGGGAGATTTTTGTTTATTTTCAGTAAAATTTGTAATACATTCTCAATTGTAGGGACAGAATTCAATTGTTGAGACTTGACTAACACAGACATGTGTTTTTCATTATGGGGCAAAATTAAAATTCCTTATCACTAGATTGAAATGAAAAAAATAGTTGATTAGAGATTCATTTTACTTACCATTTTCTTATTATTCATATATTCTGGGTGAAGGGAAAATCTAGGCTTTTATCAACAGAGGAAATATTTCAGCAGTTACATCTTGAGTATAATTAAAATGGCATGAAAAGAGATTTAGTATACAATAACATTCTTGACGTTCGAAATATCTACGAAAATCAAAATTTAAGTTTTGCTAAAACCTGTAAACCTCATGCAGTCTTTTTGTGATAACCTACCCAAGGGAAATGATTACCTCTAACAGCAGATATGAAAAATATTTTTTTAAAACATGGGAGTCTGAAGTAGGAGTGCCGTAACGGCCCATTGAAGACTGAGAATTCTTAATAGGGCTACAGTGCTGGTTGGCTGTTGGTGGCAGAGAAATTGAAACACTTTCTTAGAAGCTTAACTTCACACTTCACTTCACTTCACACATTGATGCAAGATGTAAAAATGACCTGGATTTTAAATTGATCCAAGTGCAAGACCAGTATCTCTTAAGTTTCCAGAGGCCTTTATATAGCAATGTTTTAAAAACACCCATGGTAGAAACTTGTAGTCACCTCAGATGTTGCTCAATTATGACTGTAAGCCCTAAATCACTTGCTAGTGTGCAAAGAATGCATAATTAAACAACTAATTTCCCAGATTTCTCAGCATCACAAGGGAATGTTAAAATCAAAGGAAACATTGTTTTTTTTTCCTTGTAGCACACAAAAGAGAAGAAAGATTAAGCGTCACAGCAATTGCTAAAAACATGGTTTCTGTTATATCTGAATGGAATCAGATTGTGAACGCTATTAAAGCAGGTTCTGGTGAAATGGTAGATTCAGAGATGGGATAAGACTCTTTTAACGTAATATTAGTTTTTTAAAATGAAGTGGAAGGTAATAAAATAAAAAATAATTCCCTTATATAACCTTTTTGATGAGCATGAAAATCCTGTAGATTGTTTCTGTGTGATATTTAGAGAGTACACTACCTACATTTGGGGAAGTTAATTAAAACAAAAAGATAAGAATATTACAGTTGGCTCTTTATGGGTCAGTTGACAATGGCAATAACATGTTAATTTTGGGGTCCTTTTCAAGTTAATTCTTTTTCACTGTCCCTTTTTGCAACTACGACATTACAGTGGAAATGTTTATCCAAGTTTGTTTGGCTAGTTTACCCTCAATGCTTTCTGAGATTCACAATAGACATTCTGTCCAGAAAGCCTGCCTCCTCCACAAACAGGTTTTCATGAACTGAATAGTATTAAGGCTTCTATTTTAAGAAATAGGCTAGAAGAACAATGAATGTCCAAGATGAACTTCCAGCACTTTTTCCATGGTTATGTCTTTTGGGCAGAGAAAAAATGTAAACCTTTAGAGCCACTGTTTGATGACCTTTCTTGATTTATTTAAACATGCCACATAAGTTCGTTAAGAGTTTTTCCTTAAAATCAAAATGTATTGTTGCAAAAATGTTTTTGCATGCTTATTTTAGTGTAAGCCATATGGGATTCTAAGATCACATAGCAAAACTCAGCTAGTATTGACAGAACTTTTATTTAAATGCAGCTGGAAATAGTTGTTTTAACATTTTTACATTATGATTTTATTCTCATTAATTGGGAATTGTGGTTTTTTGCTTTGGTCAAGATTTTTCCACCCTTCATTTTAGCTGCTTTGCTTGTTAATATTATTGAAATATCTGCTGCTTTGATAGATAATTCAGGGGACATGGTCATTTGGATAAATGGTTGCCATTTTGCTTTCTTTCATTATAAATGAATGTATTCCCTTTTTCGCAGGGTCGACTATCTAATATCAAAAAAATTTCCTAAAGAAGCAGTTGCACAAATGGTCTTAAGGGCTCCATGTTTACTCCTCCTTTCTGTGGAAAATCTGGATGATAGATTGGGTTTCTTCCAAAATGTACTTGGACTAAATCCAAAAAAGGTACCTTTTCCTTTTCTTTAAAGACCACTCTAGATTGAAATGAGCACTGTGTGGCATTCCATTTATATGGAATTCAGCAACAACTGGAGAGATATTGATAATTTCTATTTTGATTACAGTGTATATTTGCTCACAATATGTGACAATATGATTGAAAAAATCATCCAAAATCATAAACAGTAAGAATCTTTTTCATTACAAGAATATAAAATGTCCTTATTAAATAGACATTTACCTAGATGGCAGAGAATAGCCATTATACACAATTTTCTGAAAAAAATGTACATGGTATAATATTTCTATAGGTTAGCCCAAAAAAAATCCATTGCTATGGAAATTGAAGTAATTGAGTCATGATGTTCAACATGGGTATAAATTTTTGAACCTGAAATCCTGTTAAGATTTTACCTATGTTATAAAATACATTCTTATATTATTCACACTCTGGGTTGTATATCTGGTAGATTTTTCCTTACATAACCATAACCCCCAAATAAGAAAATCTGTGTCTATAATCCCGTAGCTGAGGCATAATAGCTTCCCATGAATATGGCTGCCTAAACAGAAGCATGAGCAAAAATAGAAGATATATCACTGCTTGCTTTTAAAATTATGTATGTGTGGAAACTGCCAATATATTAAAGTAAATTGTCTTCTAACATGATTTTACCATATTATATACGTCCATATTTTTTTCAACTAGAATCATGTTGCCTATATATAAATATACCCTGCTGACAAAATACAAAAGTTTAATCTAAATGTATATTATTTAAGACATATTTATTTGTTTTTGAATGTAGACTAGAAATCTGGTAACCCGTCTTCCAAGATTGCTGACTGGCAAACTTGAACCAATCGAAGAAAATCTTGCAGTAAGTCTCCTTCTTTTAGCTATGATTGTAAAATCATTATTCAACTCATAAAAGTTGTTAAGAGTCATGCAAGATAGGAACAGGATCAATTTTCACAGGTTCCAGTTCTACTTTATACTTAACATATAACAAGAGTACCCTAGTAAAATGATGTTTAACCTTTCCGGCACCGAGTGCTGAAACTGGAGTGCGCGCCGGAACCCAAAACAGTAGCTGGTGACGGCAGGCCTGCCCACAGAAAGGGCTCTGAGTGCCAACTCTGGCACTCGTACCATAGGTTTGCCATCATGTCCCTAGTACATGTAAAGTGCTTTGCATAAGCCTGTGACTTTGAAACTAATAAGTTCCTTTAAGTTCCTTATAAATACAGAAATATGATGGAGAGTTAGTGTGAGGTAGTGCTTTGTATAATAACTTGTGTGTTGTTGCTCACAAACCACAAATAGAGGGGGGTATATGTTTAATGGGGTGCATGAACTTCATTATGGGTTAGGTTTATATGAAATAGACTAAATTTTTTACTTTTTTTAAAAACAGCATTGTATTACGTATAAACTCTAGCAGTGTAATCCGTATACAGTATTCAAGTGCAATCAATGAATGTTAGAAAAAAATTTGAATACTCAATAACAGTAGTTAACATTGTATTTCTGTTGAAAGCTGGGACTTTGTTTTCTGTTTCAATATTCTAAAGATACTGAGAATACAAATCACACAAGGATTTTGGAAAGATACTGTAACTTGTTTTATTTTGGCCAATCCACAGAACTGTGTTGGACAAGTAATGTTTTAAAAAATTGTGTGTGTGGGGGGGGGGAGAAATGCTTCATTTTTTTTCCTGAAAATATCATCCCAATATCATATGTTTCTCTGACTTTCTAATTTCAAAATTGATTCATAGCAATCACTCTCTTTTTCAGGTGTATGAGGAAGAACTTGGATTTAGTAAAAATGAAATCCGCCATATTGCACACATAGTCCCTAAAAACTTAAGTATAGGCAAAAAGAAGTTAACCCAGATTTTTGATTATGTCCATAATGTAATGGGCATTCCCCACAAACTTATGGTACATTTTCCTCAGGTAAGAATCTTGAAATGTATGTAATTACTAGTTGTTGGAGCACAAAATGTGAAAAGTAGCTTAAGGGGAACTCATGCAGATTGTATATCAACATAATCGATTTAATAGATTTATATGGCCACCATCTCATATATGAATCTCTGGGTGGCTAACAATAAAAAAGGAAAAAGATAAGAAATAACAAAAAATAGTATAGCAGCCAAAACACTGTTAGCATAATCACTACTAAGAAACAGGCTCACCCAATTCTCAAGATGTAAAGATGTATTTTTAAAAATAAGTAAAATTGTCCATATTTATGAAAATTACTAGTTTTACTGACCTGTTGTTTAATGCCATATTTTCTCAGAACTGCATGCCACTGATTTCAATATGACTTGTGTCCAAATAAGATACATTTCATTATTTTTCTATTTCAGATTTTTAATGCAAGGTTATTACGAATCAAAGAAAGACATCTATTTCTTAAGTTCCTGGGAAGGGCCCAATATGATCCAGAGCAACCAAGCTACATCTCCTTGGAAAAACTAATAGCTTTGCCAGATGATGTATTTTGTGCTGAAGTTGCTAAAGCAGAAGTAACAGACTTCGAAAAGTTTTTGAAAACGCTGTAAAGAAGAGCTGTTTAAAAAATATAAATACATCTGGTAGTAGGCCTTCTAACTACAAATTTTGGCAAAACTTTGTCAAACGACTTCTAAATATGCAAACAAATTTAGAAACAAGTTACAACTTATATCCAAGTGTGCTGATAAATGTTAAATAAGAAAACCAAACATCATAAACCAAATATAAGGATGATTGAGCATTTATCGTCATGACTACAGCCACTAGTGTTTCCCATCAATGACTTAGATGTATTGTTTACCCAAGTATAACAATATCTGGTTTTAAATTTATTCCACAATGAATAAATCAGTATTATTACATACAATAGAGAAGTCTGTTAGCATCTTTTCAGACTACCAAATGTGAGATTCAGCTCACCTCATCAGATGCAGAGGAGTTACTAGAAAGAGGTAGAGGAAGGAGAAGTTGTTATACAAGGGCAGGTTATATTTGAGGCAAATTAAAATTTCCCTATTAAATACACTGTGTAACATGTGTACATTTGTAAATCATCCCAAACCAAGTCTCTGTTTTTCATCCATTTTAGAGGCTATATTCATCTCAGGTCTGTGTATGTTTTGCATGACTGCATTCTACAATTGCATAATTTTGTGGCATATTCCAACCCGTACTGCAGAAACTGTTTTAAGGGAAAAATGGGTTACTTGATGATTAATAAGAATTCTTGATTGCAGTGAATATAAGTGTGATATTCTTTAACATTTAAGCATTTAACAATATGAGAATTAAAAGTATCTAGAGATAAGAGTAAGTCATCCAAAATGACATGTTGTGTCAATTACAGCACGCAACTCATAGGTTTGTCATCAACGGTCTAAAGACAATGGATTTCTCTATGCACTTTCAATCCACTCTCAACTCTTGCATTGAAGGAATTGTAGTGATTTACTGACCTTGGTCTTTGTGCAAGGGAATTTTGTATCAACAGCTCTATTCTAGGTCATGGAACCAGTGCAGAATAGATCTGCATGTCCATGATTATAATTACAGCTGGGTTGCTTCTTAGGATGTCCATGGTGTACAAAGTCACCATTTGTATTTTAAATGGAAAAGCAGAACTTTCAAGAAACTTTTTCCTTAATTCTTATACCTCCTATTCCTTCCCAATTGAGTAGTCAAATTTCCTGAAGTTCTTAGAATTTTCTCAGCACTATTATTAGTCTGAAAGGAGCCAAGCATATACTCCCTGAAGCTGATGTACATCCCTTTTTGCTAGTTTTGAAAGTAAAAGTTGTGTCTTGTGGCAATGTTCTTGCTTCGTTTTGTTGTGTGATTGGATTGGATTGTGTCCCTAAAGAAGTGTGGATGCAAAATGGAGAAATGATTTCTATGTTTAGTTTAAGAAATTAAGTTCAACTAGAGAATTTGGATTGTTATTGTGTGAGCTACACCAAGGTTCTGTACCTTACAGGCAATCTGATTTGACTTGTAATTCCAAAATACATTTTCACATTAAATTATTCTAATAAATATTAATCCAAATGATTGTGGAGGTTAACTCGGAAGGAAAATGGAAACCTAATATTTGGATATGGTACTTTCTAAAATATAGCATGGCATGAGTGATGTTATAATTTAGTTTACTTGTATACCACCCAGAATCCCTCTGTGAGGGAGATAGGCAATTTCTATATTTGATAAGTAAATAAATAAAACATAATTTTTTTTATGAACGGTTGTGGATTTTTTTGGTTTTTCATATTGCCATTAGTTCATAATACAAAGAGGCACAAAGAAATGTGTGTTTTGTTCAGTCTGCTTATTCACTCTCTGGGAATTCAGTACTTTGCCAGCATTCAACTTGATTATCTGGATCATTTGTAAGCACTCTTACTTGATACTTACTTTATGATTGTGGGATATTTTATTCATTTATTAGATTTTTATCTCACCTTTTTCACTTTATAAATAACTCTTTACATACAGCATACACATGGGTATATTACAACAGCGATTTAAAAGAAAGCAACTTGAATTTGATATCAAATGATATTTAAGATATAGTGTGATATGTATATGTCACTGAATTAATATGAAATATCTGCTATTGATAAAGATAAAACAAATGACAAAAGTTGTCTCCTGGAGAATTAAATCTTGCTTTGCAAAACATTCTTCATGGTTGCTTCGGAGTTAAATTTCAGACAGTTGACTTGCTGAAATATTCAGCCTTTTATCAGTTTTCATGGTCTTCACAGCATGACGATCTTTTCCAGCTTTCACAACCTGAGATTGAACGGAGATTCATCAAAAGAATACTGGAAATTTTCTCAATGTTTAAACATTCTCAAGATCTGTAATGTATACCGCTCTGTTTACAAAATATTTAAATAAAGAAAAATAATATCATACAAAGGAATAATAATCTTGGCTGTCGTTTTACAGCTGTTTGAAACTACTGTCTTAAACCATTTTTAGGAGAGATCTCCATTATTCCATCTACCAAATGTAGTAGACTCAATTTTTAAGTCATCTTAACTATCCATTTCCCACGGTCGGCAGCAACCTTGTTCACTGTCCACTGTCAGAAAACAATGAAGCGCAATTTCTTTTGCAACACATCTTATTGCTTAAAAAAAACAAACCCACCCATATTTCTTGTATAAAAGGAAATTTGCCGTTCACGCTTCGATTGTACGCAGCACGGAAAAGACCCATAGCTGAGGTCCGTCAAAGCTTTAACATTTGAATCAGGCAGAATAACCTGCCCTAGACGTCAGCGTCACGTGACAATGCGGGGCTCAGAGCACGTGGTAATAAAGACGTCGCTCCTTTTCCCAACAGGCAGTGCGGTTTTTGTAGAGGTGAAAATGGCGGGCAGGGCACCCGGTACGTAAGTAAAAGGATAATTTTAGTCCGGGCAGTTTAACCGTCGAAGAAGGTGGCGTATTTGAGGTTGTGTCGTTTTGTGACCCAGACAAGCCTGATTTAATCTGTAGTGATGGTAAGAGGACGTAGACACGATAAGGGGCTTAGGAAGGTTCTCAACCACTCGGGGGGTGTGTGTGTGTGTGTGTGTGTGTACGTATGTACACGTGTACGTACAGCATCGCTTTTATACATGGCTCCTTTGAAGAAAACCCCCCTTTGTATTTAGCTGTGCTTTGAACTCTGGAAGGTGAGCATATAGGAAAGGGCAGGCACGCTGCCTAATTCCCCCCCCTCCCCCCAGTCTTCCAGATTATAATATTTGTCGCCGGATTAGGGAAGACCGCTGTATATTGGTTATTTATTTTTCTTGGTTTTTTTTTTAATTTATGCCTAATTGTTTTTAACAGTCGCTTATTTTTTAACTGCTTATTTTGTTCTACGTCCAGAGTCAACTTTATGAGATGGAAGGATAGGGGGTGTATAAATTTGCTAAATGGGCAATGTCACCAGCCAAAAGGCAGTCCTTTCTAGTTGTGGATGGAGAAGTTTATGTCTTTTATGTCTACTCTGTCCTGCCAGCTTCGGTTGTTGGTTTTACTGCAAGGGCCTACATAGACTTTGACTCCAAAGGATTCTTCTGTCAAACAATTTTTTAAAAAAGGTTTTGATGAAAAGATCATTTTGGAGCTTCCTTGGGATTATCTTCTTCTGAAACACTTGGATGCGAAAAGGAACTCTAAAAAGATATTTAGGACAGCAATTAATAGCATATATTTCTGCCCTGTACCTTTTTGATTTTCAAGTCTCTGTCTTCTATGGTCAGAATATATGCTGGTGTTGCTAGTCATCTATGAAGTTTTTAGTGGTTTCTGAAGGCTATATATAGCTGCTTAGTTGGGGAATAGTTTGAAAAAATGGTATGCTGTACATCCATCCTAGAGGAAGGGGAACAGAGTAGAAATATAAGATTTGTTTCAGTTCTCTTGAACTTGATATTGGTGTTAGTGGCCACAGGAGTTTCCCTAGTAGGGGAAGAAGTTAATAACTCATCAATTTTATCAGTATGTAATCAAAGGGGCTTTTTTTCAACCACTGGTTTGTATCTGTTTCCTAAATTTGAGAATACAAAAAAACTGCCAGATTTATTTGGTTCCCAAAGTTTTCCCCTTTTCTAATTCCAACTTTATCCTATACTGTTTTAAAATAAATATTCTGCAGTATTGTCAATGTGGTTAGTGTTTTGTATAGGCACAAAAATTTAATACCTACGTTATATGGGGGGTTATATAAAGGAAGTCTGATAAGAGAATGTGCATTATTCCCATGTACTAATATACATTAGTTAGGGTATATATGTACTTCAAAATAAGTATTCAGTACTTTTATTTAGTTCAGAATTGAGCATGTGTAGTTGAGCATGTGTACCTCAGAGTTTTTAGAATAGTTTTGATCTTAGCTCATTGTAAATCTGGACAATTCACACATACTTCAATTTCAGCATAAAGGAATAAGGAAGTAGAAGAACAATATTCAGATTGGAATACAGCAGGCTAAAGCGGGCGGGGGTGGGATCAGCACATGATGCATCCGGCCTGCGGGCCACGAGTTTTGACACCCCTGGAATACAGTAAAAGCATTACAGAAGGTGTTACTAGGGGTTTTTTCTTTCATGCTACAGTAAGTGGAATATTTACTTCTCATAGTATTCTTGCAGTTGTATTATTTTAAAGTTTCTAAACTATCATTCTGCACATCCTTAATGGACTCTAATCCTTTGAATTATTGGTCTTCAACTGTAATCACTAATACATTTGAAATTATATGGCATAAAGTAGAACAAAATGTTTTCATCTATAAAATGTGTCAACTAGCAGTTCTCTGATGAAGCCAACAGTTTTGTTCTTAATACAGTTAAAACTGTGCACATATTAAAGGTAATAAACGTAACAAAGATTATTAATAGTATTCTGTCTGAATTTGTATATTGAAAAGTCTTTTTACTTACACCTAAATATGTGTGCAAATTTTTCTTTCTCAGAAATATTGTACTCGTTTTACTGTTGAGTTTTTCTGGGCTGAGAATCCCATTTTCTAGGATTAAAAGTGTTGCAGCCCTATAACTGCATCTTACTGTATTTGTAGTTGTGAGAGTGTTGGGATATGGATATGGAACAGGTATACCATCTTAAATTAACTGTTTCATACTTCTAGCTGCAGCTGGCAGTCGTCTGTTTGAGAGATTTCGCAAATGGTTTTACAATGCACAAGGATTCAACAAATACGGTGGGCATTTTTTGTGAATATTTTTAAACTATAATTTTTATTTGCTAATGTGTTATGGGTGTATAAGTTCTTTATTGAATTGAAACAATATTTTCAATTAGATCAACATGTACACCACAAAAATACATAAAATTGCTTTTCATTGTATTAGTCACAAAATAGATGATAAAAATTAAAATCTGTTACTCTGAATTATTTAGTTTTCTTTTGTGACTAAAAATAGCAACTACTGTAGCTATAATTTACATGTTAGACAGTTTGGCCACATTGTCAATTGTTTATGTATATTTGACTAATGTAAAATATCAAATTGCTCCAGCTATATGGGCATCAACCTATATTTTTTATTTCATTATGTCATCAATTTGGATAGGTTGTAAGGCTGCCGACTTCCAAGCAATCGGATAAAAATGTATTACTGTCAACTATAGCTATAGGCATCACTGAAGATAAACAGTATGATAAACTGTCTACTTGTTCATGTTTATTCAGAAATGAATTCTATTGCAGTTAAAGGTTAATGTGAGACTGTGCTCACATAATAACTAAAGCCACCAGTGACAAGATTAACTATTTTCTATTGCTTGCTGCAGTAATGGTATCCTCTCCTTCATGAATTTACCTACTTTGCAACTCCCTATGCAGAAATTGATTCAGGCTATTAACATTTCTCATAATTTCTGCTAGATCAAAGATTAAGGCACAGTATAGATTTATACATATCTTTTCAGAATAAGCCCCGTTAGGGTCAGTAAGACAGACTATCATATAAGTATATTCAAAATTGTTGCTTTGGTTTTTATTCAATCATTGAGAAGATAAGGGTGGTACATTAAAAACAGCTACTGAAGTATTAATATATTTTTACTTTTGGCAGTTTTGGTTTAATGTTATTCCAAGAGGAGTGGTTCAGAAACTCCAGATAAGAGACTTTTGAATGGCGATGCGATGCGATGCCATGCAACCATCATGAAAACATTTAAACGGGTCTTTTGGTTATGCTGGAAGTAGGATGCTGGAGGGACTCATCTATGATCCATTGTCCAGACATTTTTAAACAAAGCTACAAAAATTAATTTCTTGATGTCCTATCCAGCAGTTAATTGCACAGTGAGTTGCCAAATGCAAGCTTCAAGACATTAGTATGCTTTAAATGCTAAATAATTTTTTTTCATCTAATTGATTAACTACTTTAAAGGAGCTGGCAGAGGTCATCTCAGAACCACTGCACCATATCTATCAAAAATCCTGGAGCACCGGGGAACTAC
>JAOYMU010000292.1:47603692-47620569 GCA_025802295.1 Psammodynastes pulverulentus | reverse complement strand
TGTTAAATCATGGGTATTATTTTAGATACTTAATATAATTTTCATGTTAAAACCACATTCTCATTACAGCGTTACTGATTTGTGAAGTTGTAAAGGGTAAAGTATATAAACACATTATCTCCAATGAGAATTATCTTTATAAGTCTTATCTGAATATTAAGAGTTACAAATACTTAATGGGGGTTGTACTGGAATAGTTTAATATATATATATATTATGCAGATGAATGATGCCATATCTAATTTATCTTTTAAATAGGATATCATTATTCTGACCTATTGAAGAAAGCCAACGCAAAAGTTGGAATAGGTTAAGCTTTGGAGATATGTTAAAGCATGGATGTCAAATTCACATCACAGCAATGTCACATGACATATCAGGACGTTTTCCCCCTTCGCTAAACCGGGCTGGGCATGGCCAGCACGTGACGCATCCGGCCCATGGACTGGGAGTTTTTCAGCCCTGTGTTAAGGGAATGTTGACTTATAACAGCTATACTATCACCAACTTTGCTTAGCCCACACAAGATCTATGAGGACTATCTAACAGTAAATTTGAACAATTGCATTGTTATGGTGAAATGGTCATGGGATGCATTTAATTTTGGAAGAACATGACAAAGACCATATCAACCACTGCTGGCATTATTCTTGAAAGCATCACGTATGACACTGTAAATATCCCTCTGATATACAACCAAGGGGCCTTCATATGCAAAAGGCAATAAAGATCTGCCTTAATCACAAAGCAGGTGTATGTGTGTATATTTGTGCCACATGTATACATACACACATGCACTGTATTATATATATGGCTTTCTTTTTAATGCTGTTGGGGCACGATGACTCACTGATTAGGATACTGAGTCTTAGACCACTAAAGATCTACAGTTTGGCAATTCAAAACCCAAGTGTCGCATGACAGGGTGAGCCCCCATCACTTGTCCCAGATCCTGCCAATCTAGCAGTTCAAAAGCAGGCAAATGCTGGCTCTTTGGCTTAAGAAACAGAGATGAGCTAAAAATCAGGCCCGACTAGCAGAGTAAAACCCATGGAGACACCTTTACCATTTTTAAAAAATTAACCTTCTAAGGCTGAGTGGCCTCAAAATTTTGTTGCAACAGTGTAAAGTATGGGTTTTGGAGTGTATTCCAGCCAAACAGAACAGAGCCTTCCTATTATTTAAAGATCAAGCAGGAAATAATCACCTCAGGGTTTTTATTGAATTTTTGCCAATAAGTCTGCCTCAAAAAAGCTGTAGCTTAAAACAATTCAGAGAGCCAGAGTCTACAAAGGTAAAGCAGAATTTGATCTGATCTTAACTTTCCCAGAACCGATTCCTCTCTCACATAAAGTGTACTCTGTATTCAGATCATCTTTCAGTCATGCTAGGAAGAGAATAGAATTTGGCCTCAAGATTAGCATTATAACGGAAATGATTTACACACCCTGAGCTGCATAGACATGGGCGCAGTCCAGCCAAAGCAATTGCTGTTGCTATCACTGGCATGAATTCTACTAATTATTGGCTACAGTTATTTCACATATTTTCAAGGAAGGGAGCCCTTGTGGATGTCACGACAGCTTTTCTATGAAAATATATACTGCGACTATATTTTTCCATTAGCAGACTTTCTTTGCATTTATATTGTGCTCATAGAAATTTAAAGCATTTTAAAACCCCAAAAATCTTGATTTCATCCCAAAGTTTTGAGTAGTGACCACTTAAAAGTGAAAATCAAGCAATTATTATTATTTTCAATATATAAAAGTGAATATATTCAAGTTTAAAAGGGACTGTTGGGCACAGTCGGGCTACATGATTTCTCAACGGTTAAAACATTTAATCAGCTTTTAAAATATGCTTCCCTTGTGGAAACATGTCAAAACAAACTTCCTCAGACTCTTCAAAACTGGGAGAAGAGCTCAATTAATGAATAGACCAAATTTCTATACTAATTACACAATCTCTGCTATAATTCAAGCACCCAAATCTCTAATTGGCAAAGCAGATGATCCCTGTTTTTACATGTTCAACTAACTTTTGGGTGGGTTTAGTATTTCACATGAACACCAATAAAGAAAGGGGATCCATGGGAGACATTTTAGTCAAAATAATTCACCTTGTGAAAACGGGATGGAGAATTAACAGTTAACCCTTTCTTTTTGCTCGTGGCACAAAAATCTGGAAAAGTAAAATATCAATCATTTGTTTTCCTTAATTTTTCCCATATCACTGTCCTTTTTACTAAAGGAGATTACAGCCCAACCATTACAGCAGTTACATGTCAAAATACTTTTCTTCCAATTTATAGACTCGAGGCCAAGCAGAACTAAACCAAATAGATTTTTTTTTACATGGATGTTTTACTAATACTTTTAATTTAAAGGTAGACCATATAACGGTGCCCCAGGATTTTAATTTAGTTGGATTCTTCAATGCAAGGGAGATCTTTACTGTTGCAAGTTTCTTGTAACAGAATTTGAAAGCCTGTCAAAAAAATTCCCTAGTGCTCCAGACCAGAGCTGCTGGCTTAGGGATTTGGGGAGCTGAAGTCCACAAGTCAAAGTTGCCAAGGTTGAATATCCCTGATCCAAAAAGTAGAAATATGGGCTCACCAAAGGGAAGAAAGAAGTCTGATAAAAAAAAATTAAAAAATTCAAAATTGTGACTAACTTTCTGAGTTATGCTGGGCTCTTAATAACCAGATTGTGCTGTTTCTTTCTTTTTTAATTAAGGAACTTGTTTCATTTTTACATGAGTGTTTCATTTATCTTCTGTCCACAAGATGGAGATATAATTCCACCAATCTCTAATAATTCCTTCAAATTGAAAAAAGCTGTCACCCAATAGATGTTGTTCCTATTGAAAAATAAAATCTGGGTCCAGATGAGACACACTTTACACAATCCCTCTGAACTTTGGGAATCAGTGTTGAAACAAACCCATATAACATTTCTAACTTGTAAAATAATTATGAATCACTGTACTTGTGCTATTTGTAAAAAGAGCAGCTGATCAGATGATCCCCACATAAATTAGCCGGTAAATATTTTTTCCAGCTCCTTTTCCTCAGTTTTGGACTTTTAAAATATATTCTTCATGGAAGACCTTAGGTGATGAAATTTGATACTATATAACTCCTTTTATTAAAAAGAAGATCCCACGAACAAAGAAGGTTCTTGAGCCAATTCAGAAAGCTCAGACTGCCCAAGGAACTGCTAATAACAATTCTATAAAAGGATTATTGAGTCTGTCATTTGCACTTCTATAACTGTCTGATTTGGCACAGCAACCAAACAAGACAGACACAGACTTCAACTGATAGTTAGGACTGCAGAAAAAACAGTTGCAACCAGCCTGCCTTTCACTGAGGACCTGTATACTGCACGAACTAGAAAGAGGGCTGTGAAAATATCTATAGACCCCACACATCCTAGGCATAATCTGTTTCAACTTCTTCCCTTTAGAAGATGCTATAGGGAATAGCCAAACCAACTAGATACAAGGACAGTTTTCCCCTCCATGCCATCACTCTGCTAAACAACTAATTCCCCAAACACTGTCTTATACCCCTGGGATGACAAACCACCTAGTAGGGCTGTATTACTATTATCCTCATCTTTCCTATTACCTACCGGTTTTACATTAGCTTCTTATGACTATAACTTTGTTGTTTGTATCTTATGATTTATGTTATTTTTATTTAGTATCATATTATGATTTGTGTTGATTGCTTATTTAGTAGCCTATGACTATCATTGAGTGTTTATTATGATTTATGATGATTGTATTTTATTATTATGATCATAATTTATCACTTGTTGCTTGTATGTACACTGAGAGCTTATGCGCCGGAGACAAATTCCTTGTGTGTCCAATCACACTTGGCCAATAAAGAATTCTATTCTATTCTACTTAAATCACTTTTGGAATGCAATTCTGGATATCATGCGCAAAACTTGACGTGGCCTTCAACTTAATCTATGTTACACACTTCTTACATAGATCACAAGAAGCTAAATCATATCAGGTTACTGTCCATCCCTTGATCAATGATTTGTTTTTTCTCTTTTTGAAGATAGTCTTGGGAGCAACTTTCTTGAAAATAAAGATGATCCTGGGGGCTCAGTAATGACCAAAACAAGTTCTGTGGATACATTGAAGCTTCTGGGCACTATGCTGACCAGCCCTCATTAGCTCATCATTGTCTCGGCAAACATACCATATTTTTCTGTGTATAAAATGATACTTTTTCTTTAAAATATTTACCTAAAAATGGAGGGGCGTCTTATACACGGGGGCCGAGAGGAGAACCGCTGTTGCGAGACTACCGATACCTTATCTCTGCAAACTAGCCTCATGAGCAAAACTGCCGATTGCAGAGACAAGTTAATAGGTTTCCTCCCATCATGAGCCTTAGGTAACTGATGTCAGCTGATGTTGTGGAGACTGTGTAGCAGTGCCCACATGCGACAGGGAGTGGTAATGTTGGAGTATTCTGAGCCCATAAAAATGTCAGAAAACAAAAAAATAAATACTGGTACCGGTAAGCGAATGTCTTACTCTGCAAGATAAATGTCTTCTATTTAATGTTTAAAATATTGATTTCTGAATTTTGGGTAAGAAAAGTGAGGGGCATCCTATACATGGGGGCATCTTATAGACGGAAAAATATGGTATTTTCAGGCAAAGGTTTGTCAGCTCACATATTTCTTGATTCTTTGAACTGGAAATGCAAGAGATTGATTGATCCAGGAGTTTTCTTCATGCAAGAAAAGATAGCTCCCTTCCATTTCTCCAGAGAAAAATCTGGTAAACAATTTGCTGGACTTTTTAACTTCCATTAACTCTTTATTCTCTGTCACATGTTATCAGAAATATTCAGCTGGAGGTTGGGGCAAGATGTTGGTGTTATCGTCCAGCACATATCCAGATATTCTGAAAAACTGTTATATTTCATATGCAATCCTATATATATCCTTAAATTCGGTGGAGGTCACGTCGCTACCATTGAATTTATGGACCAACCTTACTCTTAAACCAACTTGGTATCCTTGTGTTATGACTACAACTTTCAGATTTCCCAGCCATTGGCCACCCTACTGTGGAATTCTGGGCAGTATGGTTACAATCCATTTGGATGACATCAGTCTAGAGGAAGCTATCAGGAATTTTCCAGACTGTGCGTGCATCTTACATTCTATTACAGCCAAGGAACTCAAATGGATAGCTTTAAAACATTACTTCTTGTTCTATTTATGGGTAGGAAGAAAAACAAATCCATCATGTTGCAAAAGACTGTCAACCAATTTCTGCTGGATCATCTGACAATTTCTGTCACTGAGAACTATAAAAAGAATGCTGGTCCTAATAAATTTTTACTGAGCATGGACTTTTAAACAAGTCTATGATTTCAAAAGGATAATTTGACCAACAATTGAAAAGTAAGATTAAATGTGTTTTAAAAACTGTGCACTTCTTTTGCTAATTTAACAGAACCTTTTTTTAAAATTGAAAAGTGCAAGAAACAAGAAACCATTCTTGCTATATGACATGATGAAGTCACTTTTATCAAATAATGTAATGTAATTATTAAACCTGAGAGCCAGGTGTGATGGTTAAGGTGCCAGGCTAGAAACTGTAAAACTGTAGGCATGAACCCAGCTGGCCAGTCATTCTCTTTCAGCCATAGGAAAAAGGCAATGACAAAACACCTCCAAAAACACCTTAACTATTTTTATTTATTCATTCACTTTTTATAACTGCCCATCTTAATCCAATTGACTTTGGGCAGAACCTGTCCAAGAACACTTATGGACTAGTCCAGGCAGTCACTAGGAGTCAACACTGATACATAATCTCACAAACATACACAAGCAGAAACAAATTATTAAATCTAGAGCTCAGATCTTATTAATAAAATATCAGTTTATGTTAACTCTTGAATTATATTCATCTATCAATGACATTTAACTGAAGCATTAATCAGAATTTTGTATTTTACTGAAAATCAAAGTTCGGTAACATCTCTTTTTCTTTCTCCTTCATTTATTCATTTAATTAACTGCTGCATGCAATGTACTGTATTTTGCATTACTACACAATTTTACAAGAGAGAAGAACATTAAAAAATTCCTTTCAATTATAGGCACATAGTACTTGTAACATCTGACCTTGTACTAAAGGTGCTTTTTCAAAAGGCAACTGGACTTTCTTTGTATTTCCTTGAAGATCATTTGCTTCTCATCCAGGAAGCTCCTTCAGTTCTGACTGAATGGTAGGGAATGGTAGGATTTATATTCCTTCAAGAAAAAACCAAGAAAGTCCAGTTGCCTTTTGAAAAAGCACCTTTGGGACAACCATAACCTGGATGACTGAGAGCCTCCATAGACATCTGACCTTGTATTAACCTGTAGTTTCCCCAGAGCAGTAGAACCAACTCCAAATCTTATTTATTTGTTTACATTTCATGTTTCTAGACTGTCCATTTCCCACAAGAAGTGCTCTGGATTTATGGCTTTGGCTACCAGACAACAAGGTGACAAGCCACCTGCATTTGAAAGAGAAACTAGAAACTAAACTCTAGTTCATATTACTTTTAATTTTTGAATTATCACTCTCCCTCTGTGTATGTGTGTATGTATGTGTATTATCATTTGAAATGAAAATTTCAGCTGCAAACTTCATTTTTAAGATTATAGTTTTAAACACTGAGCTAGACAAAAGATTCATACATTTGGATTTTGAATATTCAAATCAAGTTGTCTTTTTATCCCTCTTTAAATTGGGTTTTTGGAGAATGGCTCATCAGAGGCCTTACATTTGAAAACATAATTTTATTTGAAAATGGAGTTAATTTGAAAAAACATTAGAAAACCTAATGATCCATGAATTCAAAAGAATTGGTTTGCAAATAAAATAATTTTTAAAAATCATGGATTAGATTAGATTGAAGGCATAGTTTATATATTGGATTTGAAATTTGTTTGTAGCTATTAATCAGAGGAAGTAGATCTTTGGATCTGACCTAGTGGTTGGGTTGGCTCATTCATATTTCACTAGGCAACAAAATCTGTTTATTTTTCTGGAGTTTTGAATGATAATCTGCCAGATTTCAGACAGAACAATAACCTTCCAGTCAACCATTAGAACAGAGTTTCCAGCCCCGAGTTTCTAGTTGTTGTTGGATTACAGGTTGGGAACTATGCAAGCTGCAATCCAACAATATAGAGAGATCAAAGTTTGGGAAAGGATACACTGAATTATGCTTTGTGTGTCTCATACCAATTCAAAAGAGGAGAATAATGTTCAGCTTATTTATTCCAAGAATCTTTATAAAAACAGAAAATGGCTCTTATCTTGCAATTTCTGCTTGTTCCCAAACAATTATGGGTTCTTGTTGGCCATCCAAGTCCACCTCCACCATAATGTCCTAATAAACATCTATAAAATGTTTTATTCATAAAAACATAAAAGTATCTATAAAGTGTTTTATTGAAACATAATAAGCATCTATAAAGCAATTTATCTATAAAAATGTAATTTAGAAGTCTTTTTTTTTTAAAAAAATATGTCAATGCTAAGTACTTCAAAGTTAACCCAAGCATACAAATATTTTTGTTTTATTTTAGGAGGCTCATTTTGCTCCAGCTGTTTTATCCACCTAAAGTTGCTATTAGAGGAAAGGATGTTTTAAAAACCAACTTTTAAAATTATTAAAATTCCAACAATTGTATCTCCATAGTATTTAACCTGGTACCTATATTTTAAATATCGGCTCTAAACGTACTTTTAAAATGAGGGACATAGTTTATCTGAAAAGCAGGATTTTAAAAATGTAAGCAGGTCAGTATAAAATAGATGAACCTAAAATGATATTTCAGCAATGAAAAGTTTAAGAACATTAGGAGATAAAAGCAGAATGTCTGCTAAACTTTATTAAATATTTGGGCATAAGGATGTTAATATAATTATTAAATGTTCAGAATAAACTCTTTATAAATATGACAATATTGAGATGTTTCAAGATATTGGAAAGAAAAGAGTCTACTATGAATTAATATTGCTGAATATTAAATGATATATGTTTATTGGACTTATTGGATTTTTATCATTTGGGGGGGATTGAATCACTTCTTTACCAATGCTGAATCATTTTGTCCGAGTGCACATTAATTATAATTTATTCTGATTCATTGTAATACAAGATTTATGTCAATAAATATATCAGTACATGCAAATCTAAATTTCTCCCACTGCTTTCATTTTCTGGAATGTGTTCTTTGTAACGAACTTAATCTGTTCCAGATATAATTAAGTATGATGTCACAAACTCTGGGAACTTTAAGTGACTATTCCGTGCCAGCATGTCACATGACACATTTGTTTAGAAATGATTACTTTTCAGAAAAATGTAGTCGTCAGTGTGTTGTTTTGTGGGAACCACTTATTCATTCCAGTGTGCAACTTACCATCCATAGTTGAGAAATAGTATACTTGCAAAATATGCAGATATATTCATTCAGTGCACTAATTTTAATGGCTTTAAGTGGTCAATAAAATGTTAAATATAATATTTTTAAAATCTACTAAAATAAAAATGAAAAACTGTAAATGGCCTTGGCGAAATTCATTCCCTCTTAAACTACAAGGATAATTTATTAAACTTCCCTCTTAAACTACAAGGATAATTTATTCCACATTATAGATCCCAGTGTAAGCCAATTTGGTACACTGGTTAAAGGTAGTGAATACCTCAATATTTTCTAAAGTTTGGAGACCATGAGTTATGAAGAAAATATTGGCAAACCAATTCTGAAAAATGTTGCCAAGAAAATGGTATGGACTCATTCCTGCAATTACAAAATCAAGGTTGGCTCAATGAATCCTAACAGCCTCAGTCTCAATGCAGAAAATGTCAAACTCTTTATCAATTTCAAAAGTATCTATGATGAACCTGTTTTGCAACCTATCCCAAAAACGTTTTTTTCTTGTGTTAAAGTTTTCTGAACAATGACTATGATGTCACTGCAGGATCTTTTTCACACAGCCTCATCAACTGCTCGATACACCTACTGAATCTGGGTGGATGAATATTAGCACCTCCCTAAACATATTGATGTTGTAAGATAAGAAACCATGTTCTTCCTCATCTAGTTTATTATTGCCTCAGAACAGGCCAGTATATGTCATCCCCTCCATCATGTCAAACAGTTGTTGTCTTGCAATGGAGAAATTGCACCATTCTTTGTGGGACAAGGTTGATGGGATCTCTTTGACTTAACTCATAGCAATGTAACCTCAGCAATTGTTTTTTGTGTAGTTTTGGGGGTTTTGAATTTTTGTTTCACTTATGGAATATGGAGAGATTAAGTACAGAGGCAACTTCACCCATTCAGATTACTAACTCTCAAATGGGACTGATATTATAGATAGCATGTGGTGAGATGCTTTCTCCCTGTCTAAAACAGGCAATTATATGACCACTACTGAAGAAAATCTTCCTTTACCTGGAACAAAAGGGGACACGGTGGCTCAGTGGCCAAGATGCTGAGTTTGTCAATCGAAAGGTCAACAGTTCAGCTGTTTGAATCCTTAGTGCTGCATAACGGGATGAGCTCCCATTACTTGTCCCAGCTTCTGCCAACCTAGCAGTTCGAAAGCACGTAAAAAATGTACGTAGAAAAATAGGGACCGCCTTTGGTGGGAAGGTTACAGAGTTCTGTGCTCCTTTGGCATTTAGTCATGCTGGCCACATGACCACGGAGATGTCTTTGGACAGTGCTCGCTCTTTGGCTTTGGAACGGAGATGAGCACCGCCCCCTAGAGCTGGGAACAACTAGCACATAAGTGCGAGGGGAATCTTTACCTTTACCTGGAGCATTTATATAGTCTCAGTTATTCAATTCCAGGAAAAAGTGATCAAGAAGATTGTATAAAAACTAGTTCTTGGATGGTCACAAGCTTGATACCAGATCAGTCTGTTAATCAAAGATGCTGCTAGTCCTGCCAGAAAGAGGTTGGCTTCTAGCCTTTTTTATCACACAAGAAGTATAAGAATCATAACCTTGATTTAAATAGAGCTTGCATTTTATTCACAGAAACCACTGAATTTTTTTAAATAATGACTTATTTAGGTTTCCTGTAGTAAAGCAACTTATATGAGCTTTCATGTCCTTCAAAAGCTATTTTCCCCCCTATTTCTTATCTAGAAATCTGATAGGTAGAGTCTCACTACACTAGATACATCTGGATTGCATTGCTTATCTAGGCCTAGAGCTTTGCTTTAACATGCTTCCAGCAATTTTTCCCAGGCTGGGACCAGAACATGATGGTGAAGAATTGTATTATATTTAGGTCTCTGATCTATGGAGTTCTGCAGAGATCCTCCCCCTTACTGTTCATAACTATATTACACTGCTAAGGGAAGCTTTCCAGAGCTTTGAACAATGTTTTACAGCAGGATACATACATACAAAACTGCCGCCTTTCTTTGTTAAGCTGAGACTTTAAAACCAAGGTAGTCCAGCCACTGACCTGCCCTCATTTCCCTGCACCAGCCAGATTACATCTTCCCACCATTCCTTCTCCCATGGACTCTGATGTCCGGAGGGTTGTGTTTCTTTGAAGCCTTAGAGCCATGGTACTGATACAGTTCTAGGTAGATAGTCATTTCCAGAAGCAGACATTCAAAGGCTTGGTCTGCAAATAAGCTCTTTTCTGCAGGTAGTAGGCAGGCAGGCAGCCTATGCAGCACCCTTCCCTGCTTTATTCCCACTTCAAGTGGTGGTTTTCAAGGCAATCTCCCTTCATAGGAATGAGGTGGTTGTGCCGATAGGAACAGAACTGCAAGGCAGCATTATTTCCCATCTCTATAGTGGTGTAAGGCTAAGCAGATAGTCACCACTAGGAATGCATTGTAAAAGGCTGATCCTCTATGGAAAAAGTTTTCTACAGGTAGCAGGCAAACAGAAGGCATGAATGATGCATTTGTTCCTGCAGACACAAATAGACATCATTAGTGAGCCTTCTGCTCAACATGAAAAGCTTAGAAAGTAAAGAGGCAGAAGAACCAGTATGCAAAGACATAAGGAGAAGCTACGTCCTGTTTCAGCATAGAGTTTGAATCAGAGGTGGTATTCAGCAGGTTCTGACCAATTCTGGAGAACCGGTAGCAGAAATTTTGAGTAGTTCGGAGAACCGGTGGTAACTTCCCCCCAGGAGCGGGGAGGGAATGGAGATTTTACAATATCCTTCCTCTGCCACGCCCACCAAGACATGTCATGCCCACCAAGCCACAACCACAGAACCGGTAGTAAAAAAATTTGAATCCCACCACTGGTTTGAATACTGTATATCTATAAAGCTGCTAGTCTTATAGCCACAGTTAGGGTACCTATAAAGATATTAAGTTCTGTGGGGCTTCCTTCTTTATACATGTATACAGAAAAGATGAGGAATATGTAGTTCTCCAAATGTTGCTAAACTACAATTCTCAATTAAAACCACTGGCAAAGGTTACTGGTAGTAGTTATTTTAGGCAGCTAAAAGACAATAGATTGCCAAATTTGGTCCTAGAATTGCAGTGAGAATCTAGCTTATGCTATCATCATTAATGGTATGTGGCTCAATAGAGTCTGGATAATCATTTCCTAGGGATATTGGATTTCCTGCAACGAGTAGAGGGTTACAAATTTATTACTTTGGAGCTAATTTTCCAAGTCTGTAATTCTATACATTTTGATAAGACCATACAATACAGAGAGAAAGTGGGAGAGGGAGAGGCATGGAAGTCTAAATTAATGAACCATACTTCAGCAGCACAGCAAGGGGACCCCTTAGAACAGATGACCATTGACAAAAACAGTAACAAAATTACCTCTAGTTTCAGATATTCTTTCTTTCTTTGTTTCTTTCTTTCTTTCTTTCTTTTCTCTCTCTCTCTCTCTCGCTTTCTTTCTTTCTTTCTTTCTTTCTTTCCGCAGAAGTGTGGAGATGATTATAAATCAAGGGCCCAAAGCCATGATCCCCAATGTATGAAGAAGTTATGACAGAAACAAATTCAAAAAAAGAGATTACACCATAATTTTACAGATAATGCCTTATTTGGGGAATTGAATACAGAACAAGCACACTGCTTGTAGAGTTAGCTGAACAGCTGGGCAAGTCACAAATGATAGTAAACCAGGGGTTGAATTTACATAACTATATGTATTTCTCTAAGCAGAAATATGAATTATGACAAATTAATGGGGACTGTGACATTTTGTGCTGTTGTAAATCAATTGTGAATCTGAAAAGCTCTCTTTTCCCAAAGTACTAATAAATAAGAGTATACAGGAGATCTGGTGCACTGCAAAGTAACCACATGCTTATAATTTTCCAGTTTATAAATCCACTGTGTAACATTTCCTGTTTATATTGCTTCTTTAAAGTTTGCAAAGTAGATAACCTTCCAACTCCACTGATTAATTGATGGAGTTTGTTTTTAAATAAAAGGATATTTCTATATTAGGCTTCATAGAAAGTTATAGTTCCAAAACTTCTTCCCCAGGTATGTAGTATAGTTTCAATGTATAAAATTAAACAAACAAACAAACAAACAGACAGACAAATGTGTAAATGGACAATACATATTAGATCCACATAATAAGGTTCCATAAATAAGGATTGTTTTTCAGTCCAAGTCACTGGACTATACCAATCTGTAGCCAATAGATTGGCTCTGTCTAAACCAAACCATGAGCTGAGTTAACCACCATGTCGAAAAATTGCCTTCAACAATTGTTCCAACTATTTTACTATCCTGTTCTGGTGCTGAAAAGATCAGTTAACTTGGCATCTCCCTTTGGGAGAATAGAGGGCTGATAAATCCAGACAATGAAATTCTGAGATTGAGATAACAAGCTGCCTAAATTTGCTGGGTGGAGTCCATGGATGTTATTAGCTCACATGTGTTTTTCAAGCTGAGGAAAGGACCTTGCTGGTGAAAATTCTTGTAACTGTTTTGCTATCTCTGGAGCTTTTCAAAACAATCTTCTGAGTTAACTGAAAGAAATATGTGGAAGACAAATATTTGGAATCTTCCTCATTAATAACACATACAAGTTCAGGTGAAAGGGAGGCATGTCTTAATGTCTCCCCTTCTCAATTTACCAGGAAGAAAACTATTGTGCTATTAAAAGGCCTCATTTCAACATACTGCTTTAATAACATTTTTTCCCCTTAGCCATGCAGTGCAGTGCAGTGCAGAAAGTGTAGCCAAATAAGTTTTCCCCTTCAAAAAATAGTTTGTATCTTTTTAACAGATAACAGTTAATCAGAGTTGGAAGGGACCTTGTAGGTCATCTAGTCCAACACCAACACCCCCCGCCGCTGCCCAAGAGGAGACCCTATACCATTTCTACAAATGGCAGTCCAATCTCTTCTTGAAAGTTTTCATTAAATAGTAAAACAAAATAAAACTCTTCCAGATATATACAAATGTTGGTTACAGTCTTTATTTTTAAAAAAAGGTAGAACTCAATTCTACTTCTTTCAATTGGAAAAGGGTTTTTTTTTGTTCTGCTGAATGTTCTAGGATCCATCTATATAGGATTTTAACAGATTGCAATGTTCTCCTCCTTACGATCAAAGGACTGCAGTATGCATTTGTTTTGACTTTGAAGTAAAAAAAAAGTGGTGGTGATGAACAACAGAATAATTTCTTCATCTCCAGTTCAATTATGCAAATATCCTTCTTGTTTACTATTCATTTACTGACATTCTTTCCAGGATTCTCCTTTGCTTTCATTTCAGGTGCACAGATATATTCTGGGTTGTTTCTTTTTAAAAATAACAAAATGTACAATAAATCAGCAATTGTATCAAAACTGGATGTCACAGGACTGTGTGATCATTTGACATCACTGGTGTGTGATTGTCATCATTAATAACACGTAATATAAATCTGACATCACTACTGTACTTGCAAGCAAAGCAATTTTCATCAGCACTTTTCTGGAATAAGCTCTTCTGTCAAAAAGTGGAGTCAAAAAAGATTCACAACCAAAATCAGCTTCTCTTTTCAGCTCAGCATTAGAGAACAAGAATGAGTCTGTCGGGTACAGTTTGATTTCAATATTGATATCAAACTTGAAGTAAAAGTAGTTCTCAACCACAATTGGGACTAGAATTTCCATTGCTAAGCAAGGCAGTTATTAAGTAAGTTGCAGCCTTTTTTTGCCATGACTATTAATTGAATCACTACAGTTGTTAAGTGAAACATGTGGTCATTAAGCAAATCTGGCTTCTCCCATTAACTTTGCTTGTCAGATGTTCCCTTTGAAGGTTGCAAATGACAATCCCAAGACCACGGGACACCACAATCACTGTGAATACATGATGGTTGCCAGGCACATCTGAATTTTGATCATATGACTGTGGGGATGCTGCAATGGCCGTAAGTGTGAGAACTGGTCCTAAGTCACTAAATGCTCTTGTCACTTTTCAGAGGTGGTATTCAGCAGGTTCTGACCAGTTCTGGAGAACCGGTAGCGGAAATTTTAAGTAGGTCAGAGAACCGGCAAATACCACCTCTGATTGGCCCTGCCCCATCCATTCTCTGCCTCCTGAGTCCCAGCTGATTGGCTGGGTCTTCTTTTGTTGCCCTGCACAGGAGAATGGAGCTGGAAATCAGCTAAGTAGGGTGGGGAGGGAATGGGATTTTGCAGTAACCTTCCCCCAGGAATGGTAGGGAAAAATTTTGAATATCACCACTGGTTAGCTGATGTCAGTATTAGTATTCTTCTGTTTATAAGGGTTTCATGTGGTCAGTAGTTCTTGTGATTGGTCAGGTGTTGGTGTGTCAAGTGAGGGTCTTATGATGGATCTTGTGATGAGTCAGATGTGAATCATCAATGGGAGTCTTGTGATGGTCTTGTGATGGGGAGGTTGCATCAGGTGAGGGTCATTGGGACATGAAATGCTGGTTGGGGGACTTGGGTGGTTGATTTGGATTCTGAGAGGTTCATAGACTGGTTGTAGCTCAATGGGTCTATTGATGGAATTGCTTGTGGAATGCCAGGTTTCAATGAATTCATGAACATGGCAGGTGGTAGCTGTGTTGCTCCAATCAAACTGGTGCTGTTTGGCATCAGTGTAGATAGCGATTATGGATTTGGGATCATGGCATTGAACTGCCAGCCAGTATTTGTGGAGCCTGAAGGGCAATGAACAATTTCTTATCGGGTAAAGAGAAGAATCAACTTTTGACTGGGTTTTGAACATAAAATTGGATTTGACTAAAGAGATATCATACCTTTTCAAATGTAAGTTAATTTATGTATAATAGCTTACTATCTTTTAGATGAAATTGAGAAAATATTTTATGATCACTAGCCTTTAGTAAGTTATTATTATTTGAAATAGTCTAGTTTATAGATTGATGTTATTTCTTTAAACTTAAAGGTGAGGTGATTGTATTGTCAATATCACTGTACTAAAAGAAAGTCAGAGGTCACTTTTGTTATGTGTTTAATGTATTTTTCTGCCGCTTTCAATTTGTATTATTATTCTCTTTCTCTTTGATGTTAGTTTGTATTTTAATATTTTGAAACTTAATAAAGGTAATATAAAGAAAAGAAATGGCAATGGAAAATAAAATGATAAATAATAAAGATACAACAAACTATTTTAGCTGTAAAAAAGGAAATACATCAGCACAATATATAGAGAGGCTTCCATTTTGCTTATAATTTAGCAATATTAACTGTTTCTGTAAAACAACTAAACAGCATAAACAAATGATGGTGGATGTCAGTACAGTAAGAAATCATTCATTTCTTAATCTGCTATTTTATTTATTAAATTCCCTGAAAAAATATCATTATTGGAAAAAATATAGAAATAAATACTTGGTAGTTATAAAGCATAACAAATCTCTTATCTGGAAAATTCTATTATTTATGAAGATTAAACTGTCCCAAAATGGTACTGAATTATGTTTAATTGTTTAAGAGTTAATTGTTAAGAAGTTATCCAATATGTTATATATTTTTATATATTTAATAGGGTTATATTTTTAGGCACAAGGCCAAATATACTAGCATAATGCTACATATTTCCTTTTCATAAAATTATATTCTGCTATGCAAGAGAAGTGAATTTAATTATTTTAAAACATGTAAAAATATATTTGTGCAACCATCACATCATATCTGTAGATTCACTGGAAATGAACATTTTGTATGAACGCAGTAGTAGACGAGAACAGACAATCCTGTCCCTTACTCCCCTACCTCTTTTTTACATTTAGTACAAAAGCTAATGTAATATAGTGTTTCTTGTGTAAAATGGGCCATTTCAATCTTAGGGCTAAAGTCATTATTTTCCCCCTCTTTTCATTTTCCCTTTCTTTGTTTTTCTAATCTTCATGTCCAATTTAGATCTTCTAATTTAATGTGCAACCACCTGGACATTAAGAAAAAAGTCTAATGATTTCAGATAATTTATTTTTCTCACATTTTCAGTGGAGCACTGGGATTAGTGACCACAACTCTATTGCTATGGTAGAGTACACCTAAGTTCTAGGCTTTGAAAAGTGATATTTTTGGGGGAAGAAAACTCTTTTGCATACCATCAGTAATGAAATGTTATTACTGATATTTAATAGGTAAATTGTTTCCAGCATTGACTTTGAACTAAGAAGACTCTATGAAATACAGTGGTCATATACCTATATCCTAGCCCAGTGATGGCGAACCTTTTTGTCGTGGCGTGCCGAAAGTGTGCGCGTATGCGATAGCGCGCACACGTGCGTGCCAGCACCCACAATGCAATGCGCCCAGCCTCCCACACATGCGTGCGCAACACACACACCCTTAACTGCATCGCGC
>JAOYMU010000292.1:47379366-47391108 GCA_025802295.1 Psammodynastes pulverulentus | reverse complement strand
TCTTCTTCTTCTTCTTCTTCTTCTTCTTCTTCTTCTTCTTCTTCTTCTTCTTCTTCTTCTTCTTCTTCTTCTTTGCATTTTCCCCACAAGAACAGGGTCCACTTTTTCTTTTGGATCAACCAAAGGTTAATCCTTTGGTTGTGACAGGAACTGGCTGACCAGCTTGTCTGCTGTATCTGATGTCCTGGGCTGAGAGACAGTGGCCCAAAGTCTCCCAGCCAGCTTTCATATCTAAGATGGGACTAGAAGTCACAGATCCCTGGCTTCTAGCCTGATGCCTTAACTACTAGACCAAGTTAGCTTTCATGATATCACTTGCATATGTAAATTAACTATCCATGGTCAAAACTAATTATTTTATGCCAGTGCTTTCAGAGAATAATGGACCATCCCAAGAACTGGATTGACTACACTTAGGATCGCTTTCCAAGGCTTCAGTCATATGGACATTTATGTTGAGTTCACTTCAGACTAAGTACCGATACTGTACGTTGTGAGGTTAGTCTTACCCCAAAACCTATTTAGTTCACTGAAATACTGCTTTGGTACTGAATAGGCAGACTAATCCTTTTTCACTTTCACTGATTTCACAGCTCCATAGTAAACTGCCAGCAGGTTGGACAACTTCAGTCTTTCAGTTTATAAACTTTATCCTGTCATATGCTTTTGTTGCTGGATGTGCCCAGGAATAGAATGGTGATGGTAATCATTTCAAATAATAACTTATCCTTTCTATTGCGCTATTTTTGTGCTGGAGATCTAGAGCAATTGCTTTCCCTTAGAACAGGATTATTCTCTTCAAGATGACCTGATAGCTTGTGGGTTTGGTTTCATAGTAGACAAGAGTGCAGGGAATGCTAACCTTGTATGTCTTCTGCTGGGGATGCCTTTATGCCCCTCTCCATTGAGAGCTACTGGTAAGTCCAAACAGAAGTTGTAACTGGAGGGCACCACAAGATTGTGTCATTCTTTAAGCCCTTCTTCCTCACATTACTAGGCATATCTGTACCAAATCTATGCCTGCAGCCTTGCACTAAATCTAGTAGGACTTAATACCATGTACCTAAACTACAGCTAGCCTATTGAAACTACTGTAGTTTATTATACCATAGTTACATTTGCTACAATTGTTATATGAAATGATATTATTGTCTTCTTAATTTCCCTATTCTGTCCCTTTATTTTGTCCCTCAACACTCCATCTCAGTTCATTCTGAGTATTTTTCAAAACCATCCAACAATAAAAGTGCAGGCTTAACTATTAATTGCCACTTGACATTAAGCCAGCCAAGTAATGCCATGTCAATTTTTGTTGTATTAACATTGAACGGATGAGAGAGTTTGCTATGGATACAGGTTAAAAATGTAACCATAAACAGAACAGCCAATCTTTCAATAATATCATTTTAAGAAAACAAGGATGACTGCTACTCTGTTGTAATGAAATTAGCCATGTATGGCAGTTTGAATGAGGTTTTGTTTTTTTTTCCAATTGGATCCCAGGGCATCATACAGATTTTTGCCTAAAGAACGTATCTGACTGAATGATTTCACTTGTTCCCTCTTTAAAATGTATAAAGTCATTGCTCTCTGCTTAATGTACCAAATAGTTTAAAAGCAAAACAACTGTTTCCTCACTTTGGCCTGCAAGATCAAAATCCCAGAGATCCCAACCAAGATGAGACCAATTGCCTTTGGTTAACTAACATGACTACATGACTTTTCTAATAAATTCTTACTTTGATGGACTTTGTCTTGGAGTTTTGAATTGCATGGAGAGTTTAACTGGAACGCTGACAGACTATCTATCAGAGAGCTATTCAGAAAGACACTCTAAGAAGTAAGCAACAAATTGTCCTTCAAAAAATGCTATTATAAGTATTGAGATGCTGAGACTCTCAAAAGCCAGCATAGTGGTTTTGAAGACCTACCAGCATTTTGTTGAGCATGTGTGAATCCACTTCTTTGGGATTGCCATCAGGGCTGAGAGGAAGAACCATCTCAGATGAAAAGAAGACAACCCAAGCCTTCAGAAGACATGTTGCTTCAAGACATGATGGTGAAAGGGTTCTTCACTTGCTTCCAGGTGCACCCTCTGCATGTTCCCCCAACTCTCCTATGTTCCAATAGGGGTTTTTTTGCCATTCCCGAATCTGTCCCTTTAATGGTTCCACAGTCTCAAAGTATGTGCTCATGTAACTTCATGTACTTCAAATTATGTCTTCAATACTGCCTTACTTACTTTTAGCATCAGTCAGACCTAATCTATGATGTAGCAACAAAATTAAGGGTACATCTTGATGAGTCATCCAGTTCTTTATCAAGAACTTTGTTTTTGGGCAATTCATATTTTCTTGTGAATCATTTTAATTAAATGGATTAATTAAAACATTAATCCTGTATAATTGATATAACGTTTTTACACAGCCATAGATGAGGAATGAGATGCTGATTATATTAAGATAGTGGCAAAGAGCCAAGTACAACTGATTAGATTGTCTTTGAGTCATTATCACGTTTGTCTGAAATTTCTATGAACAAAGAACCATACCAGATATAGCACGGTAGAAACACAGCTTATACAGAAGCAGGCTTTGAATGAACCCAGGAGAGTTCTCAGAAAAGACAGGTGTTATGCAGAATTCAGTTTGGGTATTCTGAGTATAGTAAATTTATTCATCCCCTTCTCAGAGGTCTTCTGGCAAATGTACCATTAAACTCCAAATCTGGCAGATGACCATTTTTCAACAGACTCTGCTAAGCTGCTGAAATAAGAGCCTGAGATTTAGGCCCCAACAACAAGCAGGTTTTTTGACAATAAGTTGGATTATGATGATTATATTCATGGATCCAGGGACTGGAAGTAAATTATTTCTGCCTTCTCTCCATCTGTATTGCAGGTTGTTATAATCCTATCTTGTACCATTTTTATATGGGTGCAATTCCCATTGATGTCAGTGAAATTTAGATCTAAGTAAATATGTATAGGACTGGACTGTAGGACACTTCAAAGCTATAAGTGTTTGATCCATGTAGTAACCAGATTTACATCAGGGTCCATATGGACTGACAATGTATGAAATCATAATCTTTTAACTTGGAATGCTCATACAATGTCATCCAGGTGGTTGTAGCTTCTTAATCCTCTATTCATTTGCTTTTTTCCTATATCTAAACCAGGTGTTCTCAGAGTTTGGTTCCAAGACCTTTCCTAAGTTAAAGGGGGAAAACCATCTGAGTTTAAATACAAAGCAATCCAACAATCATTTGGCTAATTCTAAGCAGATCTGAGAAACATGTCCTCTGATGTACATTTAGTGTCATATGAAACATGTTAGTTAGAGGGGTCCAGAAAAGCAAATACAAACCTTTCTGAAACTCCGAGATTGTTTTACCCACTACAACCATTTAGCAACCAAATAAAAGAAAGTGTAGACTTGCCAATTAGCCTGAATCTTTTGGCCCTAATAAGAGGCCCAAGAAACTTAGCTTGTGGGAAATGATAAAAAAAGCACCTGTGCCTTTTCCAGCATCAGTTTGGAGCATATTAAACAAACTTGCTTTGTCTATTGGATGAGGTCATACAATGAGCTAACTAACCCATGGTTTGTTTAATAAGACTGCACTAAACCACAAACCATGACTTTTGAATAATAAATGGATTCACACAACAAGGTGTCCCCCCCCCCAAAAAAAATACTATGGGAAAGGTGGATAGGTAGTGACTAGCAGTTTTACATTGGAAGGACTTCCCATATCAGCCCAAACCTGGGCTCAAACCAGGTTTCCCCTCTCTTCATAATTGAGGCATCATAACTTCTTATCAAGAACTTATTATTTTAACAAAAATTTAAAAACTAGCAGAGTAATAGTATTTTGAAGTGTTTGAAGCCCCTGTTTCAAATGGTGAGATTTATGAAGGGACTTTCCAGAAAAATATATTTTTTAATTATATATTATCTTTTGTTCATACAGTCAAGATGGCACATAACATGAAATTAAAATGTTTACACAAAGAATGCTGCTTTACTAAACATCATTGTTTGCACCCTTTGAGTGGCTACCTGGCAGAAAGTTTTCTTATGTTGTTAGTATTTCAGAGGCATCAAAGACATAGGTCATTGAACACAGTATCATAGGGTTAGAAGGGCCCTTGGAGGCGTTTTAGTCCAACCCCCTGCCCATTGGAAGAGATCCTATACTATTCAAACAAATGGCTATTTAGTCTCTTCTTGAAAACCTCCCTCAATGGAGCACCCACAACTTCTGGAGACAAGACCTTCCAGTGATTAATAGTTCTAGGAATAATAGTCAGGAAACTTCTCCTTAGCTCTAAGTTGAATCTTGCTTAAATTATCTTCCATCCATTACTTCTTGTTTTGTCCTCAGGTACTTTGGAAAATAAGTTGACTTCTCTATGACAGCCACTCAAGTACTGGAAGACTGCTATCATATCACCCCTAATCCTTCAATTTGTTAGCCTAGACATACTTAGTTCCCTCAGTTGTTGGGAACATGGTTTAGCCTCCAGATCTCTTACCATCTTTGTTGCTCTCTTTTTTCTAAAGTCTCAACATCTTTCTTGTGTTGTGGTGACCAGAATTGGATGCAGTATTCCAAGTGTGGTCTCACTAGCGCAATATAGAGCATCACTATCACTTCACATGATCTTGAAACTATCTCTCAGTTGTTGCGCCCTAGGACTGCTTGGATTTTTTGGCAGCTGCAGCTGGTTCATACTTAAGAAAAATTCAAAAGTTGAAATGCCGATCAAACTGTTCTGGACTTGCAGAGCAACACAGGAACAGAAGAGAAGCCAACCAGAACAACATTCTGGCAATTGTACAATAACATGGTGAAAATGCAAGCATTTATAGCAAGAAAAGGGGCTGCAAAAACCTCTTTTGAAAATATTCTTTTCCATCCACATTTCCCAATCTCGGATCATCCAAATGTTTTAATAGTGAATCTCACAGAACTGACAGTGTGGTTATTCCAACACATAGATTGGGATGGCATATTCTAAAATAGCCTGGTCTGCCTTAACTTCCATCACTGGATTCCTCAAATATCACTTCTAGACTGGAATCTCACCTCCTTTTTCTCATCAGATGAACCCTGCCATCTGAATTGTGTCATTTCTCTCTTTAAAGAAATTGGTGGCACTTGAGGAATGAATTGAAATAAATCCAGTGGTAGTGCAATTGCAATATGCCTTCTTTAAGGGATTCTGTCAATATGAATACATTTAGACTCTTTGGGGTATAGATATAAAGCTGTTCAACCTCCATAAATTAAATTTCTGCAATAAAATCAGTATGTTGTAGTAGAAAATGACATGCAGACATTTCAGGATTGTTGAAATTAATAAATGCTGCCTGTCCCAAGACCTGCCAGGAAGGCTGTAATTCAGCTGACTGTGTTCTCAACAGATGTTGTCTGACTGTCAAAATAATAAAATATCTGGATTTGACTCCAATAGAGATGTGAAATGGAAATAAATAGTAAGCATTTTGCCATCTGTTACATTGCTGAGTCACTGGAGAATACCATCCCCACATCGCACATACTTATACATTAATTTATCTAGAATTGTCTGGCAGCTAAAAGGTTCCACAATTTTTTAATTCAGTTATTTCACTGAGTTATGAAAGTAGTGCGGAGATATTGCTATCAGGAGTAATATTAGATATAGTAAGGGAAGTGGGAGTCTGGTAAAGAAGTTTTATTCCTTGATTTAAGGGACCTCAGTAAAACAGATTTTGGATTGAAGAACAGAGTGTTTACAGATATGATAAAATAAGATGGTGGCTGTGGCAATGGAATGAAAGATCCGCCTATTTATATATCTGTTGTAGCTGCCATCTTGACTTTTTTTTACCTCATCAACAATCTCTTCGCTGTCACCAAACCGATAGCAGCACTGGTAGAAAACAGCCGCTGCTGTAGATATGTTAATCCTGTTGTATTTACGCCATTTTACCTCATCAACAATCTCATTTGTGTATTCATAAAACAATGTCACTGGAGATGGAATATCCTCCTGTTAATGAACATCCATTCTGCAAATTAATGTTAGAATTGTATTATATTCCAGTATGTTACATTGTATTTCTGTATTTACATGCCAGTGATAACATTTAATGAGCATGTTGCATAGTAGAAAGGTCTAGGTCAGTGGTTCTCAACCTTTCGAATACCTCGACCCCTTAATACAGTTCCTCATCTTGTGGTGACCCCCAATCATTAATTAAATTATTTTTGTTGTTAAGTCATACTTGCTGGCTTGTGCAGCCTCCTCCTGCGCTGGCCAATGGAGAGCGAGAATGAGTGTCGACGGCCAATGGCGAGGCACAGGGGCGGGATACGGCACACGCGGCGTCAAAATGGGGAGCATGCGGGATGCCTGGCGACTCCTGGGAAAGGGCCAATCGACCCCCAAAGGGGTCGCGACCCTCAGGTTGAGAACCGCTGTACTAGTCCAACCCCCTGCTCAAGCAGGACACCCTATAACATTTCAGTCAAATGATTGTCCAATCTGTTTTTACAAACCTCCAGTTTTGGAGCAAAACTAGAGGCACGTCGTTCCATTGCTCAATTGCTTTGTCAGGAAATTTCTCCTTAGTTCTAGGTTGGTTCACTCCTTGATTAGTTTCCATCCATTGCATCTTGTCCTGCCTTCAAGTGCTTTGGATGTTATATTCATACTTCTCAGTATTATTAATGCATGTTTTAAAAAAACTTTTTAAAAATTATTATTTTCTAGGACTGGGCAACTGAAATATGATTGATTTCATATTTAGTGATTCCTCTTTTATTTTCCTACAGATCCTTTTACTGTTTTCTCTCTCTTTGTCCCAAATACAGGAGAAGCAGGATATATGAATTTTATTCTAGCAATCTCTGCGAGCATTTTTTAAAATTTTGCTATGCTCATTTTTATTCTCCATCCATTGTAAACATTTCAATAATTATCTGTCATAATTTTTTTATTGCTATCCCTGATGACTTTAATATCTATATCATTCAGTTTTAACAGCAAACTCAGATTGTGATGCCAGATTATTCTCAGAAATTCCAACTTTGTAAACAGCAGATAGAACATTTTTAAACTATAAGACAAAAGTCCTCCAAGAACCACTACTGAAACAATTGGTTAAAATGAATAATACAGTATGTAAAATAGAAATTGGAAAAAAGAAAACATAAAAGGGAATTGAACTGAAATATGCATCGTTGATCTGAATCCTGAACTAGACAATCCTGTTTTGAAGTCAGTATATACTGGACTTTATTAAAGATCCACTTGCAATTCTGATGCTGTTTATAAATTCTCTATTCATTTCTTTTAACCTTTCATTTTAATTTGTATGTTGTTACTTTATTTTTTCTCTTTGCATTGTTCTTATTACATCTAAAATAATTTGACTTTTAAACTTCCATTCCACTCCCTCATCATAACTGGTTTTTTTCTGGATTTCTTTTAAGGCCAAATTACTAATCTGAGAAAAGATGGAACTCCATACTTAACAAGCAATGCTTTTCATAAGTCTAGTTTATATCTGAAGTTACTACTGCAATGTACAGAGTGGGCAGAAGCATAACATTTTTATTACATTATAGCTGCATACAAAGAGGAAACATTGTATATGTGGTGTGATAAACTAGTATTACATCAAAATCTCTTCCTTGTCTTTCAAGATAACGTTGAACTTATAAATAACTTGAATTTCATAGTCTGATATTTCTAGACACAATCACACAAATCACTATTAGAAATGGTTAAACAACTGCCATATATGTAATTACACATTTCTACCCTAAACTTGTATTGAAAGTTCTATGCTGTTAGAAAGAATAAATTGTGCAAGCTATTTTACACACTATTACTTCCAACAGACCCCTAAGAATGATCCTGAAAGTATCAACATTTTTTATTCTGTTCTCTTGCAATAAAGTAAATGTATTTCTTTCTGTTACTGTCAATAATCTTTTCTGATTTTAAATACTTCAAATTTCTAAACTTTATACATTTTATGTAAAAATAAAATTGCCAACTACATTTTCTCATGATAAACTCTTTTGTCTTTGTCAATTCCCCTATTGAATTAAGGTATCCAAATGGGGCATATTATTCCAGGTAATGTCTAAACAACGCCAGGGGGAACAGGGCTATTATTATTTATGTCTCAGGCAAAATGCCTCCACTAATCCACTCCAGGAAAAAAAAAAACTAAGGCTATTGGGATATATCTCAATTAATTCATTCATAGCAATGGTTGGTTTGGCATATTTATCTCCTAGGTATTTGTATACAAGCCAAATCTAATCACAATGAATGTGCATATAAGCTTCCCTCACGTGAGCTGTTTTTTTTAACACTTTGGCTTCAATTCTCCATATTGGTTGACTACAGGACAATATGAATTAATAATAATAAGAATAAAAAAGGGGTTCTTTTGTCTTGCTATGTAATCCACAAATCATTCTGGAACAGTTTCACTGAAATATAATAGAAGCCTATTGGATTACTCCTATGCGAATTGCAGGCTATGGACACTTTAAAAAAAAATCTTTAATAGCCATGCTTTTGCTTGTAAAATTATTTAGTATTAAGAAATTACTAAGGCTGTGAAAAGAGATTCAGCATTTGAGGATTTACCCATGCTTAATAAATATTCCAAATTATCATCAGATTTTCTGTGCCAATAGTGCTGACACAAAAGGTATACAGGTTTTTCACAGTTGTTAGCCTTCATAAAATGTACTATCTGCTTTCAGAATTTTTTTCATCTTGCAAATGCAAATGAAACCAAATTTTTTGCAAATGTCAATTATTTTGCAAAGACAGAATATATGCCCAGTACTGAATTTGCAAGAAGACCAACGTTATCTTTTCCTAATCAGTCTCACAGTCATAGGAATGGATTCTGTTGTTCTTCTCAAGATACTTGAAAGCCTGGCTTTTTCCTAGCCTCTGGATTAGGATGGGCTGTGCATACTGTTCAAGATGTTTTACGTTACATATATGAGTTTCCTAACCTGTATATAACAACTTTTATTATAAATTTTAATATATTTATAGGAGAGTTGTTGGCAAGCCCTAGAAGTTTAAAAGATAAACAGCAAAACAGAGGTAAGATCAAAGCTATATTGTCTAATATGATGGCATGTAACCATACTGCCTTTCTTATGAGATCATACAATGCAGTTCAATCAATATCCATCTCTAAAACATTCTCATTTAAATGTGACCACAATAAGTTCCTATTATGAACCTATCTGGTTACTAAGATCAGCAGGTTAAAGCCTCCTCTACATGCAGGCATTTGAAAAAAACAACCCACCATTATCTACTGGGCATTTAGGAAAGGATCTGTTATTCCTTTCTGTTATTGTGAAATGACTCTGCCCCTGACATATATAGATGTGAATACCTGTATGTTAAATTGAATCACCAGGAAATGTCAACTATTTCAGAATGAAGTGGCCTGGCTGTTGACAGGTATACACCAAATACAGCAAGTTACACCTGTGCCATGGGCTTTGAACTTGTTTCCCAATGGTTATGGAGTGCAGTTCTATTTGCTGCTTTTCACCATTAATCCCTACATTGCTTGGCTCTGAAATAGCATCAGGATTATCCTCTCCAATCAATCTTCATCTGCCTTTGTTTTAGGAGAATGACTTAGTCTTCCCTTTATTTTGCAAAGTAAAAGGACTAGACGGTTGTGCAGTGCTGCTTCTCAATTGTTACATCTAACTGATGAGATGCAATAATCTTCTATTTCCTTAAAAGAAGATGATTTATTAAATTGCTCAAAACCGAGTTTCCTAGGAAGTGTTTGAGTTGTGATTATTGCCATATACTTATTGTGTCTTACTGTGATTGTTTTTTATTTAATTTATTATATTCATATTCTGTAGACAAATGTAATATATAAATAAAGATTCTATATATGATGTCCTTTTAAACTTGCTGTTTTATTTCCAGATTTTTATTGTCATTTTAACTATTTTTTAAAATAATCTTGTTTCTGTTTTTCATGTTTCATTTTTCATTTATTGGCAGTATCTTTGTAGAAGGATCCTATATATCATGCAATGCATCAGTAACTCCTCTTCACCTCCAAAATTTATTGCACAAAAGCAAGGGACTTTAACAGTCTGTTCTTCTTATCCCAAATGCACAATAGACAGATTTTCCAGCAAGGAATCAACATTTTTGCTTCCTGAGTAGAACATGCTGGATAACAAGTACGCTGGGGGAATGACTCACAACCCCTCCTCTTTGGCTAGCAGGAACAAAAGTTAAATCCTTTTTTGAATCCAAGTCTCAAAGGGAAGCAGAAAAAAGCAAGCCCAAAAGGAGTTTTCCCAGTTCTACCTTTTTTTTGTTTTTTGTTAAAAAGCCTTGTTGTAAGAAGTGAAGAAGAGAGTATAGCAAGTACAACAGTCCCTTTTTATTCAATTTGTTGTTAACTATAATGTTTTGATTTTTAATACTCAATATTTTAATGATTTTACTGTTCTAATTGTTCTATATTGTTATTTTACGATATTGTCAGCTAACTAGAGTTGCTTGATAGTGAGATGAGTGGCATATAAATTTAATAAATAAATAAAAACAA
Source organism: Psammodynastes pulverulentus (assembly GCA_025802295.1). Classification (NCBI taxonomy): domain Eukaryota; kingdom Metazoa; phylum Chordata; class Lepidosauria; order Squamata; family Psammodynastidae; genus Psammodynastes; species Psammodynastes pulverulentus. The sequence goes on along the minus strand of JAOYMU010000292.1, from coordinate 47,380,477 downwards.
AATAGTGGACAGAGGAAATGACCTTGAGGGGCTGAGGCATACCTGCTACCAAGACAATTGTGAAAAGAAACTGAGTCTGGGGCAAAACTTTGACCTGACAAAAAGTCTCAGGCAAGAACTTCCCTAGTGTTCACAAAAATAAAAGGAGGGAGAAGGCAGTGTACATTCAGACTTTCAAGATCCGTTACTGTAGTAAGAAAAGCAATATTGGCCATCATACCTTTGGTTTCCTAGTCTGATCTATCTTGAAGGGCTGGCATAATAAATTAAGAGATAACTGGAAGATGTGGGTAGAAAAAGAGCAGAAAATGTAGGGAGCCTGGACTGGGATACAAGAAACCTCCAGGAAGAGTGATATTCAACTGTGAAAAGTGGAAAACAGTTATCCAGGATCACATGAAGGTATCTGGTAAACAGTGCTAAAATGGTTTCTTTGGCACCTGGAAGTGAGAGAACGAGTTCTGGATTAGCCCAGAAGTCTCCAGGAAAGCGAGGACAAAAATTTGACTTAAAACTGTCCTTTCTTTCTTTCTTTCTTTCTTTCTTTCTTTCTTTCTTTCTTTCTTTCTTTCTTTCTTTCTTTGTCAAACAAGAATGAAAACATGAATAATATAAAAATAAAATGACAGGGACAATAGGCACATTAGTGCACTTATGCAAGTCCCCTTTACAGACCTCTTAAATATGAAGTGAGGTCCACAGAAGTCAAATTGTGACTAAAACTGTGAAAATTTGTAGCTGAGACAACTGAATCAAGTAGAGCATTCCAGACTTTGACAACTCTATTACAAAAATTGTATTTTTTATAGTCAAGTTTAGAACGGTTTACATTGATTTTAAAAAGGTTGTTTGTGTGCATATTATTGCGATTAAAACAGAAAAAGTCATTTACAGGTAAAACATTACTTTGTATAATTTTGTATGGAATACCTAAGTCTGACCTGTATGCAATACCTAAGTCCATTTACAAGAAGCAAGGTGTATTCTGATAAATATTAAATCATAGGGACCACCAAGTTAGAATGAACCATAAGTATTATCAGGGCTTTTCTTCGGCACAAAAAGGTGCCGGAACGCTCCCCCGCGCTCCCCCCGTCGCGCGCTAAAAAAA
>JAOYMU010000292.1:47282495-47299664 GCA_025802295.1 Psammodynastes pulverulentus | reverse complement strand
CCAACATGACTGGAGGAGGAATTCTGGGAGTTGAAGTCCACAAGTCTTAAAGCTGTCAAGTTTGAAGATCCCTGCTCTAAACTATTGTATTGTCCTGATAGCGCTAATTCTGCATTATATTGTAGCATTTGTTTTGATAGCAATTTTGTGTTGTGTGTCTCTCTTTCATATATGTATACTTATACATCACAAACATCATTTTAAAAAGGACAAATGTAATTTCCTATATACCTGCACAGCCCATTTTGAATGAAAGAAAACAGCCATTTTTCGGAGATCAAGTTAGAGATCCTATTAGCATTTATTCTATAGAATCATAGAAAACCACCACATAGGAATTCTGTTATATACAAGATATTAACTGCATATACCCCTCAACTTATGACCACTTGATTAACAATAGTTTGAAGTCATGACGTTTTCAGAAAAAGTGAATTATGAATGTAATTCATGAGATAAGTAAAGGGAATCGGATCGTAATTCAGGTGCTTGGCAACTGGCTCGCATTCATGATGGTTCCAGCATCTTGCAGTCAATCACATGGTCACATTTGCAATGTTCCCAGCCAGCTTCCAATCAAGTCAATTGGGGAAGTCAGATGTTCTTAACAACCACATGATTTGGTTAACAACAATGTTATTCGCTTAATGACCATGGTAAAAATGGTTATAAAATCAAATCAAGTCACATAACTCATTTTACGACCAACGTATGGCAAAAAAATTCTAGTCTCAATTGTGGTCCTAAGTTGAGGTATATCAATCCTCGTACACAATGAAGTGAAACTCAGTCTGCCTGCTGAGGACAACTGACTGCAGGACAAGAGTTACACTAATATCAAAGAAATGGTGGAATAGAATCATTAAAGGGTGCAAAAGGAGAGACAGTATGAAATGTGAATGGCAAAAATTATATGTTTTATTTTAAATAATTAAGCAGATTTGTTAAATTGTCCCACAGCGAATTGGTTATGCAAGTTGTTCCATTCCGGGCTGCAGTTAATTTGCCCATTCTTGCCTAGCCATCAGGAGCCTCTACAGAAACAACTGATTTTTTATGTTTAGTAAGCAATTCAGTTAAGAGGATGGCAGAATTTTGTTTATTGAAAGAGGAAACAAGTCTGCACAGCAGCAGGTTCATGAGAGACCGCCCTGAATTTCACATCCTTCATCACCATGACTATACTTTCCCAGTCCCGAAGAAATCCTCAAGAAGGTGGTGATCCTTATGTAAAAAAACCAATTGTTCCACAGAAATGGGGACAGCATTGGCTATAGGATTCCTACAGTGGATCTTTCTTTGGGATTTGATCATCAAAAGGCCTTCTCTCCCTGATTTAATTCCAGAATCATTTCAGATCGGGGCCCTGTTGGAAATACCCAGACATTGAGATAAAATCTTTAAAGATAATAACCAGCAATTTAAACTGTGCGTAGAAGATGACTGACCATCAGTGCTTCTTGAGTAGAGACATTAACATCACAAAGATAGGCACACCCATAGCCACCTTGGCAGTGTGTGTTGAACCATTTGCAGAGTCTTCAAGATCAACCCCACAAAGAAGAAATTATAGTAGTTCAACCCTGAGGGCATGAATGTCTTATCTGCTGTACGCCATGAGTATCTATGTACTGTATTTCCTGATTAAAGAAAGGACACAACTGGGCACATCAGATATAATTGTCCAAAGGCTCTCCTGGGCAATAGTTTCCTCTTACTTAAACTGTGAGCTGTTAATGGATCATCTTCAGAAGGCTTTTGGATCCAATCTATGCGTAGCACGTTAAAAGAAAACAACACAAATCATATTGTTCCATTAATGTTAAAGCATAACTTTCCTTCTCCAAATAGTCAACTATTTTGTGATAAAATGAAATTTGGCTTCAGATGATGCATCAAGATCTTGGGACTCTGATGCAACATACAGAAACTCTGAACATTCCTGAGCTAAGTTGTGCAAATAAAGGATAATATTTGTGGGTCAAGGTTGAAATGAGGGATCCTCGGTGCTCTCTGAGCTTGGTTGTTTTCTTGCAGATGTTTCAAGACCCAAACTAGGTAACACCATCAGTGCACTGATGATATTATCTACTGAAACATTTGCAAGAAAACCATCACCAAGTACCCTTCAAACTGCAAGCCAGCTTAAAAATAAAACTACAAAGAGACCACAAAACTCTTAGCCAAGTCCTGTACTTATTGCTTCTGACTGTTTTTCCCTATTCTTTGCCCATCAGCATTATTGCTATTTTCTGGGTTTCTTTTTTTAAACTGAACAGAGCTGGTTGTATTAATAGTTGCTCTTTTTCATTCAGGGTTTCTCTTTGTGTTTAATTTAATGGTCAAATGTGGAGCTACACTTTAACTGTCAGACCTCAAGACTCTGTAAAAACCAGTTTGTGGTCGCTCCATAGCCTGCTTTATGCCTGAAAATGTGTGTGTGTACTTACAAGAGAAGCAACTCTATAGTTTCCTCAACATACCGGTAATTCTGAAACCCTTTTGCAAGCCAGAAGCTTGGATTTCTGCTGAAAGCAATCTTGCTCTCCAGAAATCCACTATGGGGAGCAGTTTTAGAAAATAAGAGAAAAAGGAGCAATGATGCTTACATTTCCATCTTGTTCTTCTCATCATTATATGGCTTTCAACAGATTTATACATATAAAGAAATCTAAAATGTTGGAATTAGTTTTTCAATATATCATTATGAGTTACAGGATCTGTTATATATTGCTTTAAAGACTTAAAAGCAATTACTATTAGGTCAAAACGTCAAGCTGTGATTGCAAAAATTGAAGCCCTGTCCCATTTTAATGGGTATTACCAATACAGATGAAAAGGGGATGGCCTTTAACTAGGCAATCATCAGGCTTTTCTGAATGTTTTAAGTACCCCACCCCAATACCCTCGGGTAGTGTCAGAGTGAATCAAATCTAGGCACGTTTTATGCCTGAACACATACACGCAAACCCATACAACACAAACATGCATATCAGTTTTTGCTACATTTGGCAATTATTAACAGGAGAATCTTCTTTTTGTTCTTGGGCTACAAGAAATCCACAATTTCCCCCAAGAGATGTGATGCGATTCAACCTGGAAAACCACCTCTCTCCACCCTTGTGGCTTCATTCCTGTTTCAGCAAGGAATGAAGGGTGTGTATGGGAGGGTGGGGGAGGGGTTAATCTGCCAATGTAAGGTTAGTTTGCAAATTGTGATAAATATAGATATGGAGAAATGAAAACTTCAGGAATGTGGCATATGCTCCAAAAGTTACAGTATTCAAATCCACAAAAGAAAAAAAAAACCCTCTTGAGTTTAGCAAGCCAGAAAGAAACAACTTGGGATATTTGCCTAAACAGGAGGCTCTGATTTCAACCTCCAAAATGTTTTGCTTCTTTTATGCATCTCTACCATCTTACTAGAAATGTCTTAAGTTAAATATTTTCATATTTATACCCCTCAAATATTGCCAAACATAAGTACAACAAAAATGAGACTTAAAGCCAGGGTATTCAAGCAACAGCATTATTCCAGAAAACGTTGAGTCAGAAATTAAATCTTGCACATGGGATTCTAGGAACATAAGATGTGTTGGAGAACAAAGGATCGTGGTGCAAGGTACAGAAATTCGACTAAACAGCAGTTAAGAAAACATCTAAAGGATATAATGACTATTCTATTCATATCAAGCTACTTCATTAAGTTGCAAGTTATACATTCAGAGTCCTTTACTATTTACAAAATAGACAATTTCTCTATTTGAACAAATCAATCATTTAAAAATAAACAAGTTCTTTGACTGGTTACCACTCTTAATTTTAAGAAATCATATTTTTCCCTCCAGAATAGGCGTGATCTCCTGTGGAAGCGTTCCAAAATCCTCTTACTTTTCATATTAGAATTTATTTCTCAAACTTGTAAATAATATTTAACTATATCTTTTTACACACTAGGAGCAAGCAAAAAAACTGTGCTTATTGATAGTTGCCCTCAGATTTACAAAATGAAAACAGTGTAGTCTGACAAAATTACAAAATCATTTATTAAGCCTTTCACAAAGTTGACTTAACACACAAGATAGTTTGCTTTCCAAAATAAAATTATAAGGAAAATCATAAAATTGGTAACCGTTTCAACACTTGTAATCTTATGATTACTTGTTTTACATTGTCAATTGGTAACAGCATCAGGAATTAATTGTAGCATATGCAAATTTCATTTGTATGCAATGACTGGATTTGAGGGCTGATAGGAGGAGCTTGTGGCCAAATAAATGAAAGTGCTGAAGCATATGTGCAGCATATAAAGATAACTGGGCAAATATAAAAATTACATTCAATACTGAATACAGAAAGATTGTAAGATAAGCATTAAGAAAGTTGAATTATATGCGCATAACCTACAGTTCATATCTGGGTTATGAAGAAGGAAAGATTTTGCTAATCAGTAGAAAAAATAAAATAAATTCAGCCAATTTGAAACGTTTTCATTGGCTTCTTTGTAAAGAAGCACACATTGGAGGACATCCTTCAAACTACCCATTTCCAAGCATCAATGGTAATTATGGAAATAGTAATGTACCGATGGGCAATCATGTTTAGTGCTTATTGCAAAACACAAGACAAGACCTTCATCAGACATAATGTAAGTATCTGGTCTACCATAAAAATAGGCCTCAGTGAGCCCCAGATGGTCTCCTCTCCTAATCTTAGCCTCAACAATTTTAAAATTAATTTGTGTTTGTCAAGTAATCTAAACTCAGTCCAATTTCACTCTATAATTTATTTGATTTGTCTATAAGATTAACCATAATATGGGGTTCAGACACTACACTAAACTTTGGTTAACATAAAGAGGAAGCCTTCAATCACCTCATAACTGCATAAGGACAAGCCTCCCCAAAGTTAATTGTCAGAATGAAGCTGTTGTATATATTATAGTATGCTAGAAATAATCATTCTATTAAAACCACCTTTACTATAATTAATGAAACTTTTACATATTGTGTCCTCAAATGTTGAATTTTAGGTTTCAAGGAGAAAATAGGAAGGCTGGGGGAAACCTGAGAGTTTCAAAAATTATGTGCACAAGTCTGAACTCCCAGCATTAATGCAAGGCCCTTCCAGATTCAGGAATTTGTTTAGGCATTTGAGTATCAACTGGAAATCTAGCCTATTGAATTCTCATCATCAGTACAGCTGTTCCACAGCTGTACTGTGGAACAAGTCAGTTGAGCCCACTCTTCATCACTTTATAGCTAGATTCCTCATATGATTTTTTTGCCCCAATACTGTTCATCCAACCAGATTATAGAATGGTAGTCAAGTTCACAGATGCAGATCTAATGGTTTATTTAATAAATATAGTCAAACGGGCAGAAAACAGTGCAGAAACTGTGACTTATTAAGCACAATATAATTTTTGTACGAATAATATTCAGCATGTTATTTATAAATTCTCAGGTGCTATTGAATTCCCACACAATTCTGTCAAGAGACTTCTGTGTAAAACAATTAAACATACTGTTATATAAAAATAGAGATATGTTGTGGGATTTTACAAAACTTTGTAGCTAAGTTGACATTTCTCTAAAATTGACACCATTATAGAAATAATATTGTACAAAGTAAAAATTTTACTGAAAACACCTTTTGTACTACTATTTGTCAGGTCTTGGTTTTAGACATTTAAAATAAAATTACCTGCAATTCATTTACATCTTGAGGTCAGCTGTGTACAAATGTTGTTGTTTTCCAATGAATAGCTAGCCCATTCTCCCAATTTGTGCTTTTAGAACAGTTTATTTTTAAATCCACATCCTACAGTTTAAAAAGGTTAGTGAATGATCTAAGGGTTTAAATATCAAATCAAAACATTACAGCAAGTAACATGATCTGAGACAAAACTTTTCAATTAACCATACCTGATAATTATAAACATTTAACAATATCATACAAGTTTGAAAGTAGTTTAGATATCAAATCCATCCGAAATATTAATTTCTTAAAAGCCCCCATTTGTTTTATTCATTTTGTGGGAGCATCATACTTGTGATCAACTCACAATAATCATTGCGCAATAGTGCTGAATCTGTCTTCACCTTGCGTCCTAATGAAAATCACTTTGTGCAAGGAGATGCTGGGCAGCCCTCAGTTCTAGGGATGAAGTCACAACCCTTATTACTGAAATCCCATTATACAAGAACAATTAATCCTAATAGCACCGTTTGTTAGATGATCGCATGCCAGACGGTGCAAGGTTATTTTTTTTCCTGCAACAGTGCAGTCATTACAAGGCACTGCTTGGTGTGTAACATTTTGCATTGTTTTTAAAAAGTTACTAACATTTCAGAATAAAAGTAAAGTTATCAGTTTCAAAGTTCAGTTTAGATGTCCTTTTCAATCTGCTAACCAAATTACTGGTTTCATGCAGGTTTAATTCCCCCATCCTAAAAAAGAATTCATACTATGGACTACTTATTAGTACAAACTGCAAAGAAAAAAAACTGTGCTACGTTTTCTAATCTTTCTCTTGAGAAAAGGGGAACTGCTGACCAATTCACTTGTAGAAAGAAAATCAAGTATACGTGGCTGGAAAGTATTTGCAATAGTCAATCCCTGCAGAAAGAGTAATTACATATTTTGGAGGTTTAAATACTGAGGCACATATGATTCAAAGGTTTTTCAGGCAAATTTAATGGCTAGGGTAGATTTCTCAGAACTTGAAACTAGAGGTTTCTCATACAGCAACTCAAGTTCAAACACCAACTGTAATATAAAAACATTTTCTTCCATTATTTAGTCACTGCTGTCATCATCATCATCATCATCTGATATGTCATTTAAAAGAGGCTTTGGTGACTGGCTGAAAGAGTCTGATCTTGTGGACTGGCATGTTGACATCTCTCCCATGGAAAGGAATTCGTAACAAAAGTCACAGATTCGCACAGGCTTGGAAGACTGACTGGGAATAAGAAACCTCTTTTCAGAGCAGGGTCCACATACCACAAATCCACATTTCCGACAGTGGTGTCGACGATTCACAGGGGTAAACTTTGCTTTCTGGCAACGCATGCAAACAGTGGCTTCTGAGTCAGGTACCCAGACAGCTGCATGCTCATTACTGGGCGTCTTCCCACTTTTGGACAGCAAATCAGAAACACATTTATTGATGTGGTTCATCCATTCAGATTTTTCTGTGGCAGTAGCAGCATATACTGCAAAAGATTTAGTTGGAGTTTTGATCAGCCAACCATTCCGCAAATCCCCCTCATCTTGAATAGACTCAATAGTGACGTTTTCGAGAGGAATGATATGTTGCTTATTATATTTCTTCTTCTGGATAACGATGTTACCATATACAAGGATATCATTGAATAAAAAAAACTGCCTTGCTTTTGGTTTCTTCCTACACAGCTTTGTTAATACCCCTTCACCAATGAGGACACGGCCAGGAATGGTCAGAGGCTGACCAGCAGCTCCAAAACAGTTTTCCACTACGCTTATTCGCCTAGTATTTGCTTCACTGTTTGCCAAGCGATCCACCATCTTTCACCACGTTCCTACAACACAGAAGAATAAATACTATTAAGGCACTGCAGTTTATCAATCAAACGCTATACATTAAGCGCAACATATATAGCTGTCGTACAACGCCTCCCCACCCTTATTTAATACATTCAAGATGATTTCAAAAAGAGGGGATTTCTAGAGCATCAACTAAAACCCCAAAAAACACAAGACTGGAAGACAATCTTCCACTCCCAGTGTATGAAGAGAGAGCAAAAAAGATGACCTTAAGGGCGTTGTGCAGGAAAAAGGGGATAAAGCATTTTTAAAATTCAAAACAAGATAATAATCAGAAGCAGTTCAGTCGCTTGCCTCTCTAATACATTAAACTATAAGGAGGAGGAAGAGGTACAGCACTATCACTTTTGCAAGATCTTGTTATTTATAGCAATCTCAATAGAAATGGTTGTAGTCTTCCTGTGGAGTTGTTTACTGAGTCTGGTCTATCAGTAGACTTGGCAATATATTTATGCAGGAGAACCCTATTGAATTTGGTAGGGGACATTGTTACTTGAAAACTGTAGTTTGAATTTTCAAATTAACCACTTTGTGGATTGTTTCAACTGCGTATGAAATAAACAAGACAGATTGTGAACTATTAGATTCAAAACCTATGCCACATTGGAAGTTCCAAATTTTACTTGAGACAAATTCTAGACAAGATTTATGAAGCAACTAGGACTAACTAGTATGCCTCTTTCCTGTCCTCTTTCCCTCCCTTTACGTCGCCGTGCCACTCCCAAAATTTTCTCAGTCCTCCTTTTCTCTTACTTCTTTTAACTGATGTTCCTATAATTTTTGACCTGTGTGTGGCAAAAAAATTATGCAGCTTTCCCCAAACCAAGCTCAAATTTGTGCACCACTATACAAGCACATTGTAAATATATGTAATAGCAACTGGAAGAATGTTTATATGTATTCCTTAAAGCACAGAAACTAGAAAGTGTAGTATATCATATGCATACATTCTTAAAGGTTGCACTTTCAAGTAATTTTTTTTACTCTTGGAAACTGCAGTGATTGGCCCAAGATCACCTTATGTGTTTAAGGTAGAACTATAACTCACAATTTTTTGTTTTCTAGCGTGAAGCCTTCTAGCCTAAACTATTATCCCAAACTGGCTCTACGTGAATATGCTTATAGATCAACATAAGAATTGCTAGCCACTGATCGTTACAATTAATATTTTATACTCATTTACCACTGTCCTTGGTGCTCTCAGAGCTTGCTTGTTTTCTTGCAGACATTTCATTACCCAATCTAGGTAACATCATCAGTGCTAGTGCCTTCTCCATGCCTTTTTAAACTATCTGTCACATCTTTTCTTTATACATATGTGAATGGTCATATACGTTAACAATACATTTTGCTTTTATTTAATCCTTCTATTTAGGCATTTTCTATATGAGAATTTTAAACCAGTTAGAAAGTAGCTCCAGGCACCTGTGTTCCTACAAAAACAACTCTCCAGCACCAACTCGGTTGCAGTGAGGTGAAATGACTATCGCAAAGCTGGTTGTTTTCTGGTTTTTAAATGTTATGACTCTATTCCCTCACTGGAGGGAACTCTTGGCTCACCTCTCTAAGTTTCTGAGCTTCAGATTTCATAAGGGAAATATTAGCTTGACAGATTTGTTGTTCCTCCTCAGTAACCTAAACAAAAAGGCAGAACTAGAAGTGTTTTGTTAAATCTCCCCCTTCACTTCAACAAAAGAGGTTGACTTACATTTTTTTTTCTTTTAGTTCACTCAGTTGTACACAAAGTGGAAGTGAAGAGAGCTTTTTGGTTGCTGCAGGAACCCTAGCAGTTTAGAACCTTCAAACTGAAGATGTAGATGTGAATATGAAAATAATTGCATCAGACCTCAGCTATACCTATTAAGACAATATGACATTCCCATGTAAAGTTCAATCTCGTCTTTATTCCTATACTTCAACACAGTCTTTTCTACCTTTTTCAGATTATACTACATTGTCAAGATGTTCACTTGTGCGGATATACAATTCATAGGTGGGACTCCAGGTTGCAAAACTGGAAGTCTTGTGACATCACAGGTTGCTGAGACTTAAGAGAATAAATGTAGGTAATCCACCTCTGGAGATGTCATGGCAATGGGGCTCTAGCTGTGCAGCTATGCAACAGTTCCTGTCATTTAATTGTGGCTCACTGATGCGACACGCTCATAGATCTTTTGCAGCACCACACAGCAGTTGAAGAATGCTGTTTTAACATAGAGCCAATAAAGGATATTAACTTTGATTTGAAAAGTTCATCCTGATTTTCATTAAACAAGTACTGTATAGTTTCAACAACTTTTAAGATATGTGGACTTTTGACCATCAGAATATCCCAGCCAATGTGCTGTCTGGAAAATTCTGGAAATTGAAATTCACACCTCTTACATTTACTAAGGTTGAAAAACACTGATTAACTAGACCCCCATCAAGTTATTCTTCCACTTATTCCTATAAAATACGATATCCTATTTCTGGGCTTTCACATCTAACCCAAACTACACCCACTAACACTTTACAGCCCTGATATTTTAATCTAATGTCCTCATTCAATAATAATTATATCAAGAATGCTACACTTGCATCCTTCACTGAGCAGGGATTGGACTGGACTGGACTGGAACGAAAAAGTCCATTCCCATTCTCTAATCAGTTCTGCTTCTCATCTTAGAAATGAAAAGCATCAAACTTGATACTTTCTTATACATAGGCTTCTTTTCCTAAATACAAATGAATGTTATTTATTATTAAATTTATATGCCATCTCTCTCAATTACAAATATAATGCAAAACAATGCAATGTTTTGCAGCTTTATCTGAATTAAGTGGTAAACATCTGCAAAATCCGACTTTGCTCAATATTTCAGAATTGAATTTATCTACCTAAACTTCAGGAAGATTTAATTTATAGCAACAAAGAGGAGAAACTAACTTTTATTTTGTTAAGTATCTCATGGGGGGGGGGAGAGAAGATGAAAAGTAAAATTGCAAATGAAAGAAACCAAGAATATAATTATTTATTTCACAACAGCCTAATATAAATTATGATTGAATCCAGAATGTGGAACTTTTAAATTTTCATTGTGTCAAGTGTTTCAGTTTTTAAATTAGGTTATCAGTTATAAATGATTTTTGGGGGAACTGGGAATGAACAAAGGAAATAAATAAATTATGACCCACGTATCAGTTCCTGAATAATGCTTTTATCCAAAAACAGAGACACAATCCAAAGCTCCAGTTATCTAGTAAATTCCTATTGTTAGCTCTACCACAATGAATTTCAGAAATACAGCCACTTTTTTTCTCCTATTAAAGAAAAAAGGCACCTCTTTAACATGCATAAACAGATAGGTGGAGTGCAGAAAGGTTTTAAATGACGGTAATAGTAGGGTTTTAATGATGCTGAACTATAATTACATTAATGGAATGCTACAGTCACAGACAACCACCTGCTTCCAGGAAGTTTTAGAATCCAGGAAAACATTTGCTTAACTATAATACTCAGTGATAACCTTGATGAGTTTGTCGCTAAACTAATTTTACACAATGTATTAAACCATGATTTATCTTAATTAGGTTGAATAAACTACAACAATTAGTTCCCTGATACCCATAAATCAGTTTACAAACAATAATGACCAGACTTATATAAGACTGCATATTAAATCAAAACCAAACAAATTACATTATGACCTACTGCAATGTATGATTTTTTCAGAGGTGGTATTCAGCAGGTTCTGACCAGTTCTGGAGAACAGGTAGCGGGAATTTTGAGAAGTTCGGAGAACCGGTAGTAACCTTCCCCCAGAAGTGGGGAGGGAATGGAGATTTTACAGTATCGTTCCCCTGAAGTGGGGTGGGCATGGAGATTTTACAGTATCCTTCCCCTGCCAAGCCCGCCAAGCCAGCCACGCCCACCAAGCCACACCCACAGAACCGGTAGTAAAAAAAAATTGAATCTCACCACTGGATTTTTTCCTCACAGTAATCCAACTATCATGGTGAATTTGTGGAAAATATGGAAGGAGATTACCAATAAACCATCTCAGGAAAAGAACAAAAAAGTACAATAACATGAAATTAGAGTAGACCTACCAAGGCAAATAGAACCAAATATGTTAAAACTACTTCTATGTACTTTCAATCAATTATTCATCCACTTAGCAGTAAGCAACTGTTCAGTGAATAATTCAATTATTTAAAAAGGAAGACACACAGTATTCATTATTATCTAATTACTACTGTCTAATTTAAATGCCAGATATGCACAAGAAAAAGAGTATCTGATCAATATAGTGCAAGATACCTGGATAGTATGGTAACTTGTCTAGAAATATTACAGTATTATCTTATGTTTAAAAAACTGCTTATATCTGTATGTTATATGTATTCAATTATTTTCTCTAAGAACTTTAGATACTTTCCTTTTGATTAACTCCCGGGCTTTCCACTATGTTTTTTTGCCACACAGATTAACATAGCTCTCTTCCCATAACATCATGTTTTCTATAATTCCAATGTACCAGGTCACAAATCAAATTTATGACAAGTAAAAAGTTATGCCATTTTGAAATAAAATATTTCCAATAGTAATTACAATACACTATTTTCCTATATTTAAAAAAAGTTATTATAAAATAGATAGCCGCAAAAATGGGGGGAACGATTGCTCAGTGTCACAATAATAGGACTAAGATCTCATGACAAGATTTCTTATTAAGGTAAAACTTAAAAGAACCATGACAGGGTATAATAGTAAAAAAAAGCAGACAAAGCAAATGAAAGTAAATATAAACCAAAAATACTGTGCTAAAGGGAAGCCACAGAGTAAGCAACCATGTCTTTAGCATTCAGCTATATTCTGAAGCATATTTAGAAGTCTAGAAACTATTATTTTTCATTTCCTTACAGAAGCTCACTACAAGCTTAAAAGGTCACTGAAAAGGAAACAAATATATCCGTACAGTATTTTCTACAAGATCATCCACACCAACCCTCTAATTAGAGAAGCAGTACACATACTATAAAAGCATAGGTGATAACTAATCTTTTCATAGTATCAGTTACTAGTTTCAAGCTAAAGTGATGTCCAGTACAAGCTCTTCAACATGATATTGCCTCTGAATGGATATTTTACACATACGTGCATACTTTCCATTTTTTTGCTTCTATTAATCAGTTTGCCGGTATTGTCGACGAGGATGAAAAAAGTCAAGATGGTGGTTACAAGTGCTTCAATCACTATTTTGACTTTTCTTTAACCACCCCCACTACAGATAGCTGTTTATATAGTACATCTGATGCACGTTTTCAACAGATTTCTTATAAGTAGTTAGTCAATCAGTACCACATACATTGACATGGATGTAATACAGGTAGTCCTTGACTTATGACCATCGAGTCCAAAATTTCTGTGGCTAAGCAAGACATTTGTAAAGTGGATTTTGTCCCATTTTACGACCGTTCTTGCCACAGTTGTTAAGTGAATCACTGTAGTTGTTAAGTTAGTAACACAATTGTTAAGTGAATCTGATTTTCCCATTGGCTTTACTTCTCAAAAGGTTGCAAAAAGTGATCATGTAACCCAGGGACACTGCAACTGTAATAAACATGAACCAGTTGCCAAGCATCCAGATTTTGATCACGTGACCATGGAGGTGCTGCAACTGTCGTAAATGTGAAAATTGGTCATGTGACTTTTTTCAGTGCTGTTGTAACTTTGAATAGTCATGTAACTTTGAATGGTCACTAAATGAACTATTGTAAGTCGACGACTACCTGTATAAACAAAGGCAGAATCATACATAATTACTCTAACATTCACAATAAAATAAATCAAGTAGTATTCTTTATTTAATTTGCTTAATTTTAATTCATTTAAAATTATCTTGCTGAAAGATATCATCCCTGAAATCAATTCAAGCACTTTCTAGAAGCCTATACAAAGAAATCAGGTTAGTATTAAATATGGAAAGAGTTTAGCTTGAAGAGAAGAAATTAAGTATTAATCATAAAAAATAAGGAATATTTAGCTTCTGTTTATTTTTCTCATATTTTTTCTAAGTAATACCATTTAAAAAAATACATTACTGCGCATATCTGTACCCCTTAACTATAGTGACAAAAATGAAATATTTTGCTGTGTGTAGTTGCTAGAACTCAATCTATTAAGAAACATCAAAAGGAACATAGGTGATGAATGGGCTATGCAAACAGCTTGATGTATTCCCCATTGTGGGCCTGCTTACTCTCTTATAATCCCTTCCTCTCCAATTTCTCCCCCTCAAGGGGGAGTGGGGACAAACTATTTCTGTAGGTAATCTCTCCAGTGCCAGAGCCATTCTCCCAGACTTTGGGGCAGAGAGAAAACTGGATGGACTTTCTGTGGTTTAATGTGTTTCAGGGCCATTCGTGATTCTTTTGTTGAAAGAACTGCACATATTCCAGAGGCAACTGTACCAGCTCCGCTGATTCATATAAGGGCATTATCATATTTGCATCTTCTATATTCAATACAATTTATTGTCCGAACATGCTGTTAGTCTTTTTTATAGCAGATGAACACTTTTCACCATTATTCCAAGACCTCTTTCTTCATTTATTATTACTAGCTCTTATCCCATTAGTTTGTATGAATAATTTTAGCATCAATTTACAGTTGTGCACACTGAAGGACATCTGTCACTTTGACATCCATTCCCCTAAACACAGACATTCCTTTGAAGCTGTTTTGCAGTCCATTTCTGTTCATATCATTCTAGACAATTTAGTGTATCAGCAAACTTGGTTATTCCATCTAGCCACACTTGATTCCAGATGATTTATAAATATGTTAATAAGCATTTGTTCTAGGAAAGAACCGTGAGGGAGTGACAATCCTCCATTCTGAGAAATGTCTACTTATTCCAATTGTTTTTATTTTTCAGCTAGATGTTTATTCACACGAGAACCTGTTCTTTTATTCCAGGGGTGTCAAACTGGTATCCGGATGCATCACGTGCCGGCCATGCCCACCCCAGCTCCACAAACAGAAAAACATCATGAAATATCATGTAACGACGTGACGCCACGAGTTTGACACCTGTGTTTTATTTCATGGCTATTAAGCCCACTGAGAAGTCTTTGCAGAAGGAAACCTAAGTATATGATATCTACTGGCTTGCTCTTAGCATGTTTATTTCTTCAGAAACCAAGTAGATTGGTTAGAGAAAACATTCCCTTGATTTATCAATTTTGGGTATTTTTGAGCTTATGTCTCCAAAAGTTTGGTAATTTTATCTTTAATAGCAGTTTCCACAATTTTCCTTGGCACAGATGCTGATACTTCCTGAATCTTCCCATATACCCTTCTTAAAAACTGAAGGTATATTAATCACCTTTCACTGCTTAAATACAGGTGGTATGTAGAGAGGGGTTGTATTATAATTAGGAGGTCCATAATGGCAGACTTAAACTCCTTAATAACCTTTGGCTGAAAGGCATCAAGTCTGCTGATTTGTTGATGTTCTACTTATCAATAAAGTAGGTATTTAATTTGTCAATACTGCCTATCCTTTCTTCTCTTTTCACTACATGACTCAGATTTTCTCGTTCCTTTCATATGTAGCTCAGACGTGGAGTTGTCCCCCAAATTTCTCCTGTGAAAACAGAGGTAAAATAAAATACTTTCAAGTTTTCAAGTAATCCAGAATCCTTCAGGGAAGATAAAAAGTGGGAAATGGAATTAATAGCAAGGAACTTTAAAAATTGGGCCATGGTAGTTTCAGCTTTAGTGCTATAATGTTACTCTTCTTCCCTTGATGAGTAGGTATCATATAGCCTGAGTCAAGGAACCTCTCCATTATTTACTGACCACTTCATGGCCACACCTTGTTTCTATAAAAGACATAACTAAATGACCTAGATCTCTCTAAATTTGATTTTGAAATCCTAAATAGCACATAAGAGCATTTAAAAGTTAAACTAACCAATAAGTTCAAGAATTTCCTCACAACTAAAAACAGATATCCAAGTTAAACCATTCAGTATTATCTTAGAATGCACCTATTAAGAATCTAACAGGTTACAGAAAGTGGTAGAAACTGAAGCTGACCTGAAAGATTAATTATTATAAAAAGGAAGGCAAATTTAATATTTTAACTATGCTGGAATCATTAGAATTTTGGAAAATGATTTCAATGGCAAAATTAGACAAAAGGTAATAGCACATATGAATGTATTTTCAAGTCTACGTTGGAATTATCTTGAAATTAATTCATTTCTCAAAAAATGTAAATCATATGAGTGAAAAGAGAAAGAGAAGCATCAATCTTCCTTCGCACCAGAAAAGAATGCTTTTGGAGCATTATGACCCCTTATTTACTCCCTTCCAAAAATTGCCCTATCACCATTCAGGAATACATAATCAAATGTACAAATGTACATGTGTTTGTATTTTATTTTATATTCATGTACACTGAAGAAGGTATTTAATTTCGTTGTACGAGGTACAATGACAATAAAGTGAACTAACTAACTAAAATAAGATTTGCCAGTGATTTATGGCATGAAAATTTAAGTCTTTGCAATGCATAGGATGTTTTCAGTTAAGCATTACTGTAATCGGGACACTACAATTGCCAAGGCAAAACAAAAAACAAAAAAAACCCACAAGACCCTAAAACACTAACTTTTAAGACCTTTTCTTATTCACAGTAGTCCAATTTGGAAAAAACAGTAACGTCTGAGCAATTTTAAATCTCTGAATTTGAATATGGATTATTCTTAAACTTATGTTACTAGACCAATTCAGAATATAAAGATACAACAGTAAAATCACATGATCATACAATAAATAAAGATGTTGCTCAATAGGAATCAGCAACAGGTATCAACAAGTATAGTGCTGATCTACCAACAGTCTACTAATATTTGGGCAGATAAAAAAGGCCTAACATTTTTCTGTAAGTGAATTTGAGATTACTAAACTGATTTCTAAAGATCAGCAGTAATACAGGAAGTTGTCGACTTCTGAACACAATTGAGCTCAAAATTACTGTTAAGTGAGCTTTGCCCCATTTTACGACCTCTCTTGCAACCATTGTTAAGTGAGTCACTGTAGTTGATAAGTTAGTAACCCAGTTGTTAAGTGAACCTGACTTCTCCCATTGACTTTGCTTGTCAGAAGATCACAAAAGGGGATCACGTGACTTGGGACACAGCAACGGTCATAAATATGGACCAGTTGCCAAGCATCTGAATTTTGATCACATGATCATGAGGATGCTGTGAAGGTTGTAACTGTGAAAAAAAAGTCGTAAGTCCCTTTTTTTAGTCCTGTTGTAACTCTGAACGAATTATAGTAAGTTGAGGACTACCTGTACAACGAAGCCAAACTATTCACCTATATTTCAGGCTTAAAAATTCTACTCATAGAAATGAAATATATGGTTTTCCAAAGTCTATGCAATTGCAATAATTAGATAATAGTTTCATTATTTGATTATTTTAGAATAAAATGTATAATTTGTAAGCTACCTATCTAGTTTATAAATAAAACAAAGATTAGAAACTTGCAAAACAGCATAGTGTTAAATTAAACTT
>JAOYMU010000292.1:47212956-47229706 GCA_025802295.1 Psammodynastes pulverulentus | reverse complement strand
TATAAGACGCACCCAAATTTTCACCCACTTTTGGGGGTAGAAAAAGTGTGTCTTATACTCCGAAAAGTATGGTAAATGCTGGGATTTAGCATGTTTGAGGTGAGTTGCCCTCCCTTGAAAAAACAGGTCTGCACTCCAGGTGTGTTCCTTCACCTTCAGCTTTCCTTGCATTGGTCAGCAGCCACACAGATAACTTACTTTATTTAAATTAATAACTATGAGAAAAACAGAGTGAGACTATCAGGATATCTTGTGCCTGATCCCCTCCCCCCCACTCCCCAAGAGGGAAGAAATTGCTTTTATCTCTACTTAAGCACTTCAGCTTCTTCATTTTTCATTACTTTGTCTATTTTGGGGTCCCACCTGTTCTTCCTTGCAGGAAAATGGCAATTTTTGCAGGTACATAGTAACAATGCACCATGGCATGTTTGTAGTCAGTCTGCCTCTTGCGGCAGCTAACTAGGGGTTTTTTTTTGTGTAGAGGTGGCATTTGCTGATCGTTGTTGTTTTCTTAATTCTGCTTTTGTAGGCATTTGTTCTGAAAGCTTGGTCTTGGGCTGTCAGAATTAGCTGTTCCTGTTTCTTTCTTCAACTACACGCACAATCTATGACTGTGTGCAAAAACACAGTTCGAAATGAAATTGCTGCTCCCTACTATTTGAATGTACAGCCAAATATCGCACTAGTTTGGACTGAGCAAATGTGCCACCCTTACTATCCATACAGGGAAAATGGTGAAAACTAAATGAATTAAAATGCCCAATAGAAATTATATCAAGTAACCTGGCAGATGTTATATTTTTTCTCATTACGTTTGTTCAGTATTGTTGAGAGAGGAATCGATGCATTGACAAAAGTAATGGTAATAGTGAACTTCCTTGAAAGATTCCCCTCCCAGTCTAACACCATTGACCAGCAACTATGTTTTCCATTCAGCTGTTCATTTTTTCACAAAGCTTCTGATGTTTCTAGACTCCCATTATTTACCAGCACTTGATTATCCAAATATGTGGCAGAGAATCAAATGCCTTCTTGTAATCAATCCTAATTTTCTATTAGCTATTTATTTAGCAATATCAATAACAATAGCATTTAGACATATATTGCTTTATAGTGCTTTGCAGCCCTCTCTAAGTAGTTTACAGAGTCAGCCTATTGCACCCAACAATCTAGGTCAGGGGTCTGCAACCTTAAACACTCAGAGCCATTTGGACCTGTTTCCCACAGAAAACAAAACACCGGGAGCCACAAGACCCTTCCCGTGCCTGACCATTTCCTGAGCGGCCACAAAACCAGCATATATAGTTGAATTAAAGATTCTGTTTTTTCTGAAACTTTTCTTTTCTTGGATTTATCCATGGTTGGCCTACCGGGGGTCAAAAAGCTCAATAAATCGCGTGCCAACGGGTGTCGCACATTGGCAGTTGTGATGCATATTTTGAGAGACAGGGAGCTGCAGCAGAGGAATGAAAGAGCCACATGCGGCTCCAGAGCCGCAGGTTGCTGACCCCTGCACTAGGATATCCACTTAGATAGGAGATCCCACCAAAACAGTGGGAGGCCTTCTCACTGGAAAAGCCCCAAAGTGACAGTAACTCATTCCAAGAGTTTTTCGGTGTGCTGACTACATATTCCTACTTCTTTCCTTTATGTGCTTCCAGTATCAATGCGTTAGATCTTGCAATTAAAGAAAGATAAGATGAGCAAATGGTTAACAGAAAACCAATGTTCTGGCCTTCTAGGAAAATAACCACCATTTGGGTTGTGAAATGGGGAATGAGAGATAGGATTGTTTCATTCGGTTACAAAGGCTAGGGCTGGACATCCCAAAGCTTCTCTGAAAATGGGTAATTTTATAGAGGCCTCCACCAAAAAAAGGATGAAACTATATAATTTACACATTGGATTTGGTAGTGGAATGAATGGGGCACTGTTGTGGAGCAATATCATTGTGTTATTTATGATATTTCCATTCATGACATTATCGATAAGCAGCATAGTGGTTAGAGTCAGAACTGCCAAGACATCCAGGAACACTTTCAGATTAACAGAGTTGGAGGGGACCTTGTAGATCATCTAGTCCAACTCCCCACCCCCACCCAAGCAGGAGACCCTATACCATTTCTGACAGATGGCAGTCCAGTCTTTCTTGAAAGCTTCCAGTGATGAAGCTTCCACAATTTCTGAAGGCAAGCTGTTCCATTGGCTGATTGCACTCACTGTCAGAAAATGTCTCCTTATATCCAGGTTGAATCTCTCCTTGTCTCGCCTTCAGGTGCTTTGGAAAATAGCTTGACCCCCTCCTCTCTGTGGCAGCCCCTCAAGTATTGGAACATTGCTATCATGTCTCCGCTGGTCCTTCTCTTCACTAGACTAGCCATGGCCTGTTCCTGCAACTGTTCTTTGTATGTTTTAGCCTCCAGTCCCCTAATCATCTTGGATGCTCTTCTCTGCACTCTTTCTAGAGTCTCAACATCTTTTTTATAGTGTGGTAACCAAAACTGGATGCAGTACTCTAAGTGTGGTCTTATTAAGGCTTCATAGAGTGGTCACTTGATCTTGATTATATCCCTCTGTTAATGCAACTTAGGATTGCATTGGCTTTGTTGGCTGCCGCCACGCTTGTTGCTTCATATAGAAGAGAAAGCTGCCTTTAGACATAGGCACGGAACAAAACGTTGCATTTCCCAGCAGTTCAGAAGTAAAGGAAATGTCAGATTTGAATGGAAGGCACAAGGTTTTTTTACAGAATTATGGCTAACAACTTCAGAACAGGGCAATTACTGCCTAAGGAAAGTGGAGAAAGATTTAAAAAAAAACACTTGAAGGGTGAACTTTCCCTTCTGCCTGCCCTTGGACTACATTTACAGAGACTTTTGTCATTAAAATATTCTTATTGACACAACTAAAAGAGCCATTACTCACAGATGTCTGTTGCTATAGCAATAGAAGAAAAAGGCAGTATGCTATTCAGACTTAGAAAAATAATACACGTTATCATGTCTAAAGGGATTGTCCCTTCTTTGTTTCTTTAGGGTAAGACTACTTCAGAAGCCAAGGATTTTGTATATGTTGTAACAAGGATCAACTATCATTTGAAAAGCTTTTTTAATGAAGGTCAAAATGACAGAAAGGTGGAATTAATGATGAATAAGCAAAACGTATATTATAATGTTCCAGGATATGTCCTTTTATCAAGTGAGTTCCCAATGTTTTTGGTTTCTGAAAATCTTTCTTTTATGCATGGAACTGAACATAATTTCCTAGAAAACTGCAGAAAGAATACCTTCTTCCAATATTTTCATACACTGCAGGTTATGATTTCAGAAGAAACACGATATAATAAATTTGTTAACGGTGCTGTATGTGATAGAAATATACAACAGATGCCACACGAAATATAATTTACTGCAATGGCAGAATAGAAATGCAACAAAATCACATTATATTTGCATATCACTCTTAAGCTCAATTCATGAAACAAGAACATCTAGTTAGTTTTCCACTTTCTTAGCCGGTATTTCTTCTCAGGTCCTTTTTTTCCTGATACAGTACTTAGTGTTGTATACATAAACTTTAAGCCTGTCCCTGGAAAAGGAAAATCAAAAGACTTGATTCAACCAGTAATTATTTTTCACATGTAAAAAAAATAATCAAATAGATACAGATAGTCCTCGACTTACAAAAGTTCATTTAATGACTGTTCTAAGTTATAACGGCACTAGAAAAAAATGACTTATGACCGTTTGTCACACTTACAACCATTGCAACATCCCCATGGTCACATGATCAAAATTCAGACTCTTGGCAACTGACTCATATTTATGACGGTTACAGTGACATGGGGGTCAAGTGATCACCTTTTGTGACCTTCTGACAAGCAAACTCAATAGGGAAGCCACATTCACTTAACAACTGTGTTACTAACTGAACAACCAGAGTGTTTCGCTTAACAAGTGTGGCAAGAAAAGTCATAAAGTGTGGCAAAATTCACTTAACAAACATCTCATTTAGCAACAAAAAAATTGGGCTCAGTTGTGGTCGTAAATCGAGGACTACCTGTAGAATAACAAATATGCCCTGTAGTTTTAAATGTATGTGAACTTCAAAGCTTTGAATTAAAATGCAATTGTTACATAGCACTTGCTGTGCTGCTTTCATCTTATTCGTAGAAATTCAACCACGTTTGTTTATTTTGAGATCTTAAAAGTGATAGCTATGTCCCAGGGCAGGTACAATATGTTTGTGTTAAACCTACACATGCCTCTCTTCTACAGATAACCCTGGCATATCATGACCCAAGAGAGCTGTTAACTGAGAGCTGAACAATGTTTTCTGGCCTTGTGGGTCTCTCTATATATAGACCTACAATCTGTCAGTTGTTAGGAGAAAACAATGCACTCCTGACTTGCTATTTCCTAAAGATCCTGTATATAGGACTGCCAGCTTTAATTGGTGCAGAGATTTTAGGTGGATTAGATTTTAGATAACTACCCTTGGCAATGTTTTATATATATATAGAGAGAGAGAGTCAGATATATATACCATAGAGTCAAATGCAGGTATATCTTGTTACACTATATTGGCAGAGCTGATGCTTCAAATAAAGCCAGAAGGGAGTTCTTGAGGCAAAAGTACATTTTGCGTTTTTCCCAATCTGTCAGTTTACTCTTAACACTGCACTGCACTGAGATCGCCGCTTGATAGGTTTCCACACGTTCTTTCTTGTCCTGTGCTTTGGGGAATAATCAGCTGAGCTGGATCAGTGCAGGGAGACTGAGGCATCCATTGCTTCATGTGATCAGAGAGTTCCATGGGACAGTGTGAGGGGGGGGGGCGTATCTCCTGCTTTGCAGAACCTCCCATCTACCTATCAGGTAGTGTGGCGAGTTGCTTGATGCAATGGAAGATGCCTTCTCTTTCTCTTACTCCGTCCATTGAACAATGAAGAAAATTACATTACCAGGGACAGGTGCAGAAGGAAGGTGGATATTTTTAGAGGGACATCTTATCTCATTGCAAAAATCTAGAATCACTTGATGAAATCAGAATTATTTTTCTTGTGTCTCTTTAAGAGCCCTTCAAGACAGACCAGACTAAGAAACAAAGTCATGCATGCTAAATACTCTATTATTTTTATTGAAAACTTAAGGTAACAGAATCTTACAAGTCTGAATCTCTGCCTTTATCTTCAAGAAAACTGGGGGGCGGGAGGGTAGGTTTTTTGTCCAAGATGCTTATTTGGGTTACAGTTCTGACCTGGACTCTGATTTCCTTTTTCTGGCTGTTGTCTTGGTGGCCCTTCTTTCTCCTGTTCCATACTTCCCACTACACTGCCATCTAATGGTTGTCCAGTGTTTTGCACTACAGATCTGGTAGTCCTAATTTTAAAACTGCTTCAGAATATGATATATATCAGTTACAAATGTCTAAAGTCCTTTCTTCTCAAAATGTAACATTTCCAAAACCTTCCATCTCCAATTAATTAAAAACATGATAAATAAAACAAAATCTGGCCCCTAGATAACCCCACATCTAGTCAAAGCTGCTAAACATGGGAACATGTCTAAATCTTAGAAATGAACTTAGCAGTGTGGCCTTCTACAGATTCCAATTTGCTAGACTAATTAGGATAAAAAAAGAGAACGATACTATTGATATACCACTACCTAATGGCTTTGTAGATCAGGACACTTCTCAAAATAGCTGGAGGTGGAAAAGATAAGACTTATTATTTGACTTGAAATAAATATCTGGATGATGATTTCATCACAAGAATCACATGTCCACACTGCCAACTCTTACATCATGTCTTTGAGCTATGGAGGTGGGAGGATGTCCCCAAATATAATAAGTTAATGGGGACAGTTAGCTCTCATGCTGTTTTCTGCTCATTTTTTCAGCTCAGCTGTACTTCGGGATATTCTGACTTCCAAACTCAGCAGGGGACCACTGTTTACAAATTATTATTGAAGCTTAGGAAAATGGAGTTGATTTTTGAAAAGCATGATTAGAAGGCACTTCCTCGGGTCCTCTATCTGCTGCACAAACCTCTCTGCATAATCATTTTTTCCTGTCACATCTTCATATCCTTGTACTATCGCCAGCCCACAGCCGGGGCAGCTAAAATAATAATCTTTAACCTTCCAGTTTCTTCTTCTGACATGTTTTCCCCATGGGTATCTATCATCTGGCATGCTTTGTCAGTTATGTGGTTCCTCATGTGATTGTTGTGATCTTGCTCAGTTCCTAGTGGTTACTTTAGGTTACTGTGGGCACACATTCCTCCCCCTTAGTCACTGGGCATTGCCCTTCACAGCTATTTTGACAAGAGAGACTGGCACCTGAATCTAGCACTGTAATGTGTTTAATGGTCCTTTGAAGACTTTTAAACCTGTAGTGCTTATCCTTAGTCCTGTACTCCACAGAAGATGTATTTGCACCGAGAAAGAAAGCCAAGTGCTTTTATCAATACAATACAGCTTCTCTCTTGTTTCTACCAACAAGAATTTTATATAAGGCCATTTTTTTTACTGTTTTTGTAATTTCAGAGGGGGTAATGCCAGTTTCCTTACTCCATGGGGGACTTCTAGACACAGTGGCTTTGAGACACAGCCACACACTGGCAAGACTACCATTTCCTTACAGTGTTAGTCAAGGGGGGAACCAGCTCATTATCTTTTCTTAATCATAGTTTTTGTTAAACGTTTTAAAATAATACATGGTAATATAAACCAAATTCAGAAGAAAAAATGAAAAGAATAGAAAGTGCAGAGAAAGAAAGGAGAGAGAAACAGTTAAAAGGAAAAGTGATATAATTAAAGAAGTGACTTCTGATTTTCATCACAATAACTGCAGGTAAAGTATGCGTTTCTTTTCTCCTTATAAGGTTGCATTCATATATCTCTGCTTCCTTTCACCCATTCCTTAGCCCAGGGGGTCAGCAACCCATGGCTCTGGAGCCGCATGTGGCTCTTTTATCCCTCTGCTGCGGCTCCCTGTCGCCGGTCGGTCCCACAATTGATAGGGCTTTTGGTTAGGACAGGTAGAGGAAAAAGGACGCTGTGCTAGGAGAGACTATGGTGGGAGAACTGGACTTCCGGTCAGCAGAGGAAAAAGGATGCCATGCTAGGAAGAGACACTATGGTGGGAGAACCAGACTTCCAGTTGGCTCCAGGATTGGATGGGGAGCTTCCAGTTAGGACCTTTGTGGCTCTTTGAGTGTTTAAGGTTGCTGATCCCTGCCTTAGCCATTTGCAGTCCTTAATGTTTTAATCCTCTTGTCAGCAAAAAGTTTACAAAAAGGTTCCATAACTTGGTCAGAATATATTTTATTTTAACCCTGGTCAAATAAATTGCCTTTACATTCCTTACTTTGGTTTCTAATGATCTTTAGATGCATTCAAATGCTGTCTTTGGTTTTAATCTTCTTTCCTTTCTTTTTCCAATCTTTGAAGTTGCTTCAATGTGTTAGAACTACCTCTGTTGGATGTTTAAGCACCTAAATAGCTGCCTTCCTTAGTGCAAGT
The DNA here is from genome assembly GCA_025802295.1 of Psammodynastes pulverulentus. Taxonomy (NCBI): domain Eukaryota; kingdom Metazoa; phylum Chordata; class Lepidosauria; order Squamata; family Psammodynastidae; genus Psammodynastes; species Psammodynastes pulverulentus. The sequence goes on along the minus strand of JAOYMU010000292.1, from coordinate 47,222,177 downwards.
AATGTGTAAAAACAAACCCTGAGAAATGTAGGTTTATGGAGATAGATCTATGGCATATCTCACTAATTGACGAACAGTTTGGTCTACTGATTAAGGCATCAGGCTAGAAACTGGGACACTGAATTCTAGTCCCACCTTAGGCATGAAAGCCAGCTGGCTGAATTTTGACCCGTCACTCTCTCTCTCTCTCTCTCTCTCTCTCTGCCTAACTCATCCCACACTGTGGTTGTGGTGGAGAAAATAGGACAAGGAATTAGTATTACTTATATTCACCACCTTAAGTTATTTATAAAAGTAATGAAGGCAGGATAAAAATAAATAAATACATTTCTCATTAAAATTCTCCTATGTGCAAGACTGCATGATTACATGGCTGCTCTTGTGTTTCAGCAGCAGGGCAATATTTGTTAAGTTCTGTATTTATGGACTTTGCACATGAAAAGTCAATGTACTGTCTTGTTTTTTTAGTTCTCCTAGGGCTGAACAGGGGAGAGGTCTTGGATAGAAAGGCTAACAATTCTCCAGTTGACAATTAGTCACTAAAGGAAGTCAGGAAGTTCATTCTATCATGACTGTCCTGTACCAGGGAACCTGTGGATTTTAAATTACTTTCCCTCCTGGTTTGTAACTATGTGCAACAGAGCAAATTAAAGTAAGTTCTGGGCAAGAAAAATGAACACGTACAGGAGCAAATGCAGTGTTTGGGGTAGAGAGCACAAAAGAAAAAACGGATTGGGTGAGTAATGCCAGCCCTGGGAGAACTACCAAAAGATTAACAAGAATGTATGTAGCAGAATAAATCATTTATGTTCCTGGCAGTTTCCGTAATACAATCCCTCTAGGATTTGCAACAATCAACATTATGTGGTGAGGACTTATCTGATTCACACAAAAATCCTAACTTATCAGGGGGACCTTAAGAACTAAGAATTACATAGAAAATAAAACAGCAATGAAAAGATTGGTACCATAAAAGGGTGGATATATATTTTATGTTGTAAAATTGCCCTGTCTAATCTCATGTTCACTAGACACACTGAAGTATATTACCTTTTGCCTGAACTATTATGACTGAAGATAATGAGATATGCAGTTCAATGAATCTAGTTATCTTGATTATCTTAATTAGAGATTGAACATTTGTAGCAAAACATGTCTGTATCCTTGAGACATTGCCCATCTGCAAATGACTGCCAAAACAGCAGCAAATAACAGAGATCTTAAAATAACCTATATGCTCAAACTTCCTTAGAAGCAGAATCTCTAATGAAATTAGTACACAATAGAATCGTGCCGTTTTCATGCTGACCCCATGCTGAAAACATCCTTTTAGTTTCTTGAAAAGTTTCTCACGTTTCTACAGTGGTAAAATTGATGAAAATTAGTTGGTTGCCTTTCATTCAATCATAGGGTCATTACGCTAGTAAGTTCAGCTATCATGACTCCCTTTTTTCCTTGCTAGATCCAGGACCTGAGAAAGAAACAGAAAACGTTTTGCTTCAACATTTGTTTAGTAATCCTAAAGACATTGCGTTTCATGTATCTTCTGCATTTTATGAAACTAAGGAGGGAGGGAGGAAAGGAGAGAGAGAGAGAGATGGAAGGACAGCCTGCCTAACAAAACCCAAGCAAAACCAATTCACCAAAATCATCTTCTCTGCGATGAACTCAGAACAAATTCTAAAAGCCAATGTTACATGCAAGTGAACAACTGAAATTTAGCGCGACTGATTCAACTGATTTTATTTGGAAAGGTGCTTCTGTGTAGGTACTGCATGTGTGTTGTCTCTGCCATTGTTTTCTTGTATTCCCCTTTCCCCAATAAACTCCTTCTTATAGAGAGAGATTGGTTTTAAAAGGAAATTTCTTATTATAAATTTCTTCACATGTAAGCTTGTATGATTGTAGCTCATAGCTTGCCCCTTACGGTATCTATAAGCTCCAGATTTTATTTTTTTTTAGACAAGAAGATATAAAACATTGCCATCTTTTTTTCAAAGTTTTTAATGTTTATCTAAAAGGTAAACTATTTTGTGAAAGCTCTAAAAACTCCCCATTTAAACAAATGAGGCTGTGTCAAGCCTTACCGGTTGGAATACATCAATCTTTTATAGGAGCCCATCAGTGATGTTGGCATTACCATGATTTGCAGCTCATAGCAATCACCTTCAGTCATACACTATTCAATAGAAGAGATCTATTGCTCCGTAGCTCAGGGTTGAACTGTGGAGTCCTTGGTGCTCACTGAGCTTGGTTGTTTGCTTGCAGCTGTTTCATTATCTGACTTGTTGACATCACTACCCCCCCCCCATTACTTAACTTAGTAATCTCATCTTCATCAACAAACAGGCACCAATTAATTTTTAGCTATCTGGCACTGATGGAATGCATTCATTCAGGCCATTCTACAAACCAATTCACAGGAAAAGAAAATGCATTTTTTGGTGTTATGTCTATGTGCATATATGAGAGTGACTTCATCATTTCACTATGAAACCTGCACAATTACTAGGCAGTTCAAAATAAACTCAAGCACACATACCACATACAAGAGAAGCATTTGCTAAATTCGAAAAATGAAACTGCACAAGCCTTTCCAATATGGTTAAAGCTGGGGGAAAATGAAGTTATTGATGTAGAAAAAGACACCTTTTTATTTCTTTACACATAAACTTGCAATACAAGCTTGCAATGTGTAGTTTTTACAACAAGCCCATCTCATATCCTTTTCACCACTGCTATTCTCTGGGGTCATCGGAATGAGATTTTCATCAAACCAACAGTAAAGCAAACAGACTCATGAACCAATGGATCTTTCACTGAAACCTAAGCCCTGCAGGAAAGTAATAACAAAACAGAACAACAGAGTTGGAAGGGACCTTCTAATCCAACTCCCAGTTCAAGTAGGGGATCCTATACCATTCCAGACAAATCACTGTCTAATCTCTTCTTGAAAACCTCCAGTGATGAAGCACCCACAACTTCTGTAAGCAAGCTGTTCCAATGATTAATTGTTAATGGATTCATCTTTCCCAGACAGCTTTGATTCTACTTGACTATCCTAAGAAGTTAGAAAGTTTGTGTTTCCTTTTATTTCTTCTGTCCCAAACTCCTTTACTGTCTGGCTACTGTCTGTTGCCATTTCAATTTTAAGCTCCAGTGTGTTATCATTTTTGTAAACACTGCATTTTCAGCTGAAGATCTGGATAAAAATGCTTGAAACAAATAATTGCATGGTTAGAATTTCTGCTATTCATATTAAAAGTTATTTTCTTTAAAAGTCAGTTACCAATTTATAAATATATGTTGTCGGAAATAGGCAGGGTAGAATGAGAAAGATTCTTACAACACCTGTTTGTTTCTGTTTAGATGCTTGATTTGTCAAGTCATCACACCTTTGTAACTTACACCGAAAACACAAAGGAATCCAAAATGTGGTTTGAATTGACTGTGTGGGGGAAACACCTGGATCTAAACAGACACACATAACTGGGTGTGCAAAAGTGTCATCTCAAAGCTTACCATTTCTCAGCTATTTCATCTTATTCATGTTTATCCTAGGTCTCTAGATTCAGTTTTCAGCCTCTTTTTTCTAGTTTTGGTAAATGTATATCATAAAAGAAATATTATTCTCTTTATATCTTTACACAAAAATAAAAAGACTGCATTTGCAAGCAGTTTTGGTCTGCTTTGTCACAGGGGAAGCTAAAGGCTCTTCCAAAGTTACCTTGCTGCAGCATAGAAAATAACATCTGTGTCCAAATACATTACTATATGTTGTTGTTGTTGTTTTTGAAATGCAGTATGTTTTGCTTCCCATTGTAAACTGGTGGCTTAAGAAGTCCATTTGTTAACAAAAGTGTACTTCTAGCAGGAGGAAAACATTTTGAAAATAACATTGATTTTCTCCTTAATGAATAAAGGAACATTTGAAATGCTTCAAAAAATATATTCCTGCAGATATTCTTGAGTACAAATTGTTCAACTAGTGCTTTTGTTTTGAAATGTTACCAGCTTTGTTATCCCACCGCTTCTTCTACCAAAGTCAACATATGTTGTTCTCTTCTTCAGTCCCAGCCCCACCACCAACCCACACACAACTTTTGCTTCTTAAGCAACATATTGGGCAAATGCAAGGAAGTTTATCTCCAGGATCACCCAAAAGCATCAAAAGTACAAATGGTTTCTTAAACAAAACTACTGAAATGTTCTGCCCCTGGAAGGTGCTGGTTGTTCTCAGGTTCTAATTCACAATGTCTATGGAGATTCTCAATCATCTGAGTCATGGATGATTCTGAAAGAAGCCCCGCTGCCTCTGGGGGAAAAGCATCTTTCTAACTCAGAAGAACTGAATCCAAGGAAGTTAAAGAAAACTCATTCCTAGTGGCTGCAGGTAGCTAAAAATGTAGCACCTCTTTCAAGGAAGCCACAAATCCTGTTCTTTTGGCAGCAATACAGAATAGTTAATTGTTTGAATTTTCCAGTCTAACTTGTGTATTTCTACTTCCTGGAAATCTCCCATCTAAATATTTAATATGTCCAACTCAAGAAGCCCAGACAAGATTAATATCCCAAATTGCTACAGATTCACAATCAATGGTGGGATTCAATTTTTTTTACTACTGGTTCTGTGGGCATAGCTTGGTGGGTATGGCGTGGCTTGGTGAGCGTGGCAGGGGAAGGATATTGTAAAATCTCCATTCCCTCCCCATTCCTGAGGGAAAGTTACCACCGGTTCTCCGAACTACTCAAAATTTCTGCTACCGGTTCTCCAGAACTGGTCAGAACCTTCTGAATACCACCTCTGTTCACGATGCAAGGATGGGAAGCTAAGTCAACCTTGAGCCTGGTGAGATTTGAACTGCCAAATTGCTGTCAGCCGGCAGTCAGCAGAAGTAACCTGCAGTACTGCACTCTAACCACTGCACCACGATTGTCTGGTGGTGCTGCAGTACTAGTGGCACAAAGAGGCTATAGACATGGATGGTATAAAGAAAGCAAAACTATGCCAACTCTGGAACTGATGTGCTGATTTTCCCATCCCTTAATATCAGCGGGAAGAATCTTGATATTGGTGAAGAATCAGGGGGTAATATGAATATGTAATTGCTTTCATTTGGATTTCCTGAGATTCATCTTGTTTATGACTCACAAAATAAAAATGGTCACAGGGCTGGCATCAGCAACTTGGCTGGAACAATTAAATCCTAGAATGACTCAGTGTGCCAACGGCTTTTTATAAAAGTTATATTATGAATCTGGATCATGAAGCTCCATTTTAATTTCACAACACCTGAAAGTCATGCTGTGTTCATTTTAAATATTCTGAGAAATTAAAGTGACAAGTCTCAGGCATTTTGGTGTCCAGATGCTAATGTCTCTCTCAAACCAAACAGATCCATGGTTAGAAAAGGGGGTCCATTGCCCTTAAAGGTGCCCTTAAAGATGCCTTTAATCTCTAATATATTGCTGTTAGCATGTTTGTCCACTACCTTTTTAGGAGAAAGAAAACAAAGACTTTAGTATTAATATTTTGTGCTATGCAAGACAAACTAGAATGTTTAGTATCATTTTCATATAGATGAATTCCTAGGTAACAGGTGAGAGAAAATAAAACTCAAAGAATGCCTTTATCTATTGCTTCTCATGGAGGATTTAAAGCACTGAGTTTCTGAAACATGTAACTTGCAACCATATTTAATTTCTATGAAATCATTTAAATATTCCTGGAAAATGCTTCTAGTGTAGTGAAAGATATGCGTTAGATATGAAACCTTATACATAGTGTTGCCTTCATTAAAAATCAAAATGGTATTCAGCCAAGAAAAAAAAATCAGTGATATCTTAAAGTCTAACCAATAGCATTTTAATATGCTATTTTGCTATTTTCATCACGCATTAATCAGATCCAAGTAAAAATCATAAGAAGTAATTGTTCTACTCTTATCTGCCCTGATAAAACACTGCTTGGAATAATGTCTCCAGCTTTAGTCATCAAAGTTTAAAAAGAACAATGACAAATTGGAGCAAGTTCAGAGGAAGTCTACCAAGATCATGAGCGTGAACGGGCTGGAAATCATGATGACCCATGATGGACGGTTAAAGGATCTGGATATGTTTGGACTACAGAAGAGAGAAAAACCTCTCAATGTACAAAGTTTGGCATGACTTCCATTTCCTTTTGGTGTTTGTGGGGGGATGAGACTTTTCTATTTTCAGATTCTATACACAGTATACAGGGCCGCCAAAAGGATTATTAAGTGCTGGAATAAGATATTGCGCATGGAAGAGCATAACAAATTTTGAAGTCGATTGGCTATTCTTTCCTGGGACACACCCACAAAAGTCCGCCTTGATTAGTGGGCGGGAGTTGGTCCCAGTCGCAAACTTGGACAACAAACTTTCGCTGCTCTTTTTACCTCGGGTGGGGGGGACAAAGCAAGATGGCGGAACTAGGAAAAAAGTATTGCGTGTACTGCTTTGGCTGAGGTCAGCTCGCTTCATTCCGCTGCACCGAATGTACCAACATTGAGCTTTGCCCCGAATGCTTTTTAAAAATTTGGTTTTGTAAAAATTTTTTTAAAAAATCTCCTCTTCACGGGCCCCCTTTGAACTCCATGGGCCCCAGAACAATGTTCTGGCTGCACCCCCCTCTCCTCAGGCCTGACTGTATATCTTGCATGGTGTTTTCAGTTAATATTGACCACCAGAAGGCAGTACATAACTAATCCTTAATGGGAGGGAGACCATCACAGTTGTTATAGCCAGATCTTATTCTAGGAGCTATCATACTTCATAAATGAATGTATGACAAAATGTAAATCTTAAAGAGAACTTAATAGAAGGTAGACTGTTTTATACCATTTTATCAGAACCCCTGCCACTCTGTTCAGCATCTGGACCTAAATAAAACTCCTAAAACTAATGAATTGCATATAGTTATCTAAAATGGAATGTTAATGAATTGGCCGAAGGTTTGAGCCAACGGAATAAGATCTGGCTATGTACAGGTAGTCCTCGACTTATGACCACAATTGAGTTCAAAATTTCTGTTGCTAAGTGAGACAGCAGTTAAGTGAGTTTTGCCTTATTTTACCACCTTTCCTGCCATAGTTGTTAACTGGATTACTGCAGTTGTTAAATTAGTAACACAGTTAAGTGAATCTGGCTTCCCCATAGACGGTGTTTGTCAGAGGGTCACAAAAGGTGATCGCATGACCCCGGGACAGAACCATTGCACCTTTTGTGACCTTCTGACAAGCAGAGTCAATGGGAAGCCAGATTCACTTAACCACCGTGTTACTAACTTAACAACTGCAGTAATTCATTTACCAACTGCGGCAAGAAAGGTCATAAAATGGGGCATATTTCACTTAACAAATGTCTTGCTTAGCAACATAAATTTTGGGTTCAATTGTGGTCGTAAGTGGAGGACTGCCTGTAAAAACAAGAAATATAAACAATAGCCATATTTCTGAGCAAGAAAGAGCTGTCGGTAAGTGGATAATACAGTATCTTTATTAAGATCAATAAAGATTGCAGAAGAGAACAGAAGTGTAAATTGTCCATATGTTTTCAGTGGTGAAGAGCTTATATAAATCAGGCTAATGTTTTATCCAAGAACTTCACTTTAAAGTCACTCTCAAGAGACTCAAGTTTGAATGTTGTAATTTAGTGGTCCCCAACCTTTTGGGCAACAGGGATCAGTTCCGTGGAAAAAAAATTTTCCACGGACCGGGGAGATTGTGGTTTTGCGTGCTACCTAGATCCCACAAATGTGCAGATGAAACTTCACTAGCTTGTGCAATCCAATTCCTAACAGGCCATGGACCAGTAGTGGGCCACGGACCGGGGTTGGGGACCCCTGCTGTAATCAATGGAATGTTTTGAAGATTTATTGAGGGAAGATTGCCAGTGTTATAGGCAACACACTTGGTCTTCAAAATCTCCTTTTGCCTCTATTGATCAAAGCATTGCAGGGCGAATATGGTAACCTGGCTTAATCTATTATTCCTTGTCCATAAATACTAATTTAACTTGTCTTTGCATGACTAATGATGCTTTGTATTTTTAATCTGCACAATAAAACAGTAACATATTGAAAGAATCAAACAACAAATACATATATCACAAGATATTTACCCTTGATATTCACTTACCCTTGAATATCTGCTTTATTAACCTGAAACATTTTGAAAATGGTTTGTAGTTAAAAGTAGTGAGAGTGATATACACAGTAGGATATTACTTTCAGATGAACTTATCAGCAAATTACCCTGTGGTAATTACCCTGTGGTAATTTGTGGGCTGATCAGAATGAGATTGTTTTTAATTAATGTATAGTTTTGATTCCCATTTTTATACTTTCCATTGTTTATTAGAATAACCAGTGTTGTTCATAGGAATAACACAGCAGGACCTATCTTTTTAGAAGCAATAACGATGATATTATCTGGCATCCTTTCAAGTTTCTATTTACTCTTCAAAGTGTTGATGTACTGGGTAGATGTATTTTCCTAGCAACAATATACTGTTTTGAGCTATGCCAGTTATTATTCAAAATGTTTTGGTTTGAGTTGGTCTTGGATAGGTAGTCAAGATGACAGCTAGATAAACACTGTATATAAACACTGTATATAAAAATCTGCATTTTGGGATTCTCCTGGAAAGCTATGGGGGCTGGCTCTGGACAAATGCCTGCAATTCAAAATTTAGCACTACAGCTGAGACTGTTGCACATCTATGCATAAATATATTACAGGTGGGTCTTCGCGTGAACTAAAATAATTATGGCAAAGCCAATTTCTTATCTTTACAATGAGTCAGAAAGGAACATTACCAGGCTACTGATTTACACACACACACAAATAACTAAATGGAACTATTGTAAATAAATGCAATCTCTTTCAATCTTTGCCCACGCAACCCTTTTGCCTTATTCCCAGAGACAATCACACAAGTCCTTTCTAGAAATGTACTCATTTACTTACATTTTTAATCCAGCCAAATAGTAGTTCTTCCATGTTAGAAGGATGAGGGTTTTTTTTATCAATGCATGATGTGAATTAAATGGAAGACCCATTTCTGAAATCCTGCAGTAAAGCTGAACAGATATCAATAGTGTTTGCTTCAGTTTTAACTAGTACCCATGCAACAACCAGCATTCTCTTCTGTGTTGTGTGTTTCTGTTCACAAGCATTGCCTTACAAATTCTAGCATGC
>JAOYMU010000292.1:47157929-47167944 GCA_025802295.1 Psammodynastes pulverulentus | reverse complement strand
GTTTTTATCTATGTTGTTACCCGCCCCGAGTCCCGTGTGGAGATGGGGCGGGATAGAAATCTAATAAATGAAATGAAATGAAATGAAATTTAGCAACAGAAAATTTGGGCTCAATAGAGGTCATAAGTCAAGGACTACCTGTTCAAGAATTAAAGCAGTAGGCTCCTTTTGATGTATTTATCTTTACTTTAGGCATATTTTTTACTGAGCTGATTAACATGATGGCTCATGCATTCTAGATGTCATCCATTTCAGGTTTTATAATATAACCTCTAGAATACCCCTCCTTGTGTTATACACTATTCACACAAGTAAACCTCTCCCCAAAGAGTAGTTCATGTGGGTCAGCCATGTGTTAATATCTAAATAGCTTCTGATTAGACACCTCCTTACAGTTCAACATCAAAGTCCATATGTTCCTCTCCAGATGGAATAAACGAAAACAGCTCTGAGGCACTGGAGATTCTGTCTCCCTTCAATTTCTCATACTGTTCTAAAGCAGTGGGGTACTCAGAGTGGACCTTAGAGACAGAGCCAAGGCTCACCATCACTTGGGGTGAAGGAGAAATGAGCATCTGCCAGGAAAACAGAATGGATTAGTACAGGGGTTGGCAACCTTAAACACCCACAGAGCCATTTGGAACCATTTCCCACAGAAAAGAAAACACTGGGAGCCACAAAACCTACCGGGGTTGAAAAACTCAATAAATCATATGCCAGCGGGTGTCACAAATTGGCGATTGTGACACATATTTTGAGTGACAGGGAGCCGCAGCACAGGGACGAAAGAGCCACATGCGGTTCCAGAGCCACAGGTTGCTGACCCCTAGGCTAGTAGCACTCTTAACAAGGGTGTGTGGGAAGAAAAATTAAGACTGTTGGATTTTCAAGTCAACTCATTAAGAGAAAAACTCCAAAGTTCAAGCCTAAGATTCCTCTTCTGGAGGAATTCTTCAATATCAGAAGAAAATTGTCAGGAGGTGCAAAAGGAAATCAAGGCCACTCTCATTTCTTCCTTAAAAGCCCAATTCCTAATCTGCGCTTCTGCTCAGCCAGCCCAGCGGGTTGAACGGGGCTTGTTCCCAACAAAAGGTACAAAGTTTTGCAATGCTTTTTCCAAAGAAATACTGCAACCTCCCTCCCTTCCCGTGTAGAGAAGCCACGGCTGCAGTGCCCGCGTTGGAGGCAGAGCGGTGCTTCCTTGTCTCAGTCAACCTTTCAAACCGGCTGTGTTTACATTCTGCTGACAACTCCACGTTGCCGAGGTTCTCTCCCTTTTCATTGGCTGGGGCGCGCCGCTTGACTCCGCCCAGGGGCGGCGACAAAGCGCCAAACAAACCAGCGGGCCCGGCTGAAACCCGGGGAGCGGCGGGTTCCCCGAGGCTCAGCTGCGCCTGATGGCCTTAAGGCGGGTTGGGAACCCTTATATCCCGCACGTGGGAACGAGGAAAGAGTTTGGGAAGAGGACGCGCGAGTCTTACCTCGGGCAAACGCGTCTGACAAGGGGTTTCGTTTTTATCCCTTGTGGGCTTATTCCCCGGGTACAAACCTGGCATCTCACCCGGCATTTCCAGGGAGAGACTGATCCTCTCGGAGCTACCGGGCTGGCACCACGCTGCCACCGCTGGGTGGTCAGCCCTGCAGGGAGCCGCTCGAAGCGGTGATGTCAGCAAAAGCACATTTGGCGGGACTGGAAGGGGAAGGGAGGACGCGCTTGGCCGCTGGCAGGGATTTGAACGTCGCACTATTGCGCCATCGCCGGGTTGGTTGGCGAGGGGGAATAAAGCAGCCTGGAGCAGAGCACCTCCGGCTCGCGCTTCCTTCTGCGAAGCGCGCCAAGCGGGTGCAGGAAAGAGACAAAACCCACCACCGCGGCCCCGGTTTTGCGGAGCGGCTTTCAAAGTCTTCCTTCCCTCCACCTGCAAAGGGGGAACAGCAGCCCCAGACTAAACGGGGCTCTCGTTGCCGGAGTGAAGGGGATTCGGCCTTCTGTCCCGGAGGTAACCTCCCCGGCCCTGGATGCAGGTTGAAGCGCCCGGAGGAGCAGGCGGGCGGGAGAATCCGCAGCCCGGGAACCGCAGGCGCGGACTGGAGGGACGAGCCGGGAGCCGCGCTAGCGCATGCGCAGACGTGGCCCATATAGAGCCTTGGCGCCGGCGCCAGCTGAGAACAGTTCAGTTTCTGCGCGGCTGAAGCGGCTGAGGTGCGGTGCGTGGGGGCTCCGGCGGGGAAGGGGCAGAGGATGCCCGAGGGGGCTCCGAAGGGAGGGTTGCCGTGCCCGGGTTCACTCCCCACCCCGGTTTTCCTCTGGCACGCGGGGGAGCGCTGGGTGGGGGAGCGGCTGTGGAGATGCTTTGGGGGGGGCTGCGCCCCAAGATTCTGAGGGGGGTCTTTAGGGGAGCCACGGGGAGGGGGCATCCCTGATCGATTGGCAGTGGGGCCGAGGCGCGAGTCTGCTCGCCAGGGGGAAGGAAGCCAGAAGGCGGGATGCACGCCCGCCAGCTCGCCGACTTGCATTTTGGAGGGAGAATGAGGCGGGGAGGGCGAAATAACGGGGATCCCCAGCCCATCCGACCTCGGGGAGGTCAGCTCGGAGGGTGTCGTGGCGGGAGAGAGGGGTGTCTGCCCCTCGGGTGGAAAAGGGCTGCTTCTGGGTGGTTTCCTATCTCTATTCCACCACCCGCCTCCCGGCCGGAGGGAATCCCGGGTATGAGAAGAGGCGATTTTGGGGAAGTCTGGGTCTGGGGAGTCTGAGTTATGCGAAGTGGGGAACTATGAGCCTTCAGTGTAGGGGATATCCTAAGGTAAGCCCCAGCTCGATCGGCCTGCCTTTGCTGGGAGTGCCAGATATTTTTGGAGGGAGAGAGCCGGACTCCCTCCCGCGTTGCAAGAGGGTGGAGGGGGGGAAACCCGCCCGTTCATTTCCCGGGCTGCCCCAGCACTTACCCTTCACACACCCCCCCCCCCCAACTCCAGATGGGGTGCCGGGCATGCGCGGAGGTGGAAGGCGCGTTCTCACCAGAAGGCGGGAGAGAGAGCCAGTTTGGGGAGGGGGGGCTCGTTTGTTCTCCAAAATACCCTCCCACCCCCAAGTATTTGCCCGGGGGGGGGGGGTGTCGAAAGACTGGCTCTTGATCGGTGCCGTCCTGGGGTAGGGGAGGTATATGGGTGTCCGGACTTGCTCTATTTGGAGGGAAAACTTAATGCAAAGAGTGGGGAGGAATCGGGGTTCCTAGAGTCCCCTTGGAGCACTTCTGTCAAAAGTCTCTCTTGGACTATCGGGGTGCGACAAATGAAGCACTTTTTCTGCCCCGAATAAGTAACCGAAGGCGGGAAAGGTTTCCTGGTCTCTTGTGTGACTCTATTTAAAGGGGTGTTTCCACCCCACCCTCGGTTCCCGCTTGTGACCTCCCCTCCCCCTTGTAAATTTAGCAAGGCGTTATTGCACCCACTTCTCCCTTTTACTTGTATTCCCCCCCGGACCCAGCACCCCATGTCAGCGGGTTAAGAGTGGCGACAATCGGGACTCGGGTGGACATAGGGAGGACGCTCAGAGAAGGAAGCCTTGCTGCTGTTGCCGCCTTCTTCACTTACCCGCTCTCTGCAAATTGGCGCGGGGTTGTTAAGAGCGGAGAAATGGGGGCATTTGAAGAGCTCCTGCCTCCGCTTGAAGAGCAAAGGATCAGGCCCCTTCCCGCCCAGCCGAAAGAGGGGGAGGGGTGGTGGTATTGAAATTTTGTTTTGTTTTTGGTTTCCTGAACAAGAGAAACCACAATGTATCTGTTTGTAGTCATAATGAGCTACCATAATAATGGATAAAATAAAGGCTAGGAGTTGTACAGGAGTCAGTATGTATATCTGTGCCTAGAAAAGTTTCAGGTACAAAACCGGCCCCTAATGAAGGTATAGTTCTAGTTCTTAAACTGCTAAGATTTTCAGTATATATCCTCTGTATCTGTATCATTTAATATTGTATTATAAAGTTCTCACTTCATTGTAACAAATATTGTACAGGGCTATCATATTTGTAGTTGCTTTGGAGAAAAGAAACAGAAGGTGCCTCAAGCAGGATCTTTAAATATAGTACAAAATGGCTACTGTGAGGCAATAAATAGAAGTAGGTGAACCTGAAATTGACTAATGCTTGCAAAAATGGAAAGGTAACCTTTACTTCTAAGGGGTTAGACTAGTGTTTCTCAGCCTTGGCAGCTTGAAAATATGTGGACTTAAACTCCCAGAATTCCTCAGCCAATAATTCTGGGAGCTGAAGTCCACATATCTTGAAGTGGCTATGGTTGAGAAATACTGGTTTAAAGAAATCTGTTATCTGAGGTTGAGACAGTGTGCCAGTCTCCCAATTCAATTCATCTGTTTCACACATGCAGAAATTTTCCACGATGAAACATGACTGTTGTGGGCAGTTTGCCCAATGAATTTTCTTTTCCAAGCCCAGGCTTTTTAGGAGGAACAGGAGCCTGCCTTTCTGTGGAGCACTTGTTTGTTCTGGCTGTAAATTTCAGAACCTAGATTTCAGAAATATGTATTTGGATGTGCCACACATTTGTGCATTGGTCCTTTGTTGTCCTTTATGTTACTGTAGCAAGCTTTGGTGCAGTATGCAGTTCGAATGCATACATAGAGACAAGTTCCCCACTAGTGGGGCACAAGTGAAGCACTTTTTCAGAATAAGTAACTGAAGGCCGGAATTTTTACAAGCTAGTATTTAGTGGCAAAATTGTGGCTTTGAATTAACTTCTGATCTTCTGTTATTTGCAGGGAAATAATCTGGAATTTCAAATAAGATGTCCAGGCGAAGGTAATGATCACTTTTATAATATACAATGCAAGTAAAGCAATGCACACTTCTAGGTCTTTGATGGAATAAAATATCTTCCCTTTCTGCAGTAGCCGTTTGCAAGCTAAACTGCATCAGCCATGCCAGGTCACATCTCCAGAAGAGCTGCAGGTTCCATTGTCCCTTCAGAACAGAAAAAGGAAATCGATGCAGGTGGGTTGGAATTTTAAGAGTCACATATAGAAAAAAGTTTGTGTATGAACTGGGGTGGCCTTATGCAAAGACTAGTGAATAATTCAATACAGTGTAATCAAGATCACGGAAAGTTTTAATACCACTTTATAATGCCTTGGTAAAGCCATACTTGGAATACTGCATTCAGTTTTGGTCGCCACGATGTATAAAAGATGTTGAGATTCTAGAAAGAGTGCAGAGAAGAGCAACAAAGTTGATTAGGGAACTGGAGGCTAAAACATGAAGAACGGTTGCAGGAACTGGGTATGTCTAGTTTAATGAAAAGAAGGACTAGGGGAGACATGATAGCAGTGTTCCAATATCTCAGGGACTGCCACAAAGAAGAGGGAGTCAAACTATTCTCCAAAGCATCTGAGGGTAGGACAAGAACCAATGGGTGGAAATTAATCAAGGAGAGAAGCAATTTAGAACTAAGGAGAAATTTCCTGACAGTTAGAACAATTAATCAGTGGAACAAGTTGCCTCCAGAAGTTGTGAATGCTCCAACACTGGAAGTTTTTAAGAAGATGTTGGATAACCATTTGTCTCAAGTGGCATAGGGTTTCCTGCCTAAGCAGAGGGTTGGACTAGAAGACCTCCAAGGTCCCTTCCAACTCTGTTATTCTAATACTTTTAAAACCCTACATGGCATGGGGCCAGGTTGTCTTGGGTACTGTTTTTGTCCCATCATATCAACCCATCACACCTGGTCAGGTAGGGAAGAAATGTTGCAGACCCCATTGGTTAAAGAATTCCAACTAATCCAGGAAGAAAGCCTTTGCTGCCATTGCCCCCACCCTGAAAAAATCTGCTAATTCTTCTAATCCAACTAACTACCAAAGTCTACTCAGCAACTTCCCTGAAGTCATAAACACAGAATTAAAATTTGAAAATATGATCATGGAAACTTAAACCATCAAAAGTTACAGGGCCCAACTTGAAAGGGTTCAATTTATTTTTTTATTTTTAATCAATTTAATTTATTTGCTTAAGCAAATAAAGTGACTTACGACGGTTTTTTCACACTCATGATCATTGCAGCATTCCCATGGCAATGTGATTAAATTTAATTTTTTATGGGCTATCCAAGAATTCCTCCCCCACCTATCTTAAAAGCAGTTGCAAAGTACTGTGTGAATAACAACATAATTATATTATGATTCTGAACCACTTGGCTAAGGAATCTACCTCCAACCTTTTCACATACCTGAAGTGCAACCTAAGACTACACAGGACAGCCCTAAACCCACAGTTCAGCTTACACTGTTTGGAGACCTATACAAACCCAAATACAGAAGCCCTTTGTCTCTTCTTTTTCCAGATGGTCCTGTCTGGGCCGAGCAGAAGCTTCCAAAGAGCCCTTCCCTTTGTAGAGAGCAAACGCAACAAATAGTATTATCTTACAGCAAATACAGTACAGCCTTCTCGCCAGGTGATCCTTACAGCTCAAACAATGTCAGATTTGTGCAAAGCATTTTTGTTTTCAACAAGTGAAATTTCAGCAAGTCATGCTGTCTCTGAGCAGAATGGAGCTGATATCGTTTCCATGCTAATGCAGCTGTTTCGGAATATTTTTTCACAAATAATATTCTTGCAGCACTGTTCCCCAAGCTCCTGAATCCACGCATAAATTTTATTTATATATCTATTAGATTTTTTTTTAAAAACCCCACCTTTCTTATTCAAGACAGTTGAACATACATATAAATCCCCATGTACAGCATTATTATACCTGTAGGAAGTTCCTATTTAAGAAGATTGACAGTTATAAACTGAAATGGTTTTCTGCTCATCTCTGTAGGTTTACATCATTTATGGACTGAGATAGAAAGACAGACAACAGTTCATAGCTAAGTAGAAAGTTGAAAGTGGATCTTTCCATCCTGCTCAGAGATCCCACCAACTAATAATATTCCACTGGTGACAGACTGCACATTAAAATTTTTTGAGGCTGAACATCTAGCATCAATCATTGGCAGCAAGAATGACGTTACTATTAGTTACTACTGAACTCTAAAATACCTTCCAAACTTATATTCTAATCTTAACAGTTGACCACACTGGTTAAAATGTATAGAAAATTAAAAAAAATGCATAGAATAAAAAATTTGTGGAAGATTATTTAACAGAAAAGTCCTCGATTTATGACTGTAATAGAGCCTGGAGTACGGTTGCATCTTGTGGTGGTCATTAAGCATTTAACCTTGCCTTATTTTATGACTGTTTTTTGTGGCAGTCATTAAGCAAATACTGCAGTTGTTAAGCAAACGCTGGAGTTGTTAAGCGAGTCTGTTTTTCCAAATAGGTGTTTTTTTCCTGGAACCCAGAAAGAAATCGACAAGAATGACACAATTCACCGTCTTGATATGTTGCAAAAGGCCATACATGCTAGTAGTGGGTTGCCAAGCACTCAAAATGCAGTTATGTGATTAGGGGAGGGGGGTTGTATGCAACCAGTGGAACTATGAAAATGGGTTGTACGTACATATGGGAGGCCCCTCCTAACTTTGAACAGTTGCTAAGCGAGGACTGCTGTAGTGATCACCCACAAAATGTCCATTTTGAAAATATCTTGCTATGAAATAATTTTATTAATGTAATGTGATAAGTTCATGCACTTTCCATTCTGTAATCTGTCTTCCATGACGCGCTGTTGTTGACCTTGAAATTAATCTCAAACAAAGGATCATCAGTAGGATTAAAAGAGCATGAAAGGCTGGATTGGGGCTTATCAAGAAGTTGAGATCTATCACGAGTGATTTCAATTGCATTTCTCTAATGCACTGAACCAGATCTTATGCAGAATCATTAGAGAGAAACATGGCTTCCCAAACTTGTAACAGTAAGGAGGAATGAAAACGGACTTGGGCCAGGAGGCAATGTTTTCCAAGCTGCCTCCCTTTTCTGTCCTATGCTAACCTCACTCTCCTTTTATACAATCTTAAAAACCACAAAATATCACATTTCATTTTCCAATGTGTTCTACGTATTTTGTTGAAGCCATCTTCTTCCAAGGAACATGGGACACCATATTTTTCTTTCCTCCCTTTCTTATATATTATTTCACCTTCCCATCTACTTGCCAGAAGGTTATTAAGAATGGGTGGTTGAGTTTGCATTATGAGAGGAAAGAAAAAGACCAGAAAAACCTTGTGGAAACAGTGAAAGTGTAGAGTTTATACAGTAGAAGATGGTCTGCTTCCAGTGGTGGGATTCAACAAGTTCGCACCTATTCGCGAGAACCGGTTGTTAACTTTCTAAGCAGTTCAGAGAACCAGTTGTTGGAAGAAATCTCCTTTTGTTTTTTTTCCCACTTTCCAGGGTTAATCCTGTAAGGAAGGCAGGAAGGAAACATTCTGGGGTTGTTTCTAGCCTCATCTTTCTTGTCCTGCTTACAGAAGCTGCCTCTCGGTTAACCCGTAGAACAGCTCAAGGTTCTTGGCAGGACGCCCAGACTTAATGTCGCCTGAGCTCCACCCAGTCACATGATCACCCAGCCACGCCTACCCAGCTGGTCATAGGGCAGAGAACTGGTTGTTCAATTATTTGAATCCCACCACTGGGCTGAGGGAAAAGAGGAAGTGTATGCTTAATGTACATTTACAAATAGCCATGTTGTAACATTGAGGTGAATGGAATGGAAAACTGCCCCTGTTGCTAGGACAGTATGGTCAGATTCCGAAAGTCATATGATTTGTGGTTTTAAGGCAGGGGTGTCAAACTCAAGGCCCGCAGGCTGGATGCATTCCATGAGGTGTTTAAATCCAGCCCATGAGTCTGGCCTGGCAATATCAAGGGAAAGGCCTGCGGTGCCTCTGGAGGCTAAAACGGGCTGTGTGCCTTGTTTTCACCCTCCATGGCTTCCTGCAGCACTCTGCCTGCTGAAACCAGGCTGAAAAATGGGCCCAAAGCAGGCCTAAAAACGAGCTAAAATGGGCTCAAAACTGGCTCAAAATGGGCTCAAAACTGGCCCAAAACAGGCCAAAAATGGGTCCCAAAACAGGCTAAAAATGGGCTCAAAACAGACCCAAAACAGGCCAAAATGGGCCCAAAACAGGCTCAAAACTAGCCCAAAACAGGCCAAAAATGGGCCCAAAACCAGGCCCAGAAACAGGCCTAGAAACAGGCCCAAAACACGCTGAAATTGGCCCAAAGAAGGCCAAAAAACAAGCCAAAAAGAGCTCAAAAAAGGCCCAAACAGGCTGAAAAATAGGCCCCAAACAGGCTCAAAAGTGGCCCCAAATAGGCCCCAAAACAGGCCCAGAAACAGGCCCCAAACCAGCTGAAAATGGGCCCAAAACAGGCTCAAAACAGACCCAAAAATTGAACAAAAATGCACTGAAAATGCCACAGACCGTTTTCCGCTGGCAGAGTTCTGTAGGAGGCCATGGAGGGCAAAAACGAGGTGCAGGTGGACCGTGTGCCAACCCTCATGCCCTACTTTGGCCGGCAGGGTGCTGCAGGAGGCATCTGTTCCACCCCTCTCTTGCCCCCCCTCTCCCCCTCCCGGTTGCTGCCCCTCCGCCACCGCCGACCCGCAGAAGAGAACCAATAAACTTCTGAATCGTAAAGTGAGAGTTTTGTGGTATGCGGTCTGTTCAATTGTTATTAAATGCAGCTGTGCTCATGATTTGGTTTTCGTTCCCCTGAAAGGTGCAAAAAACCAGGTCACACCTGAAGGTCCAATTAAACCGATTGCACAGGAATCTTCTCAGCTAATGGTTAGCACCTGGTTGGAGTTAGATCAGAGTCAATGGAATTCAAGAGAGGTTGAACTTACTGTGTGTTACTTTCTGCTTTCTAAAGCTATTTTCTAAAGCACCTGTAGGCCAGACAAGAAATAATGGATGGACACTGAACAAGGAGAGATTCAACCTGGAAACAAGGAGAAACTTTCTGACAGTGAGACCAACCAACCCATGGAACAGAAGTTGCCCCCGGAAGTTGTGGGAGCATCTTCACTTGAGACCTTCAAGAAGAGATTGG
>JAOYMU010000292.1:47140750-47154247 GCA_025802295.1 Psammodynastes pulverulentus | reverse complement strand
CAGCCAGCTATGCTGGCTGGGGAATTCTGGAAGTTGAAGTCCACAAGTCTTAAAGCTGACAAGTTTGGTCATCCCTAGCTTATGGTATGGTTCCAACCCCAGGTATGCTTATTTTGCATGTGAAGAATTATTAGAACAAAATCAAGCAAAGATACTTTTTTACTTTATTAGTTTTTATTTAAAATTAAGGGCATGTAATATGAAAATGAAATTTTCACCCACTATTCAAAATGTTCTTTGCTTTGCATTTCGTTACAGGTATGTGAAGTATACACACTTCATAGAGAAACATTCTATTTGGCCCAAGACTTTTTTGATAGGTTCATGTTGACTCAGAAGGACATAAATAAAACCATGCTTCAGCTTATAGGAATTACAACCCTGTTCATTGCTTCCAAGCTTGAGGTAAGTAGAGACATGCGATACATTTCTACAGCTACTTGGTTATACTTAGTATTGGGGTAGAATTAAGGGGTTCCCATCTGTGTTTGAGATCAGGTAAAATAGTCTCTTCTGAAAGAAAAAAGTATTTCAGGAAACTGAAAATATCCATATGATTCCCCTTTCATAGGCTGTAGGAATATTTCTGACCTAAACTCACTAAAAACAAAGCACTTATGGTCAGCTTTTAAGATGTCCTGCTAATTCTTTTTTTTTTTTCATTTGGGAAGATAATGCATGTGAAACATATTGCCATGTCATTTTACTCAGTATATGGAAACTCATTTAAGTTAAATAACTGAGATTTCTAGATATTTGGAAAGCTATAGATATCCTAGCATAACCGACAGTTTTTGTAGATTGGGTTTTTTTTACATTTTGCAAGGTTAGGGCAGTTTTGAACCAGAGATAGGAGAATTACCAGTGGATTTCTGATATAGCTGGGATTGCATAGGATCACTGCTATTTTACATAATAGATTGTATCTATGTAGCCAATTATGTTTCCTGTGGGAAATTAAAAAAAAAACAGTAATTGAATTGAGCTTCCAAGCTGTAAAACTAATATATATATATTTATAGTGCATAGGGATATAGAAAACTCTGATCATCAGTTCTGCAGTCTGTTTTAACACTGTTTCTTCTTTTTTTAAAGGAGATATATGCTCCTAAACTGCAGGAATTTGCCTATGTTACTGATGGTGCTTGCAGTGAAGATGACATTATAAGGATGGAACTAATTATACTAAAGGTAAGCAAACCAGGATGCTAACAATTTGAGCTCTTCTTTCTGAAACTGATATACTAGGAATTAATTTACCAACCTCTTATCTGAACTGCTTTTAAATACTGCTTTATAAATGCTATGTCTTAATTCATGTCTTAAAGTTATATATTACTAATCAGCTGGGAAACATCCTCTTTAAAAGGAAAATGAGTTATTTTAAGCACAGTTACTTGGCGGATACTACCATTCTTTTTCAGGCTGAGAGATGTCCTTAGCTTTTGAGTAGAATTCTACTCAAATGGTCATGCTCCTAAATGTAGCTGAAATTAGAACAAACAAATAAATGAATCAATCTTGATTGTGTGATTTAAGTGAATATACATTAAATTAACATAGTTATATCGCCATATATTTAATAATTTTCCCATGGTCTCATAAATTCAGTTAGAAATCTGTGGTAAATTTCAGGGGGAATCTGGAGACTTTGGAGGTCTCATGTAGATCTAGAATTTCAGATTGTACAGTTGACCTATGCAAAAAGCTTTGGTTTGAATGGTCATCCTTTCCACTAACGTTACACATTGAAAAATTAGTTGGCTGTTAAAGATGAAAATAAGAACTTATTTGTCAATGACATGATAAAGAATGCTACCTCTTCTGCTGTTTGTGAGACTAAAATAACGAAAGCTTATTTACTTAAACAATATCACACAATTTGAAAGCTAAACCACTGCAACAGCCCTATAAACATGTTTTAATATTTGTAGGCTCTTAAGTGGGAGTTGTGCCCAGTAACAATAATCTCCTGGCTGAATCTTTATCTTCAAGTGGATGCAGTGAAGGATGCTCCCAAAGTGCTACTACCTCAATATTCTCAGGACAAATTTATTGAAATAGCACAGGTAGGTTTCTGTTTTAGTGTACATGGCATGTAAAGCCGGGAGAGCAACTGATATTACTGACAGTAAAACTATTGTCATTCTAGATAGCATTAGGAATGTAGGACAGGAAGCCATAATATGGAATTGCTTTATGCTCTTACCTATGAAGTTAATCATGCTTCTTTTCCATTTGCATCTCTCTTTTCATTGTATGACCTCTAATACATTGTTCTCTGGGGATAAGACATGTTGCTTTCTTTAGAATTCTTTTAGAGGCCTAATTTTTCTTAAAACTATATTCTAAATCTAAAGAGATTTTACAGCAGTCAGCAGTTGTAAAAGATTTTTTAAAATGCATAGCATATTGAATTCTTGTAGTGTAGATGTAAAAAAGAACCAGTTTTAACTTTCTTTGGAATGTGACAAAGAAAGATAGCATTACCTGTTAAATCTCTATGTATTAAACCAGCTATAATTGTAATTCATAACTATATAAAGTATTTACAGGTAGATTTTTGTTTGCTTTGCATCAGATACACAAACGTTCTCGACTTCATAGTAAAAGTGAATGATTCCCTATCAAAAAGAAAAAAGCTGGGAGACAGCTTTATACTAACTTAGTTAAGATACTAAAAATAAAACCCTTGGCTCAAAATAGCTTAATTTTATATTTATGCCTTGATCTCTGGATCTCAAAGAGCAGAGAAGAACCTGCAAGTCTGAAATCTGTTTAGCTTTGAAATAGCACTAGTTAGGTTTCAACTTAATGCAGATACATAATTTATTTAATTCGATGAACTGAATCTAGATAGATCTACTAAAAATCAAGAGAATAGTTAAGTGGATAGAAAATGTAAGCCTCCAATCAAATTGCAGACTATTCTAGGCGGGAAAGCAAAACAGCCACTTGACTGGGCTTTGAAGTATGAAAGTCCTGAGCCATAATGAGCTGCTGTCTGGTGCTCAGCTTCAGTGTATAAAAAGGCAATTACCATCAGCTTGCATGAGAAATTAACACTGATTGGGAGGCCCAGCACAAATATAGGCTATGAGTCAGATGCAGATTTAATGAACCAATAATCCGAGTTTTTCTAATATAAGAATTGTGGGAAGGATATTGCAGATTTTATACTGAGCTTATATTGAACAACAATCGATGCATTGTATTTGTAAACTTTGTTCTATTTTTGTATTTGTATTTTCTATATTTGTAAAGTTCTTTCTAATGGTATGTATGTCATTCCACAGCTTTTAGATCTCTGTATTCTAGAGGTCAATTCTCTGGATTTCCAATATAGGATATTGGCAGCTGCTGCCCTCTGCTATTATACCTCAGAACTAATAGTAAAGAAGGCTTCAGGTATGGTAAACTATGAATAATTGTGTATTTTTCTTTTCGTTTTAGGGAGTTAAAGTATATGAGTCTGCAACTGTCATAAGAGATTGAAGGGCACAATATTTAATAAATGTGGCATATCCATGACATGATCATAAAAGTGATGAATTATAGTACCCCCCACCCTGTGTGTGTGTGTGTGTGTTTTTTTTTCCTGTTAATTAAAATGTAAGCAGGTAGATCTTCTAGAGAAATGGCATCTGAATTTTCTATACAATGCTTTTTTTTTCATCCTGAGAGTTCCTGCTTCCTGGGCCTTGCCTCATCCATCCTCTTTTTTTCCTTAATTTTTCTTAATTTCCTTCTTTTTCAGCCATACATTAAAGTAATAGATTTCTTTTATTATTTCCATGGCCAATTTTCACTTCTATCTTAGGCATGATTAAAAAATATTGTCTCAGTATGAATTGGTGAATCTCATCCAGAGATTCTTTTAAAAAAATATCTGTTCTTCTGTTGCTTTGTTTTTTCTCTTTTGTCTTGAACATTTGATGGAGAAAACAATTAAAGAATGACAGAAAAATATGGCTATATAGTTATCTATTTTTCACTCTTTTTCCTTCTTTGTGCTCTTCCTTCCTCTGCTGATACGCAATAATTTAGAGTGTTCAGAGAACAAAGCCATATTTCTTTCTGCATTCTCTTCCCCGTTAATTTTCTTCTAGTTTGATTCACAATGTTTGCAATTATATTCAGGTCCCATGAGCAATTTTTTGCCCTTTTATTTGGATTTTTTTTAAAAATTGCAAATAGTTTTTCTGTGTAGTTCTTTTCTCAGTTGTGCCATTTTGGTGTAAATCTTTTTATATTCATTAAGGGGAGTCTGCTCCTATGAATAAATCCAACAGTGATTAGTCCCAAGTAAACATGACTAGCCATGGAATGAGAAGTGTTTTATTTTATTGTCTTAAGTTGTCAGCTTATATAGATGTTAATTTCCAATCATATTTCCATTCTAATGCTGTTATAATAAAATACACACGCAAATACATTATATGTAAAAGAGTTATTCACATCTTTAAAGGAAACTTGATTTCAATGATAGCTGAGCAACCCTCCATGCTGTTTTTGTTCCTTTGCTTGCAATAGTGAAGAGAAGCTTAAGAGTGCTGGCAGTCCAGCTCTTGGTGGGTGCTAGAGATTGCTAATAAAAGACTCTGAGGCAACATTGTCCTTCACTTATGACTAAGAGGCTTCTGTGTAAGAGCAATGCAAAAGCTTCTTCCAGCCTTGCAAGTTAACAGAAGTAAAAAATAAACAGGAGGCTTTGAGACAACATTAGTATATTCACAGATGTCAAGTATTTCAGGTCGCTACAGTAAAACATTTCACTTTGTTTTTAGGATTGGATTGGGCTAATATTGCAGAATGCGTAGAATGGATGGAACCATTTTTCAAAGTAGCAAAAAAAATACCAGTGAAATTGAAAAATTTCAAAAAGATTGCAGTGGAAGATAGGCATAACATACAAACCCATACAAACTATTTGGATATGTTGGTAAGTATGAATTTTCCCTCTTTAAATGAGCTTGGTTTTCCACTGTGATTATACTTTCTTGAATTAGAAGAATGCTTCTTTATATCTTTCCTACCTAATATAGTTTTTTGCTAGTAGTATGCATTTTCCTATGGTTCTAAGATGACAAAAATCATACTTCTATCTAGCCTGGTCTAAAGAAGTCCTAGAACATTGGGGTGAGGGGCACCTGGAATTTAAAAACAACAGTAGTTGAGCTAGTCTTGAACAAAAGAGTTGTCAACAGAAAATGTTAAGACCATATGGTCATCTCTGGAGACTTCCTGCTTCAGGTCCAGCTGCTGACAAAGCATGCAACAATTTGGCTAGCATTATGAATTCTAAACTGCTGATTTAATGATGCCTAAATGATGACTTAGTAAATTTGACTACCATGATCTGAAATTGTTTTTGCAAGGAATGATCAATAGGCAGCTTATAATAACCCTTCGAGATATGTGAAAGTCAACGTGGTGTTGTGGTGAAAGTGTTGGCCAAGATCCAATGAGACCCAGGTTGAAGTCAATCCTCAGCCCCAGGAGCTCTCAGTGATTTTGGACAATCCACTCCCTTTTGGCCCAACATACCTTGCAGAGTGATTATTTCACCTTTCCAAAAAGGTGACACATTGTGGTTAGGAACATTTCTCCCACCCCTCTTTCATCAGAATAGTAATTGTTCTTTGTACGGAACAGAATGAAATTAACAATAAATTAGTTTCTTTTTCATCACAATATTTTTTTCTTTTTATTGGATAGGATGAAATTAACTATGAAGTAGCAGTACCCAGTCAGCTATCACCGGTATCTACGGGAGGAATAATAACTCCTCCGAAGAGTTCTGAAAAGTGAAAATCCTGTGTGCGAAGACTGGGATCTTTGTTAAGACTGAATATACACACAGTTTTTACATTTGATGTGGCTGAGAAGACTATCAGGATGCAACCGAAGGACATTCACATGCAGCTGGCCTGGACCTTTTACATTTGAAGCCCAATGAGGCCTAGAGAAATTGGATTTCTTCTGATTAACTAAATTCATAATTAACTATGGATTTTTAACTTAAAACTGTCTTAAGCAACTTTTAATTTTTTTAACAGATGCAAATGAATTGGTCAAATTTAGTTATTTGTGAATTTAATAGTACTGTTTCGCCAATTGTCTATTGGTGTATGCTGGTTTTGCAAGGGTTAAAAAACATTCTTCTGACCTGTGGTGATAAAACACTGAGTGAGGAAGTCTGAATCTAAGGACTCAACAAAGTGAGTCACTTTTCAGCTTGCACATCGATGCAGCCACAAAGTAAAAGCCTTTATATTAACCTTTTAAACCTAAGGTTACTAAGCCAATGTTCCTACTGCCATACAGTTGTTAGTGTAACTAAGGAATGATAACAAATTGCCTTAATATAATAAAGCATGAGTAGGGAATGCAAAGACTGAAAAACTTTACTTTTAAAGGTAAAGAAGCAGTTTAAGAATTTTCCGCTTAAACTGGAACATCTTCAGTGAACAGCTGTCGTATCCTACCTCTTTCCTCATGAAGTGCTATTATATAGTCTACAAACTAGCTGTCTACAATGCAAGAGAAACAAAGACTGGATTGCAATAAGGAGAGCTTGAATGCAAAGGAGAGCTACTCTCTGAATAGTAGGCCATTCTTCAGTACAACTTGCACCTATTTTTTCACAGGCAATACACAGCTAATCTAATTCTGTATACTTGTGGAAAAATGAGGGATTTTATGTTTTATAAATAGGACAATACCACACAGTGTGTTTATAAATATGTATTATAAAAAAAATTCTCATGTTAAATAAACTGTTGAAATATCTTGCAATGAGCACTTTTCTTCTCCTTCTATTGAAAGGAAAATAAGTTTCTAAAAGTAAAGCTTTGCCATTGCTTGAAGAAACTTCTTTTTTCGTCTTTGAGCAGCAAGTTGAAGTACTTCCTCTGGGTTGCTAGAATTCAGTTCGGTCTGCCCAATAGCTTTAATCTATGTGTCCAAACATCAACATAAACTCAGGTTAGTAATAAGTTCTTATTCACAGGTTTTATCAATGGGGAAAAGGGTGATTTTTTTTTTAATGTAATGGTTTCCACACACAAACGACTGCTATATCTTCTTAGAAATTCCTTTCAAATATATGAAACTGTAAGAACTTACGGCTATCTGTTTCTTGTCTGTTTCGCCTCGCTTATGATGAAGATCTGAAACGCCATTTAGGAAACTCCAGCAAAAAGTCATCTAAATTCTTAAGATGTAAGATTATTTGTATAGCAGTTTAAAATTCTTTATTTTAACTTTCCACTCTGTTATTAGAAACAGTTTCCTTGCACTTTCTGTGAATCTAATTCTTCCTTTGGCAAAATGAGCAAGGTCCTAATCTTTTAAAATGTAGCTATTTTTAAATAGAGAAAGGATTTCCTTATTTTGTGCTATCTCCCTGCTACACTTACACATTCAATTACCATTACCAGTTCAACTAATAACCAATTACTAAAGCCATTCTGGTTGCAAATCAATCCCATGTAGCCTTTTAAAATAAAAGGATACATGTCAAGTATTCCAAGATAGTAATATCCCATATATAGTCATAATAAGAATCCATAGCATCATGGCTGAAAAAAAGGGTTTCAGTTATTTTATGTACTGTCTTATGTATATTTATTTGGCAAATGAAACTCTAAAAATCTTGTTTACCTGTTTTGCTCCTGAAGTGCTTTAAATGCAGTTTTATAATCTACCTCTCGAAGAAACTGGCACAAAATTGCCACCTGGAAGAAGAATGATTTGCTAATATATAACTGGTCATGAGGTTATTATGTCATGATTTATACAATAACACTGCACTCCAGATGAATGCAGTACAGGCGTGTTTTGGTAATATTTCTCTCTTCACAATTTTCCCAATTAATAGATGGATACATATTCTTACCTGTGTATGGCAGTTAAGGAGAGAACAGCATTTTATCATTCGTTTAATCACCTATAGAGAAATATGCAAAATTAAAGAAAATCTACAATTTATCCATTTGCCTGGTATAGCTACCTAAATGGAAAACAATTAATACAATTGTTTTCTGCTTCACTATTAATAGCATAAGCAAAAACAAACTCTTAGAAACCAAATACGTCAACCAATGTTCCACTGACTTCGCTTACTATAAATCGTTCCATTATTATCTTGGCTTCTAGTCTGGTTAGAATTAGATAACCGGCTTCCGGAACTGCCAAAAATTTTGGAAGAATATTCTGCATCA
Source organism: Psammodynastes pulverulentus (assembly GCA_025802295.1). Lineage (NCBI taxonomy): Eukaryota > Metazoa > Chordata > Lepidosauria > Squamata > Psammodynastidae > Psammodynastes > Psammodynastes pulverulentus. The sequence continues at coordinate 47,146,022 of JAOYMU010000292.1, read as the reverse complement.
CATCTGAAATAACCGCTTAATATACTGCTGGTACTAAAAGGCTCAAGATGACAAAGATACACTGTACAGTGCCAGGTGGCGAAGTATTAAGCCGCCTAATTAATTTCCAATACTTGCTGGGTTTATTATGGAATACCAGAAATCAAAGCCTGGAATACATTCAAGTGTACGTTCAAAGAGAAATGCCTCTCCTGTAGAACATTCCTAGAACACCACCTTCTCTGCAGGTCAGATTAACTCTAGGAAAGGATCTATCTTCCCGAGCATAAAGTAGCCAACGGACACTGGGCAGATCTTGTTCTCCCATTGATCACCTGATTGTGCTACCAAGAAGCACCAAAGCAAGTCAGATCTGATGTATCCTGAACCTGGCCAGTTGCTCTCAAGTAAGGTGAAACTGCTATTATAGCACCAATACAACTAAGGTGATTTAAGGATGTCTTACGGATGGGCTGGAAGTGAAATAAGCATAGGAAAAACTGGTGGAGGGAGGGGAAGTATTCACAGTATAATTTTGGTATATGTGGGGAAAGGCCATTGAATAAGCAATTCCAATAATGCACTTTATTCTAAGTTCATTGCAGTAGGATAGATGATAAAAATGTCATAAAATAAGGAGTTCAAAGTGCCCATGTTTAGAATGCTGAACTTTAATCACTGAGTCCACTTTAATATAAGCTTGCATTGTAGAGCAGCCCAGATCATTAGAGACCTGTGTGTATGTGTGTGTGTGTGTGTGTGTATATTCCTTGAATACTGCTTGTATACCTAACCTCATCACTCACCTGATCAGTGTATACATCAGGTGGCACCATCTTAGTGAAGAAATCTGAGCACACTGCTCCTGCCTGAAGATAGTAGTGAAGTGCAGCAGAGTACTGATTAGTTGCTACATTGGAGATGGAGAAGAAGAAAAAAAAAGTTAATGATTTCATCTACTGGCCGTATTCACGTGTAACATGAAGTTAAAATATTTTTAACATCAAGATTCGTTAAATAATCCACAAGGACCCAATTCATGCATAATGATAAGGCTCATCATGCTAACCCCAAGATGCATCACAGAACAGCTGAACATTTGTTGTGAACTAGGCCAGGTTTTTTCAATAATGATTGACTAGGATGGACAAATTAAGGCAAAATATCCTGACAAAAGAGAAAAAGAAATAAAGGTTTTCGGCCCCAGCCTCAAAGTGACATCGTCCTTGCACCAAAATGTTGTGGCACCTACCCTTTGGAACATCCCAGAGATTACATTGGCCTAATCCTGCCAGCCTTTCAGAAGGGGCTGAAAATGTGGCTGGGTTCCCCGACACGGGGACTGGATTGCCAGTTAAGAGTGTCCGAAATGCTTTTTTTAACCATTGCCTATTGCTTTTTTTTTTTTTTACTTTGGCTGCTGATTATATACTTTATTTTGTTGTTGCTTTTGTTTTTATATATTATTAGCCACCCAGAGTCACTACAGTGAGATGGCCAGGCATATATTTATATATATATATAAATAGACAGGAACAGGTTTAACTCCTATAACTCTACTTACCAAAATAAATATCTGCCTGAGTGATCAACCAGAAATGATTGTTTGAATTTATAGTGAGTGCATAGTTAACTAGTTCTTTGACGGTGACTGCTACGGCTTCAAAATCTACTGACTGAAAACTGAAATGAGAAAACATAATTAGTAATTGTATTTAAAACTATGATGTAGTTAAAATCTGCTTCAATGAAAGTATTTAAATAATTCTATGTTCTCCTCCACGCCCTGTTTAATGATGTTACACATAAAGGACAGAGTTCTAGACAAAAATCGCCCCCTTCACTGCTACATACATAAACTTCTGTTTTCTGGTTGTAGGAATAATTTCAATCTAAATGTATCTCTTTATGACAGCCCCACCGAGACAGGAAAAGTTTCTCTGTTAATCTAAAATGATCTATTTTATCAAAAATATTTCTTACTCTCCTTATCACAATCACCTACCAATATTATGGAGCTCCTTTCTCCTACCTGTTCAGATTTGGCTGTACGCCCATTGCAAACTTTTCATTCCCACTCTCTCTTTGGGAATATACACATCAACAGAATGCCATTTTACTGTTACATGGAATCCAAATTTAAGAGAGCTTCTCTCTTCTCCTTGATTTTTACCTGTTTTAGTCTGCTGCATCATATGAAGCGCCAGAGAAATCAGGAGATTCTGGCAGTTCAAATGAGTATAAAGATTGCAAGGTTAAGCTCTCTACAAAAATCTGACCTAACACTCAAGAGCAGAAATAAGAGGGCATTCAAGGTGGGTTGGACTTAGATCTTTTGCTGGCACATAGGGACTCATGATGCATTTGGCCCAGTGGTAGTTTCCTACCGGTGTTGCCATCGGTTCGCTGAGTGTACGTGCATGCTCCTCCCCTGTGCGTGCACGCATTTCCCCGCCCCTTCCGCACACGTGCAAGCCGATCAGCTGAGTGCCGAACTGGCACTTTTTAAAAGCTACTGGTTCGCCCAAACTGGCAGCCAAATTTTTAGCTACTAGTTCGCCCGAACCGGCAGCCAAATTGTTAGCTAAAAAAAAGTACTGGTTCGGCCAAAGCAATAGCATGTGCGGAAGGGAGGGGGAGAGTGCACACTCACAGAGGGGTTTTTTAAGCTATCGGTTTGGCCGAACCAGTAGCCATTTTTTTTGCTACCAGTTTGCCTGAACAGCAGCTTCTTCTGCCACCGGTTCGCCTGAACTGGTGCCAACTGGTAGAATACCAACTCTGATTTGGGCCCTCCCTCAGGTTTAGCCTTGTCATCTCCTACAAATCATGGCTTAAATCAGTCCAAGAGAAGATATTCGCTATTGTCCATGCTTTTTAATTTCTTTGCCTGTCACTGCTAAATATTGAATTCCCAACATCCTTAAACTGATCCAAGATTTAAACTTTACTTTACCACCCCTAAGAACTTATTTGTATCTTATGTTCACAAAAAATGTAGTATACTGTAATTTCCCTTTTGATCCTCTGCTAGAGATGAGGACATGATGTCCCAAAGGCGGCATGTTGAGACAGAGAGTGGGCTGGAATTTTCTTTTCACTTTCTTCCACCCTCTCGTGTATCTACATGCCAAAGTATACCCCATTAATCTCACCAGCTCCCAAATTTCACTGTGTGGGAACAATTGAAGAGCCTGCAGAGCTCTGAATACGTTCCCTATTCTCAGCTTAAAGTTTACACATTAAAAACAGCCATGTGTTTTATTCTGATCTTAAAGCAGTATGTTTCACTGGAATATTCCAACATTTCCAGCCTGTATCGAGTTTCTTTCTCAAGAGAGGAACAACCCTGCCTTGAACTCGCAGGCAAGTTTTGTTCTGAAGTGTAAACGAAAGAGTAGGTTTAGTCTAATTTCAAAACCAAGTTCTTGGAATCCAGGTACTTTGTTTTGAGCTTGGATCACTCAAAAAAGGCTATTTTGAACCTGAAATTCTGCTTAGTCACGTTTTCAGCATCAGACCTAATACTGGATGGAAGGCGACCAATGGAGCTTTACATGGGGCTCTGAGCAAAGAAATAACCCGTACAGATCTGAAGAAACCAAAATAAATTTCAATGCAGGGCTTTTTTTCGGCCGGAACTCAGCGGTACTGCATTCCGGCACCTTTTCCGAGTCCGCGTCACGTGACGCGTCTCGACCAATCGCGCGCTATCACTTCCGGGTTTTTTTAGCGCGCGACGGGGGACGCGTTCCGGCACCTTTCGGCGCCGAAGAAAAGCCCTGTTTCAATGTATTTATAAATGGAGTTGGACAAACAAAATTCCTTACTTAGGAAAAGATGATGGCCAAATGGAAAGATACTCTGCTGTGACATTATTTACAATTAATTCCTAAAAAAAAAGAAAAAAAATATTATATAGACACACATACAGTCAAGATAAAATAAGAATTCAGAAAGCAAAGCGAACGATTTATGATAAAAGAGAAGAATATTGCACTTACATGATTGTTATGAAGCTTGACAAACAAGGACAATATTGTTGTCAAAACCAGAGGTTCCTATGAGAACATTGAGAAAACATGAACTGATATAAAACCACAGCCTTTTCCCATGAAGTTCAAATTTTCTAGGCAAATTTTTGGCATGCAGATAGCCCTCATTTAACATGTTCAGCGACCATTTGACGTTATGACGGTGCTGAATAAGACAACCAGCCCGTGATTACCATTTGGGACTTCATTGCCAGCTTCTAACAAAGTCAGTGGGACAGCAAACAGGGGATTGCAAATGGTAATCATATATGTCGTGCCTAACTATAGTGCGAGATGCACTTAACAACAGTAACCCAAACTGCACCATAAGTCACAGGATGTTGCATTTTGGATGTCACTTAGCAATAGAGTTGCCAGTCCCAATTACTGTTGTTAAATGAGGACTACATATATTTACTTAGGTTTATAGTGGTTTATCTTCATGCCCCACTAGACTACAGGCCTAGTATTAACTACCTTAATTTGCTCCCAAATAATTGTCTAAAAGTGATATTGGATACAATACCATGTACAATTTGCTGGGATCCTTTCTATAGAAATTGTTTTAAATCAATTTTCACATTTCTCAAATCTGCAGACAAGTTACAGAAACTGTATTTTAAAAGATTTTGTATTAATTCATTAACAATAAAAATGCTGTCCTTTAGAAGGCTGTATAATTGATGAAATCAGACCTGTATCCCAGTCCTGCCACTCAGCAATAGGACAACTTATTCCTGTTGTTAATATGTCAAAAATTGTTCTGACAAGTGTAGTATCAAAATCACTTTCTTAATTAGAATATTTTTGTTTATTAGCAATGGGGTATTCATGGGATGTAACCAAAAAAATAAAGATGAAGTTATGGTAACACACATAGGAAATAGGCAAAGTTTTGCTCACATCGATGTAGTCGCCACTAACTTTTCTGACTATAACCAGCAGGCATCTCTATTCAACAGAAACAGGCTTTTATGCTTTAACACAGGGATGTCGAAACTCAAGGCCTGCAGGCCGGATCTGGCCCGTGAGGTGCTCAAATCTTGCCTAAGGACCAGCCTGGAAATAGCAAAGGACTGGCCCGCAATGCCTCTGGCAGCCAAAATGGGGTGCGGGGAGTACATGCCCCGTTTTTGGCCTGGACAGTTTCCTGCACTCTGCCAGCCAAAACGGGGCAGGGGGAGTGCATGCATCTCCCCACCACCAGCTGGCCCAGGAAGAACTACAATGCTGATCCGGCCTTTGAAGAAATCCAGTTT
>JAOYMU010000292.1:47103124-47120265 GCA_025802295.1 Psammodynastes pulverulentus | reverse complement strand
TACAATTCTCCATTTACAAATATAAGTCTCCTAAGTTCTTTATTTCATGACCATTTTTATAAAATAGACTTGTCACATAACTGAAATTGTACAAGAGGCAATTCTAGTTTTTCTTTACCATTCAGGAGGTTTTGGAAGTACTGGATAGCTGCAACATCCCATTTCTTAGCAGGCCTAGAAAGAAACACATGAAGCTTTTTAATGTATTATAATACTGCAGCAAAATAAAATAGGAAACATACAAAAATCTGGCAAATGGCATTTGTACAAGCAGGTATAAAACAATGACTGTTGACTGTAAAGTTATTTTTACTGATTTATTTCCATCCCACCTTTATTATTTTTATAAACAACTCAAGGCAGTAACTAAAGGACACGGTGGCTCAGTGGCTAAGACGCTGAGCTTGTCGATCAAAAGGTCGGCAGTTCAGTAGTTCGAATCCCTAGTGCCGCATAACGGGGTGAGCTCCCGTTACTTGTCCCTGCCAACCTAGCAGTTCGAAAGCAAGTAAAAAAATGCAAGTAGAAAAATAGGGACCCCCTTTGGTGGGAAGGGAACAGCGCTTTGTGCGCCTTTGGCATTGAGTCATGCCGGCCATATGACCATGGAGACAGCGCTGGCTCTTCGGCTTTGAAACAGAGATGAACACCGCCCCCTAGAGTCGGGAATGACTAGCACATATGTGCGAGGGGAACCTTTACCTTTACAAGGCAGTAAAGATATCTAATAGTCTTCCTCCTATTTTCCCCACAACTACCACCCTGTGAGGAGAGTTTGGCTGAGAGAGAGAGGGACTGGCCCAAAGTCACCCAGCAGTTGTGCAGAAAAAGATTTTCTCTGAAGGGAGTGGAAGGATTTCTTAGAATATTTAACTTTCATCTCTCAGCAGCCATACTTACACTGTCTCTGCATTGTCATTGTAATAGTTGACACGGAGTGTGACTGGTTTGACACAGTACAACCTAAACTTTGTAGCTCTATAAGGCAGTGTCATAAATGATTTTATGACCACACAGATCCTGAAAGAAAATAGGTTCAACAACACACAAATTACAAATTTCTACCAAAATTTTCATAGATTTAGTGTTCAAAACTGCAGATTGTAACTTCTATTTACAAAAAAGCACTGCTGCTCTATAGGCAAAACCAGACACAGTGTCCTGAAAATGAGCATAAACTTGTATTCTTCAGAACCTTCTGACAAATCTATTTCTATTCTCATTTCTTAAATGTACAAACCAGTCAACCCAATTTTTCTTAAAAAATCCTAGGCTTTGAATGAATCAAAAAATGTCCAACTATGCCTATACAAACGTATCAGTTCAGTTGTGTCAAACCAACACAGCAGGGTCATTGCCCATATGATTGGGCAGATACATAACATTATGACCAAAATGTTTCAATTCTTGTTCACTCCTTTGCTGAATGATTGTACAGATGATAAACACATACTTTTTAGTGTTCACGGGAACAATTTTGGCATAGTCCACAAGGAAACATTCTGCAATGTAATAATCCGTATATGATATGATTGAATTAACCACAGCTCTGCACCAAGATTTCAGTTCCTCACAGTAAACCGCACAAACCTAAGAAAGGCATATAAATGTTTAATGTTATACAATCTACGTTTTTGGATAACAGATAATTCGCAGAGTAAATACACAGATGATAGAAAACATGTCAGGCAAGAATCAAGAGATTTCTATGTTTTCTCCAGGTATTCTTCCACAGATATTTAAATCGTTTACTTAAATTTTCTTCTTCCTAGTATTTTTCCACAAATGCAATGTCTGCAAGCATTGATCCCTTGGTTGCAACAGAAATGGCTTGTCATAGAACCTGATCATGGGCTGAGAGAACATGAGTGGCCCAAAGTCATTTAGCTGGCTTTCATGCCAAAATCAGTTATTTAAATATTATCTAGCATATGGATTTTGCAAAAGATATGCCTATTTCCATGTTTTCTAAGATTAAAATACAATACGATGTATTTTCATCACTGTCATAAAAAGCAAATCTTACATCCTAACATTAACAAGTATAACCTTTTAATATTCTCTTTCCCTCATCACCAGAAAAACTTTCTTAGCCCTTATCTTACCACCTCACTAAGCCATTGCTATGATCAAAGATTCCAGAATTATTTGTCCAATATTTATTATTACAAATGCACTGCCTTTAAGTGTTTTTGGAAGGTTTGCTATCTTTAAACATATAAACAAATAGGAAGGAAGGAAGGAAGGAAGGAAGGAAGGAAGTTCATTTTTCTCCCAGATCAGGGGTCAGCAACCTACGGCTCTGGAGCCATATGTGGCCCTTTCATCCCTCTGCTGCGGCTCCCTGTCACCAGTCGGCTCCACAATTGATAGGGCTTTCGGTTAGGACAGGTAGAGGAAAAAGGACGCCCCACTAGGAGACTGTATGGTGGGGAAACCGGACTTCTGATCACCTCCAGAACTGAATAGGGGGCTTCCAGTTAGGACCTTTGTGGCTCTTTGAGTGTTTAAGGTTGCCGACCCCTGTCCCAGATGTAGCCAGACAAATCAGAATGAGAAAATCACCTGTCCCTCTTCTAGTGCACAGGGCTTGGCATCCACACATTGATAATGTTTGTTATAGAATTGATTCATTTCAGTCCGAAGTGTTTCATATTCCATTTCATTGTCTACAAGTTTTCTGCCTCCTATTATGTAGACCCAAAAGCAATCTGGATTTTCAATCTAAATAAGTATGATAAAATCCATATTAAAATATGTTCACTTCACATAGCCCCAAATGTATTTTAAATATACGGAAAGTTAATCACAATACCTTCAGTATTATGACTTCAATCATTTTTTTCCTCCAATGATTATTTTCATCTAAGGAGAATCGCACCTCTAAAAATGCAACAGATCATCAATCAACCTTCTTTCGCCAAATGAAATGAGTAATTTTGAAGCTGAAATGACCAGGACACAATTTTAGAAAAGCATATATAAAATTTCAATATGACTTGAAAAAGTTAATAGAGAAGAGACACCAGAATTATTTCAACAGTTCTGCTGGTAGGGTCCTCTAAATCTATTTGATATAAAATCAAACAGGACACCTGAAACTCTCAATACCCTAAATGGTGTAAGCCAGTGGCCTCCTCCAACCTTTTGGGCACCAGGGTCTGGTTCCGTGGAGATAGGTTTTTCCATGGACCGGAGGGGGCAGGCAAGGCATATTAACAAAATAATGGTTCAGTAGATACAAAAACTGCCAATAGTATTTGAGTGTCTATTGACAGAATTGCAACATAAATCGTAAATCTGTTTTGTTAGCAGAGCGAATGGATTTCTCAATTTGAGCCGGGTGTTTTTTTAGGTGAGCAACTTGCAGTCCAATTCCTTTTACGTCAGACCTACCTTTAATCACAGCTGCTAATAGCTAGCGGCATCCTTTTCTGCCATTTTGAAATGAGAAAGTTGTTTTTTTATAAAAAAAACCCATCTATCTTGTAGTATTTATCACTGAAAATGCAGCTCCTCCAATTTTCTGTTTTAAAAAAAAGTGTTTACTTCACAATACTGTTCAGCTGGCCCCTGCAACTCTTCCCCCTCCAAATAGATACAGCTATTCCCAAATTTTTAAACTGCTTTTCTTCTTTCCAAGGAATTTTGTTTTCCCCATTTCACTTACAGCTGCTCAGAACTCGGGTGCGAATGGGGTGAAGTGCTATCCAGAATTGGGGACGGGTGAACTCTGTGGAGAATCCAGAACAGAGGGCTAATTGGGAAATCAGGGAAATAAATATTAAAAATGGAATGAAACTACAATAAAGCAAAGGAACCCAGGGGAATCCAGAGCAGGCAGCTAGCGGGAAATCAGGAAAATAAATTTAAATTAAAGGAGCCCATCGTAAAAAGCAAGAGTGATGCCAATTGTAGGCCTCCCACATTTAGATAATTAAATAAGCAAATGCCACCAAGCATTTATTTTATATTCATGTACACTGAAGGTATTTAATTTCGTTGTACGAAGTACAATGACAATAAAGTGAACTAACTGTATGCTACAATGGTTCAGATGCTTGAGAATTGACAAACCCAGTTTTACATTTGCATTTACAGTGTGTGTGCCTGTGTGAAAGGATTCAGTGATAAATATGCATATTTAAATTCACATTTCAGTTTCAGAGGGAACTGCACTGAAGGAGATGTGAATGTGCTTGGGATAAAACTGAGCTTCAATTGTGCTTGTAGCATATTTGGCCAAATCAATCAATACAGGTAGTCCTTGACTTACAACGGTTCATTTAGTAACTGTTCAAAGTTACTGACAAAGGCACTCACAAAAGTGTCTTATGACTGTTTTTCACACATGATTGTGACAGCATCTCCATGGTCACACCATCAAAATTCAGATGCTCAGCAACTGACTCATATTTATAATGGTTACAATGTCCTGGTATCATGTGATCACTTTGTACCGCAAAATCAATGGGGAAGCCAGCTTCAATTAACAACTGTATTACTAGTTTAACAACTGCAGTGTTTCACTTAACAATCATGATAAGAAAGGTCATAAAATGGGGCAAAACTCACTTAACAAATGTCTCACTTAGCAACAGAAATTTGGGGCTCAATTGTGGCCATTAAGTCGAGGACTACCTGTATAGTATTTTTATGTTAGGAGGGAACATGACATGTTATTGAAGCAACTAGGGCTCGTAACACCGGTTCATTATCTTGACTAAAAAACACAATATGAAAGCCTCAATTAACACATGATGGGTGTTATAGGATAATATTTAAGGGCCTTTCTATTCACAACAAGGACAATGGAAGACCGAGACACATAGAGTAGGAAGTGTAAAGTATGAAGAGCATGAATTAACAAATGCAGGATGCATGAAGAAAAAAATATGTAATAGAGCTGAATGAAGATGGGAACTTGTGATGTTGACGAATACACATACTTGGAAGAGAAGGTGTGGAATAATTGAAAAAAATGGTTTAAGTTTATGTCAGGCAGTGTAAGCTGATGACATCTAGAATATTAAAAACATTTAGGAGGAATTCAAAGTTTGGTGATAATTGCATGCCATGCTTCAGCAAATGGTGTTAATAGAGAATCATTGATGAGTTTGGAGAAATGGTGCAATGTTGTGAATAAATAGTATGTAAAAAGGCCATTTTGTTCGTGACATGGAAAATAAAGTGAGAAGATAAACAAAAAAAAATAGTTTAGACTGAATGAGGATGACTGCTTGATGGATACTTGCTTAGAAAAAGGGCCTACTGTGCACATTTGCAGGCCGGTTATGGTGTTGCTACATTTATCAATGGTCACAAATGCCTTTTGAAAATGCAGGATTGTAATTCCAGAAACCATAATCTAACAAAGCTAAAAGGTATCAGGGAAAGCAACTAATTATTTTAGCAGTACAATTTATAGCAATAGCAATAGCACAGACTTATATACCGCTTTATACTACTTTTTACAGCCGTCTCTAAGCGGTTTACAGAATCAGCATATTGTTCCCACAATCTGGGTCCTCATTTTACCCACCTCAGAAGGATGGAAGGCTGAGTCAACCTTGAGCCTGGTGAGATTCGATCTGCCAAATTGCAGGCAGCTGACTGTAAGCAATAGCCTGCAATTACTGCACTCTAACCTCTGCGCCATCGAGGCTCTTGTAGAAACCTTGGTTTCAAGTTTGCTTCCACAAATAGGGATCATTTCAACCATTTGCCTTTCTGAATAATATCAAATTAGACTACTAGGTGGTGCGATTGTCTAAAACATCAGTTTATGTTTCCATGATAGCATGTCTCCCAAACATATTTTCAGTAAAATTGCTTCTTGATGGACTGAATGGATTGTATTTTTAATACTTTCAAAACGTTTTCAGCAAAAAGAGAGGATAATTGAAAGGAGGAGGAGGTTGGCTGTGTCCAAATAAAGTTAAACCCCAAAGCAGACAACCTCTTTATATATTTAAGTGAATACAGAAAAATAACTGCTAAAAAGGATATGGCTTACACACCTTGCTACTTGTAGATTACTAGTTATTGTTATCAACCACTATATATTTCTCCTTTCTCCCTTCTGTAAGGACTTCTTAAAACCAAGTTCAAGACAAAGTCTTGTTTTGTGGATTTCCTCAAGAAAACAAAATCTGCAAAGTGCACACGTTTGAGTTTTGCATTTTTTAAAAAGAGAAGTTTACAAGGCACATTCTCCAACAGCGTTGCAATACTGACAGCCAAAGTTTGGATCTTTGAGTATATGTTTTCAACAGCTATAATTATTTTTGAACTATATTAAGTGCGGGGAATACATACTTCTTGTCATGCTTACATGATTCCACAATCTTGTTATTTTCCAAATCTTGAAGGAATAGCAAAAAATTAAACACAACTCCCCAAAAACTCCCACACTTAATTCAGAAACCAGAAATGGAATTTAACACTGTTATGACTGAGCATTGGTCTCCATGAGGCTTGGAGAGCTGTTTTTTTTTTTTAACATTGCAAATCCCTTTTCAAAAGCATCTCATTACAACTCGGCATTTTAAGAGATTTTACAACTTGAAAGTTCTTATCATTCAGTTCAAGCATAACCAGTGAAGACCCTCATTATTTACATTATAAGACACACTGAAACTCAAGAGAGATTACATGTTCCTTGCTCATGCTCAGAACTGTTTTCAGAGAATATACAGAACTGTAAAATTTTGTTAACATAAATGTGTTACTATTCTCTAAAATGTTTACAATACTCAGCACTGGGAATAGTATTCATTTTAGGATTCTGGAATTTTAACTGCACTGGTTGGAAGGACTGGGATTCATAAAGGCCAATCCAATCCAACCATTTCAGAGAATTGGAATTTGTGTTCAAAATTCAAAACCACCGAACGAAATGCTGTTAGCTTCTATCTGTATATATTTCAATAGGCTTCAGAAACCAAATAAAAATAAAATAAAATGGCTTAATACCAAATGAGCAGAGCATTTAACAGCACCATTTCTCATCTCTCCCTCAAATGTCACAACAACATGGTTAGCAGTCGTACTGCAAAGTTAATTTCCTTTAGAAATTAAAGCAAATGTATCCTTTGATAACTTACTGCACAACATAAAAGCATAGAGACATAAAATTGTACAGAAATAAATGACTGTAATATTAAAGAAAATGACATTCATTTCAAAAATCAATGCATTTCAGATTTTAGTCCCTTTTAAGATAATTTTACTCAAAACCACACTGCAACAGGTACTGTGAAGTGATTTGGATTACACCGAAGATTGGTATATTCCTATCTGAGAAAGTTGTCCTCTTCCCTGGAGTGCACAGATTCTGGAGGGATGCACATGGCAAGGTGAAGAAGGAAGAGGACACTGCCTAGCCAATCAGATCAGGCAAATCAGCCCTGGTGACCAATGGGGTCAGAGATGTCACAGCTAGATTGCCCTCACTTCCAGCTGACATGGAGTGATTATGACAGCAGATAGGGCAGGCTGAAGGGAGGAGCCAAAAACATCAAGATGGCATCATAACTATGAGACCAAAGCCCTACCCTTTTTTACCTGCATATAGAAAAAAAAAGGACAGGGCTTTGAGTACATGGATGTGGGTACCATCTTGACTTTTTCAGCCTCTGGTATGGATATCCCTGGCGGACGATGTCCAAGCTCAATTACGTCAATGTGAAATAAAACAATTACATTTTCAAATGCTTATGTTCAAGTAGCTTTGACTTGCACAATAAAAGGCAGCATTGATTAGCTTCTTAAAAATGCCATATAACAAGACCATGATAAAATATTCACATTTTTCTTCTCTGGCTATTTCCTTAAGTATTATGTAATATTAGAGTCAGAAAAAATATACTTTCGGAATAAAATACCTTTTCAGCAAGTATATTAGGAACATCTTCAGGACACTTAAATCACTCTTTTTAATTCAAGATCATGAGATCAAAAACAGGAAAAAAAATCAAAGAAAGTAGAAAAGAAAGTTTAACAATAAAAAAGCTGTGAAGAACAAAATTGTACTAAAATATAATAAGAATGTTCACTTTATGAAAGTAAACCAATTTACATTATCAGCTTGGTCAGTAGTGTCATTTAGACTTCATTTTGCAGAAATATTTTAACCACATAATTGCCACATTTGGATGTCAAGCCAGAAATCCGAATTTAATTAAAAAAAAAGAGTATGTAAATATGGTTTGTTTGCTCCACCATTCAAATGGATGAAGAAATCAGGAATAAATAAAATTTAACTGCAACTACCGAAATACATCAGGATTCATAAACAAAATCTGATCTTTTATTTTGGCTAACAAATCCAAACTTATCTGGGCATATTATAAAACCAATGAATAGAAGAGCAAATGGGTGGAATATGCTTCTTAAGCCACAATGAATAATTTGTCCTGATAATGATTAAGACAAAATGATAAATGCCAATAATTGCACAAAAACATAAGCAACAACAGAATAATTCCACGAAGTAGCAAGTAGTTGAAGCTAAACTACTAGAATAAGAACGTTCAACCTTTTCTTACTGAAAAGCTAAATTTTATGTTGGTTCATTACCTTTCTAGATAGGACATAACAGTGCCTAAAATATATGATTTACAGAACTGAAAGGAAATCTTTGTTTAATTCAACTTATTTAAAATACTATTATTGATTGGGTACCTAAACCAAACCTTTCACCAAACATAGAGTACAATAATGCTCTACTAAAAATAATAATAAAGGCAGCCCCAATTACAGAGTTGCTCTTAGCCAACAACTTAAGTCTGCACAGCCTTATTCCTCAGTCTGTCATTCTCAGCCATTTGTCTCCCTACTTTTTCCATTGTAACAAATTATAGGAATATACTGGGATTTCCAAACTATGAAAATAGCAAAACGTTCCTCATCCACCCCCCTTCCAAATATATATTGCATATATATATATATGTGCAATTTGGAGAATAATGTCCAGCAAATTCTCTTATTACTTTTTTTTGTATTTGCCAACGTAAACAAACATAGCTAAAAAAGTAATTGCTATGAAACTGAAACCAAATTGATGTTAAAATTGAAGAGCTGGAAAGATGCCTTTCAATTCTTGGAAGACAGTTGTATCCTCTGTAGCTCTCTCTTGTTGTGTCAGTTAGTCTGTAATAGACATGCAGGATACACTACACAGTTTTCATGTAGTCAGTGATGTGTCTTTGTGTGCATCTGCAATTTATATGCAATAGAAAAAAGGTTTGTTGGAAGCCTTTTTAAAAATTATGCAAAGTCCATCTTCAAAGGATGCAAATATTTCAGGACTGGAAAGATATTATAGAATTGATTTTATATACCAAGTAAGACCTATTCCAGTATACTCGTGTGAAGTAATTCACATATGGAGAATAGTTCATTTTGATCTCCTGACAAAACCGCCCATATTTTGAGTAGCCAGAGCTGTCATTTTCTTCATAATAAACCTAGAGGAAAACAAGAACGCAATGAACAAGCAAATAAATATTTATCTTCAGGGAGGAATCAAATATATTTTATATTGGGATCCTTAATTAAATTCATGTTTATAATGCCAATATGAAAGTAGCAATATAACTACAATATTAGGTTCCACTTTATACACTTCTACTTTATACAAACGGGAGCAATTTTTAAAAGTAAAAATGCTAAACACTTGTAACCGCTTAATTTGTCTGCTTTTTAAAAAAGATTTTTATTCTACTGTTTGTTTTTTGTACAGAACTCATGATGAGGATCATACCAATACACCTTCTCCCTCTAATTTTCTCCATAGGAACCCCTGTGAGGTGACGTGGCTGAGAATGACTGGTTTTGTCCAAGGAGGAACTAGAATTTACAGTCTTCTGATTAGGTCACCATCTTAACCAATACTAGTAGTGTTCGATTTATGACTATTTGTTCAGAGACCAATTATGACAATGTTGAATGAAGGGACTTACAACTGGTCCCTGAAGGATTTGCTCTTTCACTTTAAGTGTGTATGTAGCATATGTAGCATTCACATTGTGACATTGGACAAAATCAAAAGAACTTGGTTTCAATGCACTGTTCAGCTATGATTATGTTCTATGACTGCTTTTCAGAATCTTATATAGGTTGTACAGATGACTAGGTCACAAGATGTATCCCATGTAATATTTATCTGTAGCAATTACCACTGAGCAAGTAGATCTTGCTTCCCCCCAAAAAACTGTGTTGAATTTGGTTCATTGGTTTGTAACACACATTATGCAAATTATTAATATATCCTGTAAACTACAAGAGCTGGTGGCTGATTTATGTCACGCTGCTACTTACATGTCCATTGGCAATATCTAATAAGTCTTTAACCCTGCATCCTCTCATTGGCCCAACTTCATTGCAAATTGAATCTTCTATGACCAGATATGTAGCTTTGTAAGTTGTGAGTATTTTGTAGATATCCTCAGCTGATCTTTTGGAATAGATCTGAAAAATCTATGGATTTAAAAGATATTTAGGTTTTTTTAATGTAATTTAAAAAACAGTTGAAAATACTTATGTTGGGAGCAACAGCTGGTTATCATTTTGGAAGAGAAAATGAGGGGGCTGGAGGCAGAACCACCCATTCTCTCCCCAGCTTAATCCAAAAAGATGAGGAAATCTTGGACTGTCTATAGGGAATGCTTACAGACAGGCCATAGTATGTAGAAGCTCCCCAGAATATAAAGCTAGATGGAGGGGGCAGAGAGATAGGAGAATGTGACATAAAGGACCAACCATTTCAAAAATAAAATATTGATATCTGCAGTTTCAGAATAGATTTCAGTGCCTTTCTATGAGAAATCTATCTGGACTCCTGGATAAAGAGGAGTTGCCACAAGATTCAGAGTTTGAAAAATAATATTGTATATTATATATTTACCTATGAAGTTTGAGTTCAGGTTATCTGAAAAAAAGTTCCAGTTTTAGTTTTACATGCAAGGCACCTGCTATCTTAGAATAAATGGAGACTCACATTTTCATTTCTCTTTTGTAGGTCATCATCATTATACAGGGGTATATTTGTCACCATCCATCCAGTGCACAGTCTGATTACACCCATTAACTGTGGACTTCCAGCAAAGACGGCAGCAATAGGAGCCTGTCTTCTATAAAAAAACAATGAGGCCTTGTCTCTCATACATTCCATGAAGACACATGTAGATTTTAGAAATCCTGTTCGAGCAAAATTTTGTTCCTGAGTGTAAAGGTCAGTTCTTACTAAGAATCCAGAAGGTGGTTTTATAAATAGCTCACCCATAAATCAGTAAAAAGACCTGCTTCATTGCCAGTTCACAGAAAAGTCATTATAATGAAATTACAAAAGGATTGGCCCAGTGGTGGGATTCAACAGGTTAGCACCTATTTGTGAGAACCGATTGTTAACTTTCTAAGCAGTTCGGAGAACCGGTTGTTGGAAGAAATCTCTTTTTTTTCATTTTACAGGGCTAAGGCAGAGAGGAAACATGTTGTTTCTAGCCTAATCTTTATTGCCCTGCTTACAGAAACTGCCTCTCAGTTAATCCATACAACAGCTAAAGGTTCTTGGCAGTATGCCCAGACTTACTGTCGCCTGAGCTCCACCCAGTTACATAATCACCCAGCCACACCTATCCAGCTGGTCATTAGGGTAGAGAACCAGTTGTTAAATTATTTGAATCCCACCACTGGATTGGCCCAATTGATTTAGGGGACAAAAGACTTCTAATGGAAAATAGTTCAGTTGCTGAAATGCTGGTAACCTAATCCCCATGACTTCAATAAATCTTAAAACAATTCCGCAGGTTTATGCCTGGAAAAAGGATTGCTGCCCCAAAAGGATTGCTGGCACTTGATGGCTCAGAAGCAACTATAGTCAGTGGTACTTTGGCACAGCTTCTGGATGAACACACCTTTTCCTGCACAATTACACGTTTTCATAATATCATAAAATCCGGTAATGTGTTCCTTGTGGTCCTGCCTTTGAAAAGGTTTGGTTGGGTATGTACAGTACTTTTATTATTTTGTTTCCATGACTGAAAATGCTGTTTTTGTTTTTAAGCTGCTGAATAGTTTCAGCCCATGTCAACTATAGACATTTCGTTCTTATCTTGTGTAAACTGAACTGTTTTGTGCTGGTTTGAGTTCCTAGCTTGTTTAAAAAGGAAACAAGTCAGAGCTCCTGATTTAAATATTAATGCTAAAGAGACTATGGTTTGTACAAATGTATTACGAGAGTTTCTAAAGCAGACCTGGGCATTCTACAGCCCACGGGCCACATATGGCCTGTTACGGCCTATGGGCCACATCCAGCCCTTTGGTTGTTTCTGCGTGGCTTGTGAAAGTAGTGGCAGCATTGGTGGCAGCAGTCCTATTAGTTCAGCCCTCTGAATAGGTGGCCCCGTGGGAAAATTAATTGCCCACCCGTTTTACAGCCTTCTCAATAACCATGTAATAATCAAATTTCAAACATGTGAAAATGATGATATATCAATTAAAGCTCATATGTTTAAACCACTAAGAATTTTAGATAACAGTGCTATAGCCAGAAGAAGCCTGGATAAACTCAGGAAAGAACTCTTGGACCCACTATGTGATAAATGATGACTGTGAATCAGATTACCAAAATTTTCTGCAGTTAGAAAAAAAAATAAAGATTACTTACTTAATCCAGGTCATGAGTCCTACTGTATCAGGGTCATAAAATTCTTGGAGCTCTGAGAGTTCTGCCATTATCCTAGGAAAAAACTAAAAGGAAGCACCAAGGCTATGAACTGTGGGAAGACAAATTACAAAACTTTAAATAATGCAGGAAAGTGGACTAAAAACACCTTTCTAGCCTTACCATCAAACCACATTTTACATGCTCAAAAATCCATTTGCTACATACAGCAAAATTCACTTTCTTTGTCATGCATTTTTGGGTTCAAGTGCATCTAATTAAATCTCATAGCTTATTAATATAAGTACGCTAGTTTTGTTAAGTTATTCAATATCATTTAAAGATCTTTTAAAGACATTATTAGAATTGCATGTGAGATAAAGGTAAAACATCCTTCAAGCCCAGTTCATGTAATTTTCTTGGCAGCATTATAGAAAGCTTTTGCCATTGTTTTCTTCCAAGATAGTTCTCACTCTAGCTAAAGTGTTTCTCAATCTTGGCAAATTTAAGATGTGTGGACTTCAATTTCCAGAATTCCTCAGCCAGTATCCTGGCTGAGGAATTCTGGGAGTTAAGAAGCCCACACATCTTAAAGTTCCCAAGGTTGGGAAATACTGCTGTGGCTTATCACTCTAGTATTCACTGGATGTTTTCCATTAAAATGTTAACCAAGCCCAATCTTGCATAGCTTGTAAACCCAAAGTCAGCCAAGTACAGTCACGGTTAAGACAAAAAGTACTATCTAGTATCTGTACCATTTTAGTGCTACTGTTTTAGGTGTAGACATTTGGTTAAATATCTTTAACCACACATATCTGTGTGCAAGATTGTTATACATAATGTAGTGCTATACATAATGTAGTGAACTAAAGCAAAACCAAGTATTAGCTCTTATCATTAAATCTTCCAATATTCTGCATAGTTAGTAGGAGGGGAAGGCAATATTGATATTGTATATAATATTCTATTCTTACCTCTTTCCACAAACTAAACCCTATAATACCTGGAAGAGCCATACTCAGAATGAGACCCTAGAAGAGTAAACAGGCAGATAAAATAGTTATATTTCAGAGTTTCTTTTTGGTCCCTATCCATGCAGATTCTTTCAAATCACTATATACATGTCTTGGGGCTACAGTTCTACTTAGGAATACATCCCATGGATTTTTTTTTCTTAATAGGCATATGTAAGATTATATTCTAACAAGGATGAAAGATACAGCACATAGAGTTCTTTTGGAGCAAAGTAGCAGTCAATAAGTACAAAAATAAATGGTTCAGCTGTATGAGGAAATCCACATATCAGACTATCAATACACCACCATTAAATGGAAAAAGAGCTGTGCCTCTAATGTACTCTCAGTTAGGGAAGAGATGTAAAAGACATATAATCCAGAAAATACAAAATTGGCAGATGGTAGCTCTACCAGACTTGAGTGGATGATACTTATGCTCAAAAAATGGTCAATGAACATACAAAAGGAACACATTGTCAGTGAGCCAGCACACACACTCCTACACATAAGATACCAAAAGACCTTTACTTCTTCAGCTCCAGTGAGACAGCCATTAATAAAGCCCAGACTTTTACTCAACCAAGTATTCAAACTGTCATATGTTACTACAGCCTCTACTTTGCAGCAAGCACAAGGGGAAGAAGAAGAAGACAAGGTATAATATAGCGCCCACTTAGTATCTTAAGCAGGTTGCCAATATAGTCTTTCTTTCTCCTGATTGGTCTTCAGCCCTTGGGAAGACTATTTTGCCAGGTAATCAAGATGACAGAATAAGAACAGTCACAGAATACCAATACTTCTGTAGCCTCCCTTGCCCAAAACTAAGCCATCCATCTGTCATGATCACACTGTAGCTGACTCATGAGGCTCCCCTAAACCTACAGCTCTTCAGCCAAATAACAAATCAAATACAGTGATGCATTCTGAACTGTAAAAATCATGTTAAAAAAAATATGCAACTTAGAGGTAGTACAAGTCTACTGTCATCATTCCAAGTGATGAATTCAAACTCTGACGCTCTGTTCAGGTTCAAGAGATCCTTTATTGACTACACTATATTGGCACTTAGAAAGGTGAAGCTAGCTCTAAATTATTCCCGCGCTTAAGGATAATTTTAAAAGAATAAGATCTCCCCAGCCCCCTTTGTCTCTCAGGTCACATGGGCCAATCAGTCCAGATGTAGGTTCCCGCTCAACTTCAACAGGTGTCTGTTGACATGACCTTGGTTCTCAGGCTGGCTGGTGGATGTTATGGCTAGCCAGCTGAGGCACCACATTCCTGAGTCGTCCCCCCACATGCTCTCTCTCCTCTCCCTTGAATGGCAACCAATAAACGAACCAGAAGTAAGCATGGCTTCAGCTGAAGTCGTTTTGCAGGCTGACATCTACAACAAGTCTTTTCCTGTCTTTACCTATAAAATGCTATAGAACAAGCCCCATCCATAAATTATATCCTTTAAATCCAGACCATGATTTTGATGAGAGCTGACTTTTTATATACTTACCCATGAATACAGCCATTCCTTATACTCGCTATAAACAAGATGAACTCACCAGCAGAACAGGATGCACAGTTTTCAGTCGGATCCACTTGAAAAGAGTCGTCCAAAGCTCAGGAGAACAGACTCCAAATGCCGCAATCATACAAACATACGGCGTCCACACATATTTCATTCTAGAGAAACAACACAAATCCCGGGGGGGAAAAAGATAAAGGGTGGTACCGATGTGGCAAAAAGGACAAAAGAACCCGCTGAACTCGGGCTTGAGAAATGAGAAATAAGAGTTAAATTTCATCTGCACTATATGGATTCTTCACTGCCAATTCCAAGATAGCTTCATGGGCACCAAACATGGGCACAAATAAGAAACAAAATGGAAATCTGTGATTTGCAAACTTTGCAAACAGACTTCTGGGTAAAAATCCATTATCATGTGAAAATATTTTTTGCATCAACTGGTACCAACCGTTTCTGAGAAGTCAAAAACAAATGGGGGTCCCATTCTCCCTGTTCTTCTCCTGATATTGTCATGTATCAGGATGGTCAAGGCTTTGATAGTGCCAAAAAACTAGGTGTGTTCTATGTGTATCTAAGCAATTCTTTTTATTTATCAATGCCCAAAGTTTATTGTGTCAGCTCAACAGGAATACCAGCTATTTGTATCTATAAGATTTGCAAGTCCCTGGAAGATTCACCTGTGTGTGACTTTTCCTTTAAGGTTAGGTAATATCAGATATTATACTAAACAATAAAAAAAATACTGTCACCCTATGAATATGAACATTCGTTATTCAGAAATGTGGTCTTGATTCTTGGTTTTCCCTAAATTAGGAACAGCAGGTAATGTTTCCTCACCACGCCTGTTCACTCATATATAAGGGCAACATATAAGAGGCAGCCTTAGTTCTCTGTTTTCTAAAGAGCAAATACCAACTGTCTGACCTCTATTAGTCCCAACCCATATGGCCAATGGACATACTAGAACAGGGGTGTCAAACTCAAGGCCTGGGGGCTGAATCCGGCCCACGGGGTGCTTAGATTGGGCCCGTGGGGCCACCCTGGAAATAGCAAAGGACCCACCCACAGTGCTTCTGCCAGTGAAAATGGAGCTCAGAAAGGCCGCATGGAGCCCTTCCGAGCTCCGTTTTCACTGGCAGAGGGTTGCAGGAGGCCGTTGGAGCTGAAAACAGAGCTTGGGAGCCTGTTTTCGCTGGCAGAGAGCTCGGGCCGCCACAGGCGCCCCTGACACGAGTGATGTTGAGCTGGCCACACCCACCCTGGTCCCCTGAGGTCAAACACAACCCGGATGCGGCCCTCAAAGAGATTGAGTTTGTCATCCCTGTGTTAGAAGATGCAACAAAAACATCTCAAGGCACTCAACATAGCCTTATATCAGGTCATCCAAGATGTTCAAGAGTTGCTTGCAGAATTTGAAAGAAGGAAAATATAAAGACATTATTGGACCTACAGAACATTTATTTCTAATGAAATACTTTTACATGTAATCACATACAAATGAAATTAAAGGCAAATTTGGCTTTGATCTGGTTTTCCTACTACTCCTTGGAGTGTGGCTCTTGGCATATAATTCAAAGTTCAGGTGCAACCATGGTTGCACCTGGTGCATCCATGGTTCTAAAATTACAGATTAACCACCTAAGTCTGATATTGCAATGATCAATATCAAGTTTAAGAGTCTATAATGCACTAGATTAAGCTGTATTTATTTGTAGTCAAAGTTCGCATAATGACAACTGGTTGTTTGTAATCATTTATTTTAAAGGGAACCAAGGTGATAACAAGATTAAAAATCTTTATCTTTCAGTTTGTGTTTTTCATAGTAGCCAATCAGATGCTTTTGAGAAGCTCATAAACATGAGAATACCCGTAAAACCTCTATTTGAACGCCATGGCGCTCTATTTTTCAACCCTTCCGCCGAGGTGGCGCTCAAATAGA
>JAOYMU010000292.1:47081523-47093631 GCA_025802295.1 Psammodynastes pulverulentus | reverse complement strand
TTCTGCTTGCTGCAAGAGACAAATTGCTGGGAGGCAGAAGCTGAGGTAAGATATTTTTTTCTTGTTTTCTTCCCCCCAAAGTTAAGTGCGTCTTATACTCCAGTGCGTCTTATAGTCCGAAAAATACGGTAGCTGCTTGTTTTATTAAGGCAAGAAAACAGGAGTTCAGTAATAAAAGAAATATCCTTGGAGGGGAAGAATTGATCATCCACAGTTCCAAAAGCTATGCCAGCTCAAACTAGAAGGCTGGCTTTGCCTGACTTTTTAGTATTAGCATATATTTATTAATGTATCCCTTTGACATCTAACAAGAAGAAATTAGTACACCATTCCAGAAAGTTATCTAAGAGACCTACTCTGGCAAATCCAAGCTACCAAGAGCTACTTTCATCTTTACTTTGTCCTAAAAGTTGAGGGCGGCAAATCTGGCGTTTTAAGACTGCATTGCAGAGAGAAAATCAATATTTGTTTTACCTGTTAATAATGAACCAGGCAACAGTCAGCATCCCTGCTAGCCAAGTCCCACTCATAAGCCAGCTGGTTACGAACAATGCGGTCACATAGATGCCCTGTAGCCCAAATACTATGCCAATGTAAAAATAGACTGGCTCAATAACTTCCTGAAAAATAAAAGATAAATGTTGTTTCATAAACACATAGCAACTGAGTGATTGTTAGACCATCTCAACTGGGATTTACCAAGGGAAACAGGTTCCTGTAGCACCAAGGGACCATCGACTTATGTAAACAAAGAAAGGCCAAATCATGACTTTAAATGCTTTCATCTGGTTACTGAAAACTCTCATAAAAAATAATTCCAGTTCTTCCGCTTTTTGAAAGTTCTTTTTCCCCCTTAGATGTATCTTCAATGATAATAACAGATAATAACAGATTCAGAGCAGCCTTTCTTCAACCCAATGAATAAATACTGGCTGCAGAGAAGAAGACTATCACTGCCGATAGGGACTTTCTTCTGTGTTTTCGGAAAAAAGACCGAAAGACTCCCTGGAATAGTATCAAGCAAAGGAAGAAGGGTCATTTCCTCTATTAGGAGACTCTGTACAGGTAGTCCTCGACTTACAACAGCTCATTTAGTGACCGCTCAAAGTTACAACGGCATTGAAAAAAATTAACTTATGACCATTTTTCATACTTATGACCTTGGCAGCATCCCCATCATAACTTTGAATGGATGCTGAATGGGGCAGCCATAAGTGAGGACAACTTGTATGACTTAATTTGTACATACATTATTTCAAATGCAAGTTTTGTCTTTGTAGACTCTGTAAACCACTTAGGACTGAAAAGCAGTGTGACGGGGTATATAAGTCTAAGTGCTAGCCCCAAAGGGGCTTTTTCAGGAGGCAACTGGGCTTTCTTGCTTTTTTATTTGAAGACGTTTTGCTTTTCATCCTTGTATGAGAAGCCCCTTTGGGACAACCATGATCTGAATGACCCAGAATCTCCACAGACTTCTAAGTGCTAGAGGTAGTGCTGGTTTCCTGCCCTTACCTAATGTTTAGAGTATTATACTTGAGTTATACCAACACAAAGGCCAAATGCATTTCTTGGCCTTAAAGAGCTAGGCACACCTGTCTCATTAGACTCTGAAAGGATAGAATAGATTCAACTCACCAACTATATCATGTTTAACCTTCATCCATGAGATTGGGAATATTTAGCCTGCTTCACAAATAACAGTGATTCTCAAACTTTGATCTGCTTACTACTGATGACCTAAGAAAGCTCCCCTAGGTAGTGCATTGTAGCCACAGCTTGCTTGCCACATCAAGCCCCACCTCCTCCCTACATTTGTGCTAGATAGCTGACTTGCAAAAAAGATCAGTAATTAAATACTGATTCAGTGTGAAGTGCATAAATGATAATACAACAGGAGTGTTAGCCTTCTGAAAAATGCCAACATGGAATAATCTAAACTGCGGTTACCAACTACCAATCTATGGCTTGCTAGCAAAACCTGTAGACTCACCCAAACAATCCCCTCCCCTGCCTCCCCATCCCCAGTGCCACTAGAGATTATAATAATGAATATCTCAAAATGAAGTTTCACTGGGCTAGAACTCCTTAGCCCTAACGTCAAAAGAGATTGCTATGAAAGATCATTCATGGCCAGAGGTTTCAGCTCAGACTTGTTATTCTGGCATAGCATTCATTAATTAATTCCTTAAATAAAATAAGGAGATTGTTTTAATTTATGTAATGCTTCTCTTAGCTGCTCAGAGATTTTAAGAAGGGGTTAGGAACTGAAGTTAACAAAAGAGCGGCTTGACAAAGATTAGCTAATGAATTCATGATAAGACCAGGTTATGAATACAGAATTTGCCAACCCAGAACCTCAACACTTTACTTTTCTATGAGCTGAACCAAAATTCTTGCTACCATAAGACTGTCTTAATCCTGAGTGTGATCCCAGCATTATCAGTTCCTTACTTTTTGCTTTCTTAACTAAGTTGGCACAGGAGGAATTATACAGGAGCAAGCTGCATTTTTTCCTAAGCAAATAAGGTGCAAAGTAAGGTGGCCTCCTAATGGTTTGTATTGTTTTCACCTGGCCTCTAAAATAAAACAAGCCCATTTCTTTTAGGCAGCAGACTTTCCTGATTCCGTCACACAAGATGATAAAAAAGAAAAGATGCATACTTCACTGCCGGATGCCTGATATAAAATACTGGCAATCAATTCCGGATACAAAGTCATCTGTCGTACAGTGTTCATTGTTTTTACTGACAGGGTCCTGTTATCATGAATAAGCTGATGAATGCCTGCGAATGAAGGAAGCAAGGAGATAATTTTTTTTCTCTTATTATACAAATAGTTGTATCCAATAAAACAAATAACCCAGATGTACACATTATTTATTTATTTATATCTGAAAGACACACAGTATCTGGCTGTCCCAATTTGTCATCTCAGCAAGTGGCTCTAGTTGGCTAATACCAATGATAATATTAAATAGACAAATGAACAAACAAACAAATAAGGCAATCATCAGCACAGTACAGAGGCATTGTGGACATTCTTAAGAATCTCTCAACGTAGAATAGCCAATGGAAAACCAACAGAGTCTGGGCCATTTGGACCTGGGGGAAAATGATGTTTGATTGGGGAGGTATTCTAACAAATCAAATCAGCTAACATGGTTTCAAACAGGGAGCTCAAAGCATGCCTGCTCTGTCAGATTTGTTGACATGAGCAGAAACTATTGGAGATAAGTTGTCCCACAAATTTGTCTTATGCTCCTACCATATTTGTGTGTGTCTGTAAAGGGTACTTTGATAAATGCCTATCATCATCACACACTACAGAAAGCTCCTAGATGCCATCTCACAAAAATCAGGAGGAATATAAAAGACATTTGATTTACTGGAGATAATCTATTCTTGCTTGTTTCTGAGAGTAGATTATTCAACCAGATTCTTTCTAAAGCTTGTTTGAGAAGATGACTGCACTTCATGATCATGGCAATTTGACAGAAAGGTATAATCATAGGCCCACCATTCCAGGGGACAAACTTCATTATGTCTACCCTGAAATCTAGCTCTGTACTTAATGTTCAGTGTCAGATCTGGCACTAGACGTCAGACAGCAATACAAATCTAAAGAAATACTCTACTGGGAGCCAATGTGGCAGAGTGATTAGGATATTGGACTAGGACTGGGGAGACTATGGCTCAGATCAACATCAGCCATGGGAAATGTATTGGATGACTTTGGGTCAGCCCAACTATTTTGTAGAGTTGTTTGGCTGTAAGTAGAGGTGGGAATGCTATATAGGTTGTGTTGACCTGCTGGAGAAAAGGGATATAGAAATCTCATAGGTAACACGTATGTTTTTAAATTTCAATGCTTTTAGTAAATCTTAAAGTCTCCCTAATGGTCTATCCACTTCTTTTCTTTTCTTCTTTTAGGAACTCATGTGAATCATCTCAGAGTGATTCATATGGGCTTCTCTAAATCTCCATCCAGATTTGAGGCACATCTCCTTTTAGTCTAAACCTAGTCCATGGTTAGGGAGATGTGCCTCAAATCTGGATGACGATGAAGAAAAAGAAAAAAAAGTTAACCCATGGGCTAGGTTTTCATAAATAATTGGATTAATGAGATTACAAATGAGATCCTAGGGAATAAGAGACTAAATGGGCAGATAAAAACTTCATTAACCTCGACTGCATTGAAGCACACATGTAAATTTGGAGTCTCATAATCATTCATTCAATTTGTCCCAGGGTTCTGTATAGCCTGAAGATTTGCAAGCATTTAGCCCTAGAAGGTAATGCATACTGTACAATCCTGATTTCTCTCCAGTTACCATTTAGCAAGTGTATTTGCCTTACCTTTTTTAAAAGAGGAGGCTTTTAACAGTTCTTTATAAAATGAATAGTAAATGGCACTGTCACCCTGAAATGTGATTTCTCGTTCAAGTTCCTAAAGGAAAAAAGAGTTACCAGAAAATGTAAGCTAGGAATTACATGAATCCCCCAATCCCTTTCTCAGAACACAAAGATTATGCTTTCAAAACTGAATAGTCTATTAATTCACAAATTTCCCCAAACTTTTCAAATAGACATTGAAAAAAGGGACCATTAGATTGACTTAAAACATCAAAATCACTTTTTTTTAAAGAATTAACTAACTCTGCAGACAAAATAGACCCTAAATGCAATTTTCACCAACTCTCATTATGCTTTTGAAAGAGGACTCTTTCAAAATGCCCACAATGGTCTTTGAGCATCAAATTTTAATTTACAAAAAATTATGTTCCCCATCCACCCAGTTACTGTACCTATTCCTCTTTGATACAGTAGATGGATTATATTTATAACAAATTATAGGAAAATATGAGAGTTGCAACTTCTATTTATGAAAGCTAGATAGCTCAGGGTTACAGCTATAGTTTCATAAGGACATAGCAGCTAACTTACAATGATGTGAATGTTCGTATGATATCGGTAACAAATTGCCCGTTTTCATCTGGCCTATCAAATTACTTGAACTAGAAGAAGTTCCAAAAAGCTTTAGGGAGATATTTCCCAACTTTGCTTCAGATGCTTAAAAGCTAAGATTTCAGTCTCCAAATGGGATGCTTTTATAGACTGGGCAAAACTCTCTGGAGCTATGGCCTCAGCTTCCTGTGATAGTACTATCACAGGATTGATACTATTGAGACAGCTCTGTTTTTCTTAATGGTTCGCAGGAAACTCAATAGGCCCCAAAGTATATTTTAAAGGTTGAAAATCTGGTTTTTGTATGTGTGGTACACCCATTCATGCTTCAATAAGGGAATGCCAATAAAACAGAGTAGAAGCTATAAATTCATTGTGAACTGAGGTAAAAGGGAACCTCTTCACAGATAAATAATTAAGGATGTGATAAAAAAACTAAGAAACCAGCTTAATGCAGTTTATCATTCCACCTTGACTCTAGACTGGGGGTAGGCAATCATGGCTTATCATATGCTTTGGATTAGGTCCCTCATTATCCATGACCAATGGCTAGGTTGAGTATTCTTTGTCAGATGGCCTAGACATTATAGGAACTGCCACATCTGTTTATACATAAGCCAACCTTGAGCTTGTATAAAATAACAGACTTTATTGTTTGAGATTCCTTACCGGCCTACCAGAAAACCAGAATTTGCGTTCATGGTATGTAGAAAGATATATGGCATACATCATTCCACTTATGATTGCTGTAATGCAGCCAATGAAAAGCTTTGTAAAATGTGGAATTAAGTCATCTGAAAAGAAATATAATAAACATTAAAAAAAGTAACTGAAAATCTATGTTTTCGTATCAAGTCAAATGCCCAATGTTTGTCAAGGCCCTCTGCAACGCAAAAAGCAGGTGGCAGCAGGGGACTAATGTCCAACCAGTCCATAATTACAAAACACCAGAATATATAACACCAAGCTCTGTAGACACAAGAATGGAGGATGTGGTAGAAGTCCTGACCTGATGTAGAGAACCAAGAGGATGACTTGATGGAGAAAGGGAAGATCCATTACCAAAGCATCAAAAAGGAAACATTGCTTGCAAGAGTATGTTACCATAGCCAATCTAAATAAAAGTAGTTTTTAGTCTTCTGTGAAGTCTATTTCTTGATTTCATCTGACTCAGACTGGCAAGACTCAATCCAGGCAAAATGACGTGCCTAATTATTTCAGGATAATAATAATTTTGAGTCTCTGTGCTTGCCTGGGAACAGCAGACCCACAAGTTGGGATTCAAGTAGAGCAGATGAAAGTTGTGGCCAGGAGACCTTTGGCCTAACACTGGCCAGAGTGCCAGTTGTAACTTTACTAGAAACAGGATGCACTGGGAACAGTCATTTGTGCGCTTGTCATCTAGCAATTGAATTACTGTATTGTAATCTGCTCCATGTGGGATTCCCTTTGAAGATCGTCTGGAAACTTCAACTGATCCAAAATGCAGCAGGCCATATGCTTACTGGACAGCTAGGTATTGCCAGGTTACACCACTGCTGAGGGACCTGCATGGCTCCTGGTGTTTCCAAGTGCAATTCAAGGTGTTGGTTGTTACCTATAAAGCCTTAGATGGTTCAGGTCCTGGAATCTAAGAGTCTGCCTTTCCAAGATAAATTCTGTCCACCCAACCCAGGGAGCTGGGTGATCAGGGAGTGTCTGCTAAAGATCCCTCCCATCATGAGGTGCAGTAAGAGGGATCTCAATTGCAGGCATTCTATGTGTAAGATCCCTCCTAGGGAACACCTTGATCCTTGAGGTGAGTATGGCTCCCACTCCTATAGTCATCTGAAATATAGTAAAAACATCACTTTTTCAGAAGGTCCTCAGAAATAGTTTCTGTAAAGACATCAGCTCTAATATGGCTTTGTATTATAATGTTGCTATTGTATTTTGTATTTTATATACTATCTAGAATCCATTGGGAACAACATACATCTTGTAATGAAATAATCAAAATATTTATAGAGTTTGCTCCATAGACTTTCATGAACTCACAGATTATAATTTGATGTTACAGACATCAAATAATATACAATTGGGCAAATCAGTTTTTAGTATTTTGGTATCTGTTGGGTTGTCTCAAATCAAATAGGATTGTTTATTTGACTGAATGGTGAAATAAACAAACCCAGGGCAAATGGAAATCAAGGCACTTAAAAGCAGACATCTGTAAAAGTTTAATCTTCATTCATATCTTGCTAAAAAAATCAAACACGCAGCTTGCTTGCATTTTACATAGTGAGTAACTTGTTATACACCCACAGCTGTCTCTATTTAAATGATCTGTATTTAACCTAAATTGTTGGGCATTTGTGCATAGCATATCAATCAATTTAGACCTCTTGTGGATTTTTTAAAAAAGAAATTTTAAAATTATATTTAAGCTGTGTCAGGTAAATAAAATAGATTCAGGTGTTCTCAACAGCCTGTCCCAAACAAACACTGGGGGCAGGTTTACAGATTACATCCCAATAAGTATAATGGAGTTCTAACATCAGAAGAAAACACGAGTGACAAAGGGACTTGATTTTGAGAAGAAAACTATTAAATATTGTTATAATCTGTTCCAGACCAGAAACCAATTACATATAATCCTTGGTTAGCATACACTCATTCTATGGCCGTTCAAATTCGTGATGGCTCCAGACAACAGGCACTTAAAACTTGGTCCTTGAAGTTCCAGCAACCAAAGTGCCCCTGTGGTCACATAATCATGATTCTTGCATTCAGCAACTAACCTGGATTTCTGACCATTGTAGTGTCTCATGGTCACATGATCGTGATTTCCCTGCTAGCTTTCCACAAACTAAATCAATGGGGAAGCCAGCAGGAAGTTGAAAGTCACAGTCAGATGAGGTCTGTGCTTAATGTCAGTTGCATAATAATTTGCTTAACAATGGTAACTGGGGACTGCCAGAACTGTGTCCCTAAGCAGAGCAGTCTTGAGATGTCACGCTTTACAACCACATCACTTAACAATGGAAATGCCAGTCCAAATTACCATCATTAAGTGATGACCATCTGCATTTCAACGGCAGAGGCTGCTATTTTAAAAAGAAATTAAAAAAATATTTTAAATTTCTATACACAGAACAAATTCAGTTTGTTTGTTTGTTTGTTTGTTTGTTTGTTTATTTAGTCAGCATGCATTGGATGCATTGGTATAAGTATAAACATGATTATGAATACACAAAATGGGTATGAATAAAAAGAAACATTAGGACAGGGATGGTAGGCACATTAGTGCGCTTATGCATGCTCCTTACAGACCTCTTAGGAAAGGGATGAGGTCAATAAAAGACAGTCTAGGTTAAAGTTTTTGGGGTTTGGGGAAGAGACTACAGAGGTTGTTAATATAAAACAGCAGGAATTCCATCCCTGCAAGACTGCCAGAGACAGGGTGTATGATCTTTCCTCTTTTGTGGCTCTTCTTGGTGGACTGTTTTAGAAAATTAATTTGCCCAAAAAGTTTAGTAATCATTCTGCATTGACTGTAAAATATAGATTCATAATGTCATAGTTGCTTTTGGTTTTGAAGACTGATCACTTTCTACAGGCTTGTGTACAAAGTGGAATAAATATATGATAAACTTAGCTCACATCTTTTTCCAGAATAAAGATTTCTTATCCATTCTGCATAGAAAAATATATTTCTATATTTGATTCCTTAAAAACAAATATATATGGAATTGAAACACTGACAGAAAAGTGATATAACTCACATTTTAGGGATCTTTTGGATTGTTTGCCTTTTTTGTTGTTTTCTTTGAGAGTTTTTTCTTCAACTTCGGTACAGCTTAGATTTTTTCTTTGCCTCAGTTCAACAGCTGTTAGACAAAATATCCAGAAATTAATCTTAGAATGAAAACCTATCTACCTTACTTGTAGATAAGAACAATTCCAACAGTATTTACCCATCTAGACATATTTTTAGGGATGTAAAAGCTTCAGTATTCAATGAAGTTTATACTCAAATAAGTGGCCTAAAACATCTAGCACACAAAAATCTTTATTTGGATGGAATAAAGATTCCATTTTAAATGTAATTTATACAGCCTCTTGTATAATCATCCTCCTCATGACTAAAATGTTCGTCCATGAGTATAAGGCATTCAAAATTACATTCCTCCTTTAGTGTTTCCCCACAATCTCCACAGTATGTGAGACAATAGCTGAGTAAAAGACTCCAAGTCACTAATAATAAGCTCCCATCCTTGAGGATTGAACTAAACTCTGTCTCCCCAGTCCTATTCCTTGGTTCTGGAGTCAACATTGCAACTGACATGCATGAAAGTCTATTTGAGTGACTGAACTTGAACACTATGCTACACTATACTATTCATTCCTAATAAAAGGAATGCTACACTATACTATTCATTCCCAGTAAAAGCTTTGTAGGACAAAACCACTCTCTGAACTGATCTTGTAAACAATTTGTAAATTGGATGCATCAGCAAAGTAAAAGTACAGTTTTTTAAAAGTGTAGGGTCTCCCCCCATAGCTCAGTTAAATACTCCTCTGCTATTTGGAATCAGCAGAGATCTTAACCAGCACTGTTCTCTCCCAATCCTAATAGATTTTGTTCTGGAAAGTAACTGGAGAATAGTGTCATTGCCTGTATAGAGAAGGATGTCCTGCTCCCTTCCTCTCAGCTTCTAACATCAACATCTGGTAGAACTATCTACCAATCACAGCACTGCTTTGACTGTCAGTGGATTTGACAGATGGCAAAATCTGGGATTTTATCCATCGTAGGAAATCATTTCCCTTCATTTGATACCTATGCTAGTCTGGGGATCAGCTGTGTGGGCTCAGAATGTGGCAGATGGAAGGAAAAGAAGAAACTCTTTCCCCTGTCAGATCTCTAAGATAGGCCAAGGCCTGGATAAATCCAAGTAAATGACAGACTGAATAGCCACTGACAGGCGAGGTCAAGGATGTACAGGTTACCTCTCTGTGTGTGTCTATCCTCTCACCACAAAACTTTCACCACTTGTAAGCCATTGTTCTGATTGCTTCTGAACGTAGGTTTATCACTCTTCTGGGAGATCATTCAACCTATGGTCAATATCAGCCTGAACAACAGCTGACAGACCTAGTGAGAGAACTGCACTAGAAAGCACACTGTTTTCCCCTACTTCACTGTATAGTTCCCCCCTTTATAACATTGAGGCAGATGCTACGTTTGCTGATTGAGAGATCAGTTTGGACACTTCATTGATGAAGGGGAGAGTACAGTTTGAAAAATGAACTGTCCTGCTTCCTCAAAGTAGACTAGACCTGAAAAACTGTGCCTAAGAACCGGACAAGCAGGTTCATACCAGCACAAACCTGAAATGGCTCATAAATGCTAGGCTGATCCCACACTACAGTTGTCCTCTGCTATTGTCAAAAACAAAAATAGTGGGAACAACGGATTGTACATATGGCAAAATTGCTACCGTTGTTGACTCCTTAAGATGGAAAATATTAATACCTCATTCTTTCTCCTCTGTGTCATTTCATTACTGCCAGTTTTCCCTCAAATGATTTTCTCCCTCTTCCTAATTCTATCAGAAATAAGTCTAATGGGAAAAAAATAACTACCAAAGGCAAATGATTCCTTTAATCATGTTCAAGATAAAAGAATGCAGCTTCAGCCTCTAAGCTAGTGGACACATTTGAAAGATTAAGAACATGACACAGACTGTCTCTAAAATGACTGCCATAAAGGGCATAGTCAGTCATATTATCCTACTCTGTCAGAAAATGGGCAAAATTATTCACTACTACTCCTTCTTCCCTGCTCCCAGGATATTCTGAACCACACCAGCTTTTTCAGGAGATAAGGGACAACAATTATTTCCAAACAAAGAATTCAAACTCAGTGTCTCACTTGTATGTATTTTCATTCATAAATACACCTAAGCCGACTCAAATATTAATCTAGATTTTTTTATTATTGAATGAGCATAGGTTGTCTGCTATATGTGTGACACTATCTGGAACTACCTACAGCCACAAAAAAGGATTTAAGAAAATGCAAAACCATTTAAAGATCTATTCTAATTCTTCTAGTCTACAGTATGTTTGCTTCTTTTATTCATGTTGCTAGTGTCATTGTTCATAGAGCTGAAAAATCATCCTCTGACATACACAAACACAACAGGAATTGGGGACTCCAAGGTTTGCAGAAATATAAACATGATTTGAGATGTGAAATAAAAGAGAGACAGTCAAGTGAGGATTAGATGTACTTCGCAGCCAAAGAATGCTGTCAGGTAGAAACTTGAAAACAAGGATGGAAGAATCAATCTCAATAGGAAGCATTGTATTCAACAGAGGAACATTTTGATGCCTGTCCTACTTGCAAATTTCTTTCCTGATTGGGAAGATCAAGTTACTCTTTTCCGTTAATTCTCTACAGATGGCAGAAACAAGAAAATGGAAACATTACAAGGTCCATTTTGCATATCAAACACAGAGCAGATGGCAAAACTACTGTATACAATGCTTTTGCCAACCTCTGAACTGTTATCATAATATACATACATGCTGTTTCTGTTTAATTTGATGCTGCTTTTAAAAAATATAAAGAAAATGTTGTTTTCATTCTTGAGTATTGTTTAACAAAGTGAAACGAAAGTCGAACAAGGTTAAGTGTTAAAAATAGAACTGAGATTTTTTACTCTGTAACCTAATTAGGTTTGTTTATTTATAAATTTCAGAAGTAGGGGAAACTAGAAGCAATTAGTCATTACCCATAATGGTTCAATGGAATGCCCATGTCCACAAGCAAAATACCTCTATATATCAGATACTGTGATAAATGTCTGTTATAATAATGAATTAATACTGTTAGCAAGCTTCAAGGGACACCTGGTTTGTCACTGCTAAAGTTACCA
Organism: Psammodynastes pulverulentus; assembly: GCA_025802295.1. Taxonomy (NCBI): domain Eukaryota; kingdom Metazoa; phylum Chordata; class Lepidosauria; order Squamata; family Psammodynastidae; genus Psammodynastes; species Psammodynastes pulverulentus. Next base: position 47,081,741 of record JAOYMU010000292.1, on the reverse strand, counting down.
TATATTAGAGTATACTAAATATTGGCCTGATCCAGCAGACTTATCTTGATGAACTAAAGCCCAAAAAATCCTTGGTAAGCTAGAAAAAAGTGGGATAGATAACACCACCACCAGATGGATTCACAACTGGCTGACAAACCATACTCAACGAGTAGTCCTTAATGGGTCTAAGTCTACATGGAGGGAAGTAAGCAGTGGGGTGCCACAAGGTTCCGTCT
>JAOYMU010000292.1:46943528-46962707 GCA_025802295.1 Psammodynastes pulverulentus | reverse complement strand
ATCCCCCCCCTCCGCCTTCCATATAGGATGGAATTGGGTTCTGAGAGATGTTCATTATCAGTCGGGAATTAATGAGCTCTTAATTTCAGAGCTCCTTCTGCAGCCTCCACAAAGGAAATCAGCTTCACGTAACGGTAGCGATAGGTTTAAAAAATAAATAAAAAATAAGTCGATCTGGTTGAGGCATGCATAGGTGTGGGGTCGTGTATAGATTTGATGGATAATTCAATTTTTTGCTCTTTTGGTACAACCTCCCCGCCCCCCAAAATATATATCTTTCAATCCAAATATGTGCGTCTTGGTTGTAGTTCATAGCGATATAATCCCTGTCCCTATTTCTCCCCTAGTAAAGTTTTGAAGGGAGAAATGCCTGTATATGAGTAATCTAGTTAAATAATGACAGCAATAAAATCGTCATGTATTAATCAGTATTTAAAAACATGTAGCTTTCTTAAATTCGTCATAAAGATAAATCATGGGATTCACCATGATTGTCTATACTGTATAGACAATAAGCAAAAATAAATAAAATATCTTCAAATATAAATTTCTCTACATAAAATCATTATATTTGTGTGCTATTTGATTTCTAAGATATTGAAGTGCAGGTAGTATACTGCTTTATGTGAAATTAGTGTGGATTATACAGTATACATGCATGCAACTTCATAGTTGTTCTCTTGATATAAGAACTTAATTTAACACACTGTTTTCTTATGTTAGGAGATAGGTAAAAGGAACCTTTTACCCAATGTTAGGTGCTTAGTATCCTATCTTTCCAATAGATACTCTTAACATCACTAGAATATCAATAATATATGTAATTGCATAAGGATTGTTTACTGAGTAATCTTAGGCTATGCTTTTCGGGGAAGATTTTATAATGTTTAGATGTTTTCCTTTATGCAACTTTTAATTAAGAGTTCTTAGACTGTAGAATTTAAAAGCAGTCAGTGTTTAAAGCTATAAAAAATTGGGGTTCCTAAAGTGTTTTTGTTTTATTTTAAGAATTATCTCTTGGAGTTGAACTTCTCTGTTGAACATCAGATATCCTGTAAAGAAAAGATATTCACAAGTTAGATTCAGTTTCTATTAACTGCAGTCCTGTGAATGTATGCTAGGAAATATATGTCTGTTTATGTGGCGCTATCTGTTCTTTCATGTCTCTCAACAGTTCAGTCCTTGCCACTGCCACTTATACCATCCACTTTGGTCATCCTGGTCTTTTTCCTGCCACCTTTCCCAACATTAGAGCTTTTTCTAGAGAGCTGGATCTTCACATAATGCTCTGAACTATTATAATTTGAGCCTGATCATTTTGACTATTTACTACAAATAAACTATCATATGGAATTCAGCAGAGAAGCTGCTGCATCATTGCCATTTTAGATCTGCTCCTCTCGATTTATGCCTCTCGATTTTTGCCGCAAGTGAGATCTCTGGTTTAATGTGTTCATGATCCATAATTTGTTTTCTTGGCTGTCCATTATATTCTTAGGAGTCTTCTCCAACTTAATTTAATTATTTGATTTAATTATTTAAATTAGGTGGTTTTAAGTTTCTGCAGGCTGAGCAGTAACATTTTAAGTAAAATACTGTTAGATTGTGTCAGTTGTTCTTTTGAATAATTATTTTTTCCACATTTTTTCTAAATATTAAATTCTCTCTATTTTCTGCAACTTTTTTTTCTTCACTTGTCACTCTCCAGATATTTTTCAGATTTTATTTCTTGTCTGTTTGGCCTCTTCAAACTAATTCCTGGACCTTTCCTGCAAATCATCTGCCTCTGCAGGCTTATTAACATGATATCAGTCTCTGTCTCTAACAGGTCCATTGAAATTTGATGGCTAAGATGAATTTTAATTAATCAATTAACTAAAATGTTTCCTCTCAACACAATTTGTGCAGCATATTAATTGCATAACTGCAAACATAGTGTTTTTCAATCTTCCCACAAGTATTTGTCAATATTCCTGTCAGCCCTTCCAGGTAAACCATGACTAGGAAACATGACTAGATGAAGTAATTATACTTTATTGAAAGGCTACTTGGAAAGGAATCTTGAAAGCCTGAAAGTACAATTTTCCCACCATCACTTTTAAATGCCTGATCCATTAGGGAGAGTCCTTCTCAGTTTCTTTATCTGACTGTTAAGAGATCCTAGGCAGCATCTCATGCCCAAGTTTTGCAAAGCCATCCACACATTATGTTACATTTCACAATATCACAAATTCACTCCATGCTTTAGGACATGTCTTTGCATAAGAAAACAAGTAAAAACTAATAGTGAGCCAAATGTCTATTTACAATATTGTAAATAGGGCTACAGTGTTTATCATAGAAAAATGGGGCCCTATTAAAATGACAAAAGCCAAATTAAAATGAATTCTGCAGTGTTGTTTTTAATGGTATTATCTGTTGCAAATGGCATGTTACATCTGGACATGTCAGGAAGAATGGATGGTTATAGTTATACCACGTTACTTTTAGGCAATGTCTGGATTGTGTGAAATGCATATTTCGCATTTGTGTGAAAAGGTATTTTGACAGATTTGAGTGCTCATGAAACAAAACAAAATTACTTTGCACTTCAAAATTCATGAATTTTATTCTTTTTTTTCTAGCAAAGCACTAATGTAGACGTGGTTCGCTTTCCATGTGTCGTTTACATCAATGAAGTACGTGTGATTCCTCCAGGAATAAGAGCTCACTCTAACTTACCTGAAAGTAGAGCTTATGGGTAAGCAAAAAAATGATATAAGAGATTGTCCAGCACTATTTTCTATGTAATTTTTAACATGCAGAGTGCTTTGTAATGTTCTCTTATTCTTATGAGAGAAGATGTTAACTTGTGTAAAATGGGGTACTGAATCAGAGAGTATGTGCCCAAATTTGCAATAGATTTGAACCTGAGATTTCCTGGGTCCAACCAGCATTATATAATGGAATATACTTCTGCTTTAAGAGACCAAAAATATAAAATAACTTTGAAAAGGATTTGTGTATTTATTAGATAAGAACTATAGCTCTTATAATTTTTCAACTTTGAATAAGTAATGGCAGGATTTATGAAATGCTGATAAAGTAAACGAATTTATGAGAAAATATTTTGAGCTGGATTTGCCAGCCATAGTTTGGAGTCAGTTCTGGCTAATGTCAATTCTTGTTTGCCCAATTCAGATATTACAAATCATGACTCAGAAAAAGAGGAAGCAATAGATGTTTGTTTCTGAGATCTTGGCTTACACTCCTTTCAAAAGAAACTTCCATTAGCTGGAAAAGAGGATCATTGACAGTTGCATTCAATATTTGATTGATTTAATTTATATGCTGGCCATCTCATTGTCAAGCGATTCAATGTAAAGTATATTGCATAGACAACATTTTAAGACTTCAGGATTTTATGTGGACATACATATGCTCAAGATTACCCTGAAAGCAATCTTTCTGAGTGAAGTACCTGAGATTAAAGAATCACACATTGCCAAATGTCACACTTTAGTAATTGTAGTACAGAAAGAAAGAAAAAACATTTTTTTTTATTCTTTAATTTGTGGATTTTGTTAGATTTTATTAGAAGCTTTAATTCAAAAATAAAATTTGGTATCTTTATCTATATTATATACCTGCAATCGACATTCTGCTCATAATAATATTTGAGAAAAGTATGGACTGTATTTTACAAAATATATGAAATAAGAGTTTAATAATGTAAATATTGACTATTTTTAACAGTTGGGAACTCTTCATCTTCCTGCAGATTGATTAGCAGTCTTTTAAGGCTTGCCTTGCTCATTAACCAGATTTTGATTAAAAAATGATATTTTTTTCACTTTGAATCTGTTCCCAGTGAGACGTCTCCTCATACATTTCAGTTAGACCTGTTTTTCAACAATGTCAGCAAACCAAGTGCACCTGTATTTGACAGGCTAGGAAGGTAAGTACTAAGAACATTCCTTCATAAAACACTGAATATACTTTACCTGAAACCATAAAATTATGGAATAGAAAATACAAACTTGTTGCTTTTTTCTTGAGGAGGGATTCTGATAACGCATACTTACCATTTCCTGTACCATTAATTTTTGTGGTCTCAGCTGCCACATTGCCAAATTCTGTCCCACTGTACTATTGCATAACATTAAAGAAGCAATCCTTGGGATTCACAGTCTACAGAAAATGAATAAAATGCAGGGACAGAGTTCCTGTATTCTGCCAGTTAGTACAAAGATGTACAGTTATCAGTCTATTTCTAAAAGTGTAGGGTGTAAGAAGGTGCTACTGTAAGACTAGCTAGTAAGAGAAGATGTTGAAGAAAAATATATGTGTTTATTACCTAATATCTAATTTTCTTCTGCTTAATAGCCTGGAGTATGATGAAAACTCTTCAATTATTTTCAGGCCCAACTCAAAGGTAATTATGTAAATTGTGATCCCTCTTGTTAGTTAATATCCCTTGAAGAACCCTTTTGGGCAGAAGTAATCTTCAAAAACTGGATTACTTTCAGTGTGTTCCATCAAAGACTTCTCAGAATCATCAGTTGGTTCAATGGATGCTGAAGGGTTACTAAGAGGAAATGATTATAAACATTTCTCATTGCTAGTTGGTTTTCAGGTGTAATTCAGTAATTCAAATTTGAACCTTTGGAGTATTATTAACAGAAAATTGTTCTACCACATGAGCCTCCCTGAAACTTAATTTTTTCATTGGAAACCTTTCTAGGATATTGAATAGCTTAGGTATTGGTTTGTGTGTGTGTATATACACACACAAATATATACATATATACATAAATTAGTTTACACAATGCCTTAGATCTTGTGAGATTTTGTTTTACATTTTTTGGACATGGCAGTCATCAGAGATATAACTGAGGAGTGGTTTGGTGCAATTAGTTAGCAAAATTGAGGTAACTTTAGGAAACACTGTGTAATGATGATTTGTGATTTCTCTGTACTTTATGGCATCGTGGAATGTCATTATGCTACAGTCATTCAGAAGAGAGGCAAAGATATTTCCCCAAATCTCATTCTTTGTCATAGCATTTTATGATAGTTAATTTAATAAACAAATGTTCCTAGCAAAAATGGGCTTCATGTTTTTAGATAGATCCTGGTAATGAGAATGATGCTGTTAATTCAAAAGCAGAAAGTCATGTTTTAAATTGTGTTTTATTTTAAATAATGCAGGTAAACACTGATGGTTTAGTTTTAAGAGGCTGGTATAATTGCTTGACACTGGCAATATATGGCTCTGTTGATAGAGTGGTCGGCCATGAGAGAGAATCTCCTCCACCACCACCACCTCCTCCTCCACCTCCTCAGCAACAACAAGCTTTGAAAAGAACTCCAAAATTAGGTGAGCAATTCTGTTCTAGTTTTTAACTCTCTTCAAAAAGGTTTTGGTTAGAAAAGCAAATCTTTCATAGCAGTCAAACATATTTTCCTAAACATTTGTGTTTTTCAGTATTACTTTCAGTAGAATTCATTCTGTCAGTTCATGAGCATGAATATCAGTACAGCACATGCCTCAGAATTTTTCCGAATAATTTAAACCCTTAAGGGTATGAGGGTGTTGTTACCAGACAGGGGTTTTTGTTTTCTTATTTAAATTTTATTTCTCCCATCCTGCTCTCGGCAGTCATTTTCACTGCTTTGAAAACTGAAGGGAATTGCAAAAACAGTTTGGCCGTTGTTTATCATGCAGTGCGATTTAAAAAATACATAACTTTCCTTTGGCTCAAACATTTTTACAGCTGATGGAGAGAAAGAGGATCAGTTCAATGGCAGCCCTCCCCGGCCTCAACCTAGAGGACCAAGAACCCCACCTGGCCCCCCTCCTCCTGATGATGATGAAGATGAGCCAATGCCTGTATCAGGTAGCCAAGAGGAAATTCTGTTCTTATTATTTTCACATTTGAAAGGAAAAACTTTGGATCTTTCTAAAATAACTTCACTAATATACTAATATATGTTTTGATGTCTAAATTAGAGAACCAAATATACAATACACAAAAATATATTTGGTTTTTTAACAGAGTGTTTTGCATCCTGCATTGCGTTAAAAATTTTCCTTCCCGCCTATGTTACTTTATAATTTACAATACATGGTTCCATTAATAAAGAATTGACATTCATTTTTTTTAAATCTTCACATCCCCTCATCCACATTATGTAAAACTGAATCTGGTGGTGCAGTATCTGATGGTACAATAGTATATTTCAATATAACTTTAAAATCATATATCTTTGTTACTTAACTTTCATTATAAGTAACTTTTCAGTATTGAAACCTCAAGCATTCAATTTGTTTTCTTGCTATTAATGTCATTATTTTCAGTTACTGGAGAAAAAGATGATGATGTTGATCACAGAGAAGATTATTTTGAGCCCATTTCTCCTGATCGGACTTCCATTCATCAAGAAGGTCCATATTCTGATGAGGCAGAAGTGGAAGAAGAACAAGCAGAAGAAATGGATGATGATGAAGAAGGTGTGGATGTTGAGGAGGAAGAGGATGAGGAAGAGGATGATGATGGTCAAACAGTAGATAGCATTCAAGATGATGATGAGGATGATGAGGATGATGAAGATGAGGATGAGGATGATGATGAGGAAGAAGAGGAAGAAGGTGATGAAGAGGAAGAAGGTGAAGGTAGGCAAATTCAAAGCTACTAGGGTTGATTCATGCATGCATACATTAAGTTGTCCTTGCTTGATAAGCATTGACTTGCAGATAAATATCTGGTCTGACCCTGTTGAAAGAACACTGTAGTTGAAGCAATGTTGGCAGTGTATGAAAATTCTGTTTTGCTTAGTCTATGATGGCCAACCTAGAGGACCAAGAACCCCACCTGGCCCCCGTCCACCTGATGATGATGATGAAGAAGAGGAGCCAATGCCTGTAACAGGTAGCCAGGAGGAAATTCTGTTCTCATTATTGTCACATCTGAGAGGAAAAGCTTTGGATCTTTCTAAAATAACTTCACTAATGTATACGTTGATGTCTAAATTAGGGAACCAAATACACAATGCACAAAAATATATTTGGTTTCTTAATAGAGTGTTTTGCATCCTGCAATGCATACAATTGAATCCTTGCTTGATGTTAACAGTCAATCATTGATTTACCTGCAAACTGAGAGAATGTTATTTAAGAACCAATTTTGAAAACACATAATTTTAGAAAGGAAGATTCAACTGTTAATTTTTGGAAAAGGATGAAAAAAAAGTTTTATAGTATGTATGTTTTTAACAAGGATATTTTAAATAATTGTTTCAGGAGATGATGGTTATGAACAGATTTCAAGTGATGAAGATGGAATTGCTGACTTGGAACGAGAAACATTTAAATACCCAAGTTTTGACATTGAATATACTGCTGAAGATTTGGCCAGAGTGCCACCTGTAACCTATGATCCTTTTGATAGGGAGCTTGGACCCCTTCTATATTTCAGTTGCCCCTACAAGACAACTTTTGAGATGGAAGTTACCAAGATGAGAGATCAAGATCTAGAGAAGGAAAACAGTGGGGCAGTAGAGAGTTCCATTAAATTGACTGAGCTCCTTGAGTTATATCAGGAGGAGAGAGGTGCAAAGTGGGTCACAGCTTTGGAAGAAATACCCAGTTTAGTAGTCAAAGGACTAAGTTACTTGCAATTAAAGGATACAAGCCAGGATTACTTAAGCCAGTTGGTTGACTGGACGATGCAGTCTTTAAATCTTCAAGTAGCCTTGAGGCAACCGATTGCTTTGAACGTCCGTCAGCTGAAAGCTGGGACAAAACTTGTCTCTTCGCTGGCAGAATGTGGAACTCGAGGTATAGAAGCCCTCTTGCAAGGGGGAGTAATTGATGCTTTATTTGAGTTGCTCTTTGCGGATCATGTGTCCTCTTCCCTTAAACTCAATGCTTTCAAAGCTTTGGATAGTGTTATTAGCATGACTGAAGGAATGGAGGTTTTTTTGAGGAATAGTTTGGAGGCCAATGAAAAAAGTGGCTATCAGAGACTGTTGGAACTTATTCTCCTGGATCAGACTGTAAGGGTAGTCACTGCAGGTTCTGCCATTTTACAGAAATGTCACTTCTATGAGATTCTGTCCGAGGTAAAAAAAATTGGTGACCAGCTAGCGGAAAATTCTCCACCCCTTCCAAATCATTCCGAGTCTGAGCAGGATCCAGATGCTGGGCCTGAAAGAGGCAACCAGGAATATGATAATGATGTAGATGCTCCAATGGATATGGACAATATTTTGGAGTCCTCCACTATGAACGAAGGAGAAATTGAAAAACTCATTAACATTTTAGATGAAATTTTGCATTTGATGGAGACAGCCCCGCACACCATGGTGCAGCCACCTGTGAAATCTTTCCCAACAACAGCACGTATTACAGGGCCTCCAGAAAGGGATGATCCTTTTCCAGTTCTGTTCAGGTATGCATATTTTTGATTTTGGTAGATGGCTTTAGTTATGCGTATTCTGGTTTTTCTAGTTGGTACCTTCAAGATGTGTTCAGCACACTTCACCACTGTTACTGCACAGCATATTTAAAAGCCAAACCTGGGCTAATCGGAGTTGAAACTTGACCCAGTTTGGGAATTTCTGTTTACATGTTCCAGAGGATCGCCAGATTTCTCTCTCCAGTCCAATTTTTAATATATCCTTACAATGCTTGTCCATTATTTAATAAATATTGTTGATTTAACAGGAAATATTTTAATTTCTTTACTACTTTCATTTCCATTTCTTTGTTTCTTCTCATTTTCCTTAGCAAGTCAGATCACTTTTCCCATTTCAATTAAAAAGATTTGAGTTACTCAAAATGTTTATAGGTAATTCGCAAGTTCTTAATACTTGCTAACCAGTGTGCTATTCTCAGTTCTTCACAGTTTTAAAGAGAAGATTGTGCATAATCTACTCCCTGAATATCTTACAATATTTCCAATTTCTAACCTTGGAAAATTATTGTAATCTCCTTGTTACCATGGTGATGCTTTCTGCTTATGTTGATAAAAATAGTAATAAGTAACCATCTGCTTCATTAATTTAAGTTTTTAGGGACATTTGAGGTCATCTGATTTGCAAAATCATTAATTAACTTTTAACAAATAGTCTTGATTTTTGGGATGGAATGAATATATAGCAATCAATAAAATTTTGAAATAATGTTTTTATGTTTTTTAATGCAAAAATATAAAACAGGTATAGATCTATTGAAATTAAATTCAGGCTCAGATGAATATCATGATGATGCTGTTATCCATTCAGTTGTGTCTGACTCTTGGCAATTCTATGAGTCAAATCTTTCCTAATCTTCCAATCTTGCACTACTTCTTTTGATTTGTTCTATGCTCTGGCTGGTGTCAGCTTTAACGGTGTCCAGCCACCATATTCTCTGACGGCCTGCTTTTCTTTTACATCTGACTCTTCCAGACATAATTACTTTCTCCAGTGAAGATGAATATCAGTTTTGCATTTAATATTGGTGATATTAATTAATGTGATATTCATTAACCCCACTTTATATTTATGGGATTTGTTCTCTGTTCCAAACCATAAGGGTGCTTTGTAATACAAATATAGAATTGTACGATGTTGCAGTTTAGCTGTCTTATGGGAAAATGTAGTGGATGGATGTTATTCCTATTTATTTATTATTATTTGAACTATTATTTATCCTTCTCTTTTCATTTCTTCAGGTATCTACATAACCACAGTTTTTTGGAGTCTGTCACTTTGCTGTTGTCCAATCCAATAACAAATGTGCATCCTGGAGTGCTTCAGTCTGTCAGAGATATTTTGAGATTTTTAGCACAGTCACAAAAAGGTCTCCTTTTTTTCCTCTCTGAATATGAAGCCACCAATTTGCTGGTTCGAGCATTTTGTCAGTTTTCGGATCCCGATCAAGAAGAAAGCCTGCAAACCGATGGGGCAGGCGATGAAGCATTTCCCTTATGGCTTCTTCATTCGACCCAGACGCTGCAGTGCATTTCAGAACTATTCAGCCACTTCCAGCGATGCACAGCCACTGATGAAACGGACCATTCAGATCTCCTGGGAACACTTCATAATCTTTACCTGATCACGTTCAACCCAGTAGGAAGAGCTGCTGTTGCCCATGTCTTCAGCCTTGAGAAGAATCTCCAGAGCCTTATTACTTTAATGGAGTTCTATTCCAAAGAAGCATTAGGGTAATGGTTTATTATTAGATTTATATCTGCAATGGGCGGGCTGACAATATTCTGTCTTTGTTTTGTGCAGCTCAACAAAATGTAGACAATGATGCTTCTTTCTACTTGTTGATGCATTCTTGTGAGGTGGGTTGGGCAGAGAGAGTGTGACTGGCCTCATCACTAGGTGTTATAATACATTAAGTGATGCCTCTGAGGGCTCCTGTGCAGATAGTCTTCAAGTTATGGCCATTCCTTCAGCGACCATTCGAAGTTGTGATGGTGCTGAACAAAGGGACTTTCTCAAGTCTGGTGATTGCAACACTCCTGCGGTCATGTGAACTAAATTTGAGCACTTGGCAAACAGTTTGGACTTAAATTGGTTGCAGTGTCCCACTGTCGCATAATTGCCATTTGTGAGCTTCTGCGCAGGCTTCCCTTGCAAGCAAAGTCAATGGGAAAGGCATTAGGAAAGGACACAAGTTGCTCGGATAAATCTCCCCCACTTCCAGACTGTATTCGCTGGTATGCACTATGCTGTCATTTCGCCCTTCTCTTGCATGCACACGATACCCTCTTTTCTCCCATCTTTGTGCTCGTACACACTGCACCTTTCCCCCCAATCTTCCTCGGCTTGAGCCATATTGCAACACCCTCCTCCCCCAACTCACGCACAGCCTGCACTGCCTCCCCACCCATGCGCTTTACCTGGGACTCCTGCTTTCTTCCCAACGACCCCGTGCAACTGGAGTGATGACATCAACCAGGATTGCCTGGGATGTAGTTACTAAGCAGGGCTATCATATGATATGGCTTATAACCACAGTGCTTAGTGACAGCAATTCTGATTCAGATTGTAGTCATGGCGTGAGGACTATCTGTAACAGGATCAATAGAAACTGTCAACTGAGTTAACTTATTAAAGAGTATTGCTTGCTTCTAAGTACTGTTCTCGGGACTGTAATTAAAAGTAGAAGGATTGTGAAAGAATAGGATGGCTTGGTAAAATCTCTTTCAACTTTAAGGATAACTATATTGGTCTCCTGTGTTTAATATAAGATGGAATCCTGTGCTGGGCAGGTGAGAATCCTCTTGCACAGCGGCCTTTCCTTCTGTGAGTTCTATGTGTCCACTAAATCTCAGGGAAGCCAGTGATGGAAACTTAATCTCTGGGTTTTATGCTTGGTATGAAGACTAAAACATGAAATGAAGTAATATGAAACAAATTAGTAAGTTGTAGTTTTTTTCTAAACTTACATTTCAGTGATTCCAAATCAAAAAAGTCAGTTGCCTACAATTATGCCTGCATCCTTGTTCTACTGGTGGTACAGTCTTCAAGTGATGTCCAGATGCTTGAGGTGTACTCGGCACCCCTGCTGAAGCTTTGCAAAGCGGATGAAAATAATACCAAGTTACAAGGTACAGTGTTTGTTATTGTTGGACAATGTTTTAAATGATGTAGGAGAAATATTTCTGATATTCTGTTTCACTATTGCTATTGTGCGTATTACGATTACTAGATATGATTATTGAAAGATCTATAGCAGTCTTCTGCTATAGTTGGTTTTTAAACAAAAAGTTCCCATGTTTGTCTAATATATTACTCATGGACAGATGCCATAAAATAATTTGAAAGAAATATTTAGGCTCATATTCTATAACGATGAATAACTTAGATTCTTTAAATCAACTCTTGTTTCCACATCACTTACTCCTGTACAGCTTTAAAATGAAGAGGGCTGTGTCAGAGTTCCAGAAAAACCTACACTCTACATTCTCAAACAGTATTGGGATTTTTGTTCCTTGAATAGTTACCACTTGCTGTTTCCCAACATTATAGATTTGTTTTGTTTTAATATCAAAAGTGCTGTCAAAAGCAGTGTGTAAGTCTGCTACTGAGTGGAAAAGACAATCCTGATAGATATATCTGATTTCTTTCATCCATGAAGTGTACTTCCAGGCATTTTGTTTCCTTTAAAATCTTCTTGATTTTATTTGTATTAATGATTTTAACTTGTAGTTCTGTCCAGTTTCTGTAACTGCTTAGGGTATTTCATTAATCATCTATGTTGGTGGTTGATGTAATTTATGTGCCTTATACTTCACTGGTGGAAAAATGCTTTTGAATAGAATATGAATAAGAAGTCTCAGAGTTGTATAGAATACTTTTTCCTTTTGCTGTGAAATTCATCTAGACAGAAAAAACAATATTTCTGTTTTATTATTTTGTTCTAAAACTTTACATATCAAGTATAGGGGAGATCTCTGTTGGGAATAAACTGAGAGTGTGTGCCAACAGTCCTGTCTATCAGAGAAAAGGTCCAATCTTTTGAATGCAAACTGGCTGAACTGGAGATATTTAGACGTATACAGTCTGGTCCTTCTGGTATGTGCTCAGAACAACAGTGACTTGTTGACAGGAAGAATGAGAGTCTTGGGGAAGGAAGATATGATTGCAATGGTAAAGGAGATATTTTCAAATTTGGGATTCAATTTTGGAACCAATATGCTCTAGTCCTAAAAATACTCTTATGAGAGGGACAGAAGGCTTTTGTTGTGAATCATTCAATGTTTTGAGTTTGTAATGTGAAAAGAGATCTTCCTGGTGTGAAAGTAATGGATGTTATCTGTAATCTAGATAAGTTGTAAATAGTACTCAGAAAGAAGTGGTGTTTGTAATCCATGTTGGCATCTATGATATCAGTCAATATAACCAACCAATCTGGGAAGTCACGTTTGGGATGCTAGGTAGGTTCACAGCTTTCAAGGCTGCATTCTTAGAAATGGCATCTGATTCATATGCAAGCAGAGTGTAAGTCCTCAGTGCACAGTCCTTGGGAGATAGTGAGAAAAGTGTGTCTTTTCCAGCCTTTTGATATGGACAAATCGGGAAGCAAATACCACAACAGACGCTGTCTCAAGATGGCTTTCTTCTGGCCGTCAGATCAACCATCAACCAGCCTTTACTTATGATTAACAAGGCAAACATTTCTTTAATAGTGCTCTTTATATGTTCTTTTGTACTGTATATGAACTTAAAGACCTTGCCCAGGCCTTTGGGAGAACATCTGACATCCCTTTCTATTTTTTTTGTTCCCTTTGGGCTTGGAAGGCTTGTTTTCTTTGCAACTGTTGTTCTTTTGTCTGATGCTGCTTTTTGTGTTCTTTTTTTCCTCCAAATATTTTTAACAACTATAAACGATCCAGAGTTGGGAGTTGGGCTTCATATACTTTTACTATATTATTCTTTATTTTACTATATTACTTATTATTATCTTAAATAAGGAGTTGTAAGGAAAAATAGTGGGGAATATTCAAACTGAATTATAAACTTGTATAAAAGTTGTTTAGACTTTTGGTAAAAAATGAGTATCATGTTCCTAGTGTGCGTATGTGACAAAGTATGTCCCCATTGTTAAGATTCATTCAGTTTCAGAACCAAAAGGCCGACTGCTGTAATTGTTTTTACATTTTCTTGAATGCCTCATGTAACATTCATCAAATGATCTTGTTTGTTTGTAGAACTTAATAAATGGTTGGAGCCATTGAAAACAATCCGATTTGAAATTAATTGTATCCCAAATCTCATTGAGTATATTAAACAGGTCAGTAAAATAAATAAGTAAAAGCATATGTGTTATTACTGTACTATGTAACTGTTGTAGTTTTTACCTGGTTTACATTGCCATCCTTGGACAGCGAGATAAATGGCATATACATTTAATAAATAAGTAAAAATAACCATGACCTTAGAATAGCAAACTGCTCATCTTTAAGTTAATTTTAGTTCAGATTATGTTGAAAATAGACATGCTGAGCAGTTAAAGGGAAGGGAAAAAAATTGGACTGGCAATCCTGTGATTTCTATTCACTTTGGGTTGCTAGATTGGTCCCTCATTTCAACTCTCAGCTACAAATATTCTCCTTTATGGGATCTAGATTGGTTCTCCCACCCTAGCCTCCTTTATTCTATTTACAGTTTTACCGGTACTTAAATATTCATGAAATAATGAATACATGCTAATATTTAGTTTGGTATGCAAATATTCTAAATATTGGAATTGTGACCTTACAGAACACATACAAATTGTTCTCTTTTAAAAACAAAGCCGGATGTATTGCACAATAAGGAAGGACTAAATCTTGAACCAAATCCATTGCTAGACTGCTGAAGAATTACATAAGTCAGGTTTTCTGTACTCGTCCTAAAATCTACACTATTAGTCAACCTGGAGAACTGTGGCTTTTGCGTAACTGGTTTGCTTACTTACAGTAATTAAATGGGTCTCTCCATTGCTTGTGCAGAAGCAGTTGTTCGTCTGTTAAATCAGATATATCCATTTTGAATATTTATTTTTTAAATCATTATCTACTTCTTTACTTTAAAGAACATTGATAGCTTGATGACTCAGGAAGGAGTTGGTCTTCCTACAGCACTTCGTGTCTTGTGTCATATTGCATGTCCTCCACCACCTGTTGAAGGTACAATCTTTAACTTCTTAGTTCTCCTTCAGTGGAACATATTGTATTAAATCACACAAACATTCTAAAATATATTGTTTTTTGCATACTGATCATATAAACTCTGGAGTAATTCTCAGTTCACTTTATTGAGTGAAAAAAAGTATATGAAAATATACGTAAAAATATTTACCTTTGGTCACCAACAAAATCATTGTATCTAATTTCTATTAATTATTAAGTCAAAAATAAAATATGAAGACTTTTCTTCTTTTTATTTCTCCGTATCTTTCATAAAGGTCAGCAGAAGGACCTTAAATGGAACCTTGCAGTTATTCAGCTCTTCTCTTCTGAAGGAATGGACACTTTTATCAGAGTTCTGCAAAAACTAAACAGCATTCTTATTCAGCCCTGGAGACTCCATGTCAACATGGGAACCACTCTTCACAGAGTCACTACAATCTCCATGGCCCGATGTACTCTCACACTTTTGAAGACCATGTTAACTGAATTGCTACGGGGAGGATCCTTTGAATTTAAAGATATGCGTGTTCCTTCAGCACTTATTTCTTTACACATGCTTTTATGTTCTATAACCCTCTCTGGGCGTTTGGACAGTGATGAACAGAAAATCCAGAATGATATTGTTGATATCTTGTTGACTTTCACCCAGGGTGTTAATGAGAAGTTAACTATCTCCGAAGAAACTCTAGCCAATAATACTTGGTCACTAATGCTCAAAGAGGTTCTTACTTCAGTTCTAAGAATCCCAGAAGGATTTTTCTCCGGCCTTATATTGCTTTCAGAACTGCTGCCTCTTCCTCTGCCTATGCAGACCACTCAGGTAAATAAAAACTACTAAATGACTTTAAAAATCAGCTAATCTGAAAGTTGAGGAGCTGTGAAACATATATATATCAGGGATGTCAAACTCATTTTCACGGAGGGCCACATCAGCATAATGTTGCCCTCAAAGGGCCACATGTAACTGTAAAACAGTATAAATGTAACCAAATGTCTTAAAGACAATTTGAACTTTGCAGCTCTCACGGGCCACATAAAATGACGTGGCGGGCCACATTTGGCTCGCGGGCCTTGAGTTTGACACCTGCGATATATATGAATTTTACTTTTATTACTATGATTGTATACATGCAGAGGCTGGTTTTATTATCTAGAATCACTGAACAAAATAAAGTCTGGAGAACCAAGGAAAATATAGGATATTTGTATTGAGCACTTAGTTGTGTAAACTTGTTTCTAGTTATGTTCCTTTATAGAGCTGGTTTGTGAGAATAATGTTGAATATGAATTCCAATTGACGTACTCTCCTTGGCACTTTTTCTTGGAGCTCCTCACTCCATTAATTTACATTTTCTATAACATTCTAGGGTGGAAAATAGCACAGCATGCTGCCAATGTATGATTATTGTGCATTTCAAAGGATTATTTTGTTTTCCATAGGTTATTGAACCACATGACCTATCAGTAGCTCTCAATACTAGAAAACTTTGGAGCATGCATCTTCATGTCCAGGCAAAGTTACTGCAAGAAATAGTACGATCCTTTTCTGGCTCCACTTGCCAGCCTATTCAGCATATGCTAAGGCGCATTTGTGTACAGTTGTGTGACTTGGCCTCACCAACGGCTCTCCTTATTATGAGAACTGTCTTAGATCTACTTGTAGAAGATCTGCAAAGGTACATTTCAATATTTTGTTTACTATTGCCTAAACAAGACAATTATTGTTTAATAATTTGTCTAATGATTTGTCCAAAGTAGAGAAGTTGATCTCATTGGTCACAATTTTGCCTGCTCAGAATTGATTGTAGACCATGAGGCCTGCGGGCCGGATGTGTCCTGTGCTGTCATGCCCATTCCTGGTTTAGCGGTTTAGCGAAGGGGGAAAAAGTTGCGATATGTCACGTGACAATATGACACTGCAAGTTTGACACCCCTGTGGAATGGGTTAGGTTCTCTTTCCCTGTCTTATTCAATACTTCAGTACTTCAATTCAATACAAAGCAAAGTCACTTGCTTTGGACCAAAGGGTTTTTTTTTTGAAAAGGCAACTGAACTTTCTTTGTTTTTCCTTGACATTTTGCTTCACATCCAAGAAGCTTCTTCCAGAAGTGAGAACTGAAGAAGCTTCTTGGATGAGAAGAAGCATCTTTGGAACAACCAAGACTTGGATGACTGAGACTCTCCATAGGCAATTGCTTTGGACCCAATCCTAGCACAACAACAAGTTAGTGCACTAGTATAGAGAAGTGAGTGAAACAGGAAAAAAAATACACCTCCAAAATTTAATTCTATTTCCTGAATATTTGCATTTCATTAAAATCACTTAAATACCACTAATAGTATTCTTTCCTGTGTTGCTAGTAATCCTCGTAACTTTTCAAGTAGGTGGCAGTTTGACAGTTGTGCAAGAATGAACTGTGTGTGTGTGTGTGTGTGTGTGTGTGTATGAATGAATGGGAATATTCAAACTTGCATGTTTGTTTTTATTTGCACTTCTACCTAGTGTGCTCTCATCCTAATAAAAGAAATTTCTCATCATTTCAGCAACCCGGAAGATAAGGAGAAACAATACACCGGTCAGACAACCCGCTTGCTTGCTTTATTTGATGCTCTGGCTTCGCACAAAGCTTGTAAATTGGCCATCTTGCATCTGATTAATGGAACTGCCAAAGGCGATGAAAAATACACAGAGGTTTTCCTAGAACTTTTGTCTTTGATGCAAACTGCAGGGGAAAACATAATTCATCAGCAGTGTGCAGAGTACTTAGCTTCTATTTTACAGTCCTTCTGTGACCAGGTATTTAAAATGGAAAATTTAAAGAAGAACTTAATTTGATTTTCTTTATTCTTTACATGTTCCCATGATTATGTCTTCACACAGTTAGGTACATGAATGTACTGTTATGCATTGGTAGGCTGGGCAAGAATGGACTATAGGTAGTCCTTGCTAAACCATTGCCCTGTTTAGCGACCACAGAAGTTATTCCGGGGCTGAAAAAGAACTTTATGACCGGTCCTCATATTTATGACCATTGCAGCATCCTGTGGTCATGTAATCACAATTTGTGTTCTTCACAGCCAGGTTCCAACAAACAGAATCAATTGAAGAAGCCATCAGTAAAATCAAATGTTGTGGTCATGTGATGTCTTTTTTAATGATTAGAGGCGATTTGTTTAATAACTATGATGGAAGTAAGGTCATAAGTCTGTTGCGGTTACATTTTGGTTTGTTTAGTGATGGAGTTGTTGGTTGCCAATTCCAGTCCTTAGGACTACTTCCAAAGACATTGTTTTTCTTGGAAACAGTTGGGATATATTTCAAAACAGATTCAGAATCTTGTCTGCTGTACTATGGTAGTGCAACCAATCTATGTTTGTTTACATTCTGGGTTTGGTTTTTTTTGTGATTTCCTCCCTTGGAAACTTCCCCCAAATTAAACACTGACATTTCTCCAGATTATTTTCCCCCAAGTAATTTATCACATGAACAGAATCAATAGAATGAATTATAAAGATCTACAGTTTGCTGCAGGGCCTTGTAATAATTGAATTGATTTGTTTATGTGTCTAAGATGTCCTAATTTCTAATATTCTAAATTTGTATATAGTAAAATTTGTTTTTTTTTTATTTCCCCCGTTTGAAGTTTTTCATGAATTAAAATTTTATATTTGTTATTTTGCATATCCTAGTGATATTTTAGTTTTAGATGGCTTACTTTTGCTGAGCTTTCCGAATTAAACTTTGATTTCTGCTTCTGGGCAAATAATAATTCTAAATGAGCATTCCCTTAGAAAAAAGGCTCTAATATTGAATATAATAGTCATTCTTAAGTTCACTAGTCAAGATTCAAAAGACTTCCCACTTTAGAAAATATTGCATTGGAAATAATGCAGCAATAGACAACTGATTCCCAGAAGTCATTATGCTTACAGATACTTATGTTGATACATGCCAGACTTCCAACATTAGATGTTCTAAGTCCCCTAAACTATAAATTTCATAGGTATTTGAAAGTAAAAATGATAGGTAGTTGAGTCCAGTGTGTTGAAAGCATGTTCATCTGCTGAGAAAAGCAAACTTCTTTATTTGTGATCAGAGACAAATGTTACAAAATTGGCATTTTGTGACTGGCAGTTTCCACTATGTTGCCATTTTATAAGAATGTATATAATATGCTCTCAGAATCCCCAGTGTGCCTACCGACTTAAAGGAGTTAGACCTATTAGTCAATTCATTATTGTGAGCAGTAAATCTGCTTTCTTTGCCAATAACATTACTACTTGTAGAAAGTTTCAGATATGTTTTGAAATATGTTGGTCTGTTATGTGAAAAAGAGAAAATCTTTTGAGGCATTCTCCCTAAACCAAGGCACATTCTAAATTAGCTCTTGGAGTCCCAACTATTGCTTGCATTGCCATAATTATAAAATAGCAATAGCAATAGCAATAGCACTTTAGATTTATATACCGCTTATCAGTGCTTTTTAAAGCCCTCTCTAAGCGGTTTACAGAATCAGCATATTGC
>JAOYMU010000292.1:46920565-46934705 GCA_025802295.1 Psammodynastes pulverulentus | reverse complement strand
ATAGCGCGCGATTGGTCGAGACGGACCACGTGACCAGGACTCTGAAAAGGTCCCGGAACGCAGTACCGCCGAGTTCCGGCGGAAAAAAAGCCCTGGATTTGATAAAGCTGATGAAGAGGGACTTATCTACAAATATTTGCTACAATTTTTGACTATTAAATTTGAAGTCCTGTGCCTCTCAATTGATACTGTTTTTTCTAAATTCTTGCGGTCAGTGATCAGGTTTAAAAATCTATCCAGTCAGTGCCAGATCTGAATGGTACATTCTACAAAGTGTTTTGAATTTGAAATGCCTTGAGTTTAATAAATGAAGTAAATGAAAAGCTTTTATTTTAAAAAATGCCTTTAATACACATTCCACAAGCTGTTAACTAATAGTTCTGGAGGAATTATATCTGCAGATAATTTCCATCTAATTTGCATGTTACTATAGTATAGTTTCCAAAGGAATAGACTGATCAGGAGATTTGGATTCACATCGCTACTCTACTAAGTCTTCTTCCTCTTCTGTTTTATAATGTAGAATATTTTCCATTCTAATTATGTTGAGTATTAATATTGATTTACAAAATGGAATATTTTCTCATTCTTGTAGGTGAAAGTTGACTTAATTGAACTATCAGAAAAAGGATGTAGTGACTTTGATTTGCAAGCAGAGTTGGAGAGGTCATTTGTTACAGAGCCTTCTTCTCCTGGTCGGACCAAAACCACAAAAGGCTTTAAACTTGGCAAACACAAGCATGAGACATTTATAACTTCTAGGTAACCAGTGGTCTTGATTTTGTGTGTGTGTGTGTGCCTTCAAGTCATTGTTGACTCATAGCAACTGTCTGACAAGTCCCTGTATATTTCTTGACAAGATTTCAGAAGTGGTTTGTCATTGCCTACTTCCTAGAATTGAGGAAGAATGACTGGCCCAAGATCACTCAGTTGGCTTCATTCCTAAAAGGCAGGACTAGAACTCACAATCTCCTGGTTTCTAGCCCAGTGCCTTTAATCAGTACACCAAACGGGCTCTCTACATGTACTGATAGATTTCACTTAATGACTGGCCTGTTTAGCAGTGGTTTAAAGTTACAAAGGTGCTTAAAAAGTAACTTTACAATTGGTCCTTGCGTTTACAACTGTTAAAGTATCCCAGTAGTCACATGCTTACCATTTGTATATACCATGTACCTTGTCTGCTGGCTTCTAACAAGCAGAGTCAATAGAGAAGCCCGCAATAAAATTGCAAGTCATGGTCACATGATATCTTGCATAAACAGGCTAGTTCACTTAACAACCTCAGTGGAAGTGAGGTCATAAGTCCATCACAATCATGTGATATTTCACTAGACAACAGAGTTTCTGCCCCAATTGTAGTCCAATTATATACATGGAATTTGTATTACTTCACCGCACAAATTGTAATTTTGTGACCATGATATAATGAGATTAACTGTGTTCACAAAGAAACTATTCAGCACATTGCGTTGTTGCAGCAAACCCCTCATAAGCCTAATAGTTTATGTGACCTATGTTAAATCATTCAAATTCCATGTATTTTATATCCCGTGATTTAGAAAAATTAAACACTGACATTTCCAGCTTCGTAGTTTGGGAAACAAAGCAAAACAAAACAAAACAAGCAAAAAAGTAAGAGTTGCTGACAATGATGCAACTAACCAATGTGGGTGAGCTTCGGTGTGGATTATTTTGTCACAAAGAAGGTATAGTGGGTTCCAGTGGAAGATGCATTTCTCTTTCTAAGATGTTAAAAGATACATGTGCTAGAATGAAATAAGGATACGACATTGTTGAGAGAAGGGAAGACTTTTTAAACCCCTTTTAGACTTAAATCTGAGATTTGGTAAATTCTATAGAATATATCAATGAGTTATAGTGATACTATTTGTACTTAAATGATACAAAAATGCTTGCTTGAACTAGCAATGTCAACGTAGTTCAATTCTGAGAAATATTCAGAAAAGAGACCGCAAAATAACAAGAAACGTTCGGTGTGATTTTAGCTGACTTGCGAAGAAGTTGTAAAAATTCTCCTTCTCTTTTGCATCTCTATAGTGGAAAGTCGGAATACATTGAACCTGCCAAGAGGGCTCATATTGTCCCTCCCCCTAGAGGAAGAGGGAGGGGAGCATTTGGCCAAGGCATCCGCCCCCATGACATCTTCCGTCAGAGGAAACAGAATACCAGCAGGCCGCCCTCTATGCACGTCGATGACTTTGTAGCTGCAGAGAGCAAAGAGGTGGTTCCGCCGGACGGGATCCCCCCTCCCAAGAGGCCACCTAAAGTTTCACAGAAAATTTCTTCCCGTGGTGGCTTCTCAGGGAACCGGGGAGGCCGGGGAGCCTTTCACAGCCAAAACAGATTCTTCACCCCACCTGCTTCGAAAGGTAAGTTATACGGTTCACTTGAACTTGAAAACTTTGAGCTCTTAGAAAGGCAAGTTGACAATCAGTTACCTCACAAACTCCTTAAAGTGAAGGTCATTGTCATGCTGCTATGTTATTTATTCTCGCATTTAAAAAGAAGCTGAATCTGCAGGGGGTTTATTTTTCCATATCCTTTGTGAAAAAGGAGTTTAACATTGCTCACTTCCCATACTTATTACCTTTGTCATTATTTTAAATATTGTGCTGTTAAACTGAGATCTTGTTAAATCTAAATTAAAATAAGAGCAATATGCAGTTGGCTTAAATTGCACGTTTCATATAGGAAATTACAGTCGCCGTGAAGGAACCAGAGGATCAAGCTGGAGTGCCCAAAGTTCCCCCCGAGGAACTTACAGTGAAAGTCGAGGTGGACAGAGCAATTTCAACAGAGGCCCTCTTCCCCCTCTGAGGCCTTTAAGTTCTGCGGGTAAGGGATTGTCTTCCTCCATAGTATAATTCATTCATTTACACATTTTGCATTGAATTGTTCTTTGCACGGAGCTGTCAATATGCCTTACAAACAAGGGTGAAATCACCAAACCACCATTGAATGCGAAGGTAATCATCACAGAAAATAGAAGGTACCCCTTCCAGGCAGCATATTGTGTAACAGACAGAACACAAATCCTATGGAACAATCGTTGGAACAAGAACCCCAAGTTGCCTTTTATTTTTATTACATTATGTCACAGCAGGTTTGGCACCTTGCCAGCCTTGGTTGATCTCTGTGCACGTTTGGACTTGGCTACTACCTGGGTGGGAGGACAATGGTAAAAACCAGGGCTGTAATCTAAGGGAAAAAAACATCCCAGAAGATGACAGTGGCCAGTTGTGTTTTGCTGCCAAGAGAATGACATGGACAAGTTTGCGTTCTCTTCCAATTTTTGAGCTTTACTTTATTGTTTAACCCTGCCAAGACACCTTTGATAAATTAATATACTTGAAAAAAAAGACAATAGAAAAAACCTAAAAAGCATGACAGCAGATTTTCTTGGATACCCATCAAAAGTTAATGGCATGAGTTCCTTGCTAAGGACTTATCCTAATAACAACTTGCGTGTTTTACCTATTATCGGTATTTGTTAAAATACATAGCTTTAAATTAATTCAAATGGAAGTTGGAGATATGTATTAGACAATATCAGAGTTAGAATATCTTTTTCAGTCTTAGTAATTCTGACATTTTACACATTTTCAGTCAGTTATTTATTCTTGGTAGCAAATTCCAAGCTTAATACTATTTTTTTCTTCCTGTTATATATCATCTTAATTCTTTAAACTGTATTCTAAGAAGCTTTAATTTGGCCATCTGAAGGCGCTTCAGTAAGAAGATTATAATGCATAAGTTGCAGGTCCTCCTAGACGTGCATAGGTTCTGTTGCCAATAACCTTTCCATTTGTTTAAGGCTACCGGCCAAGTCCCCGTGATCGTGCATCCAGAGGCCGTGGCGGAATCACACCATCTTGGGCAAGTACCAACAGCAGCGGTAGTGGTGGTTCAAGAGGAAAGTTTGTTAGCGGAAGCAGTGGAAGGGGACGTCACGTTCGTTCCTTTACTCGATAAACGGATCTCTGGGAACATTCTGACTCTGAACATTTCAAGATGATGGTGAAATACTTAAAATATATTCGAGGACCAATGCTAGACCTTCTGGTAGCTGAGGGCAGCAAGATATTATTTTTTTTAGGGATTCAATTTTGTTTCATACAAGACCTGAGATTTCAATAAAACTGTCTTTTTTGTGTGTGTAATATTTGCTTGTGTTTGGGGCATGACGTGGCAGTGCACCAGAAATAAAGGGTTGGGGGGGGGGTTTGCAGTAGGTTTGCAATGTGGCTTTCACCCAAGATACCATTACGACTACCTCTGCTAAGTAATGAATGAAGAACACCTTTTGGTGCTCTGAGATAACAGAATCCGTCCAGCACTTTTGTAAAGCTCCAGCTATTGCCTTATTTATTTGATCAACTTCTAAAACTACCATTCATCAAGCAATTCTGGATGTTGCAAGATCATTTTTAGGTGAAGCCATTTCAGAAGAAAGATTATGGAAAGTTTAGGCAACTTGTAAATGCCACATGTCCCATCTTTTTTTATAAAACGATCAGTGCTTTCCAGGTATTTAAAAAGCTGAAGATGAAGAAGAGACAGGTATATGTTGATGGCCCAAAGACCCTGGGGAGGGGGTCTATCTGAAGTGATATTATAGCTGCTGCTTTTGACAAAGTTACGTTACAGTGGTTCACTGAATATTGGAACCTACAATCCGGGTTCCTGATATTGGGGTAGAACTACAGCTATACATGTAGACCTCGATTTAGTAATTAGTTGGAACTTGTAACTTGGTTGTTAAGTGAAGCATGTGAAACTAAGTGAAATTGCAACTGCACTTGCTGAGATTCTTTTTGGTCTCGAGGTTGGTTGATAAATGCCCTGTGCCAAAATCCAAGTAGGATTTTCTGCCATAGAAGATTTTCAGTCCCAAAGTGGAAAGGATTCAAAAGCCTTTTGACTTTGGCCCTGAAAATCCAAGTGACTCTGAGGCCCTTGTGCACAATCTCTTCTCTGACCCTCCTCCACAATCTTGCATACCCTCACTGGCTCATGCTGGAAAGAAGTTGCCTCAAGACCAGGGCATTTATTTAATGATCGCAACCAGGACTGCCTGGACTGCGGTAAGCAGTCACACTTTATAGCCACATTGCTTGGTGCCAGCAATCCCAGACTCAGCTGTCATTGTAGGTCAAGGACTACCTGAACTATAGAGCAGTACAGCTGCTCTTCTGATCTTCCCCATCAATCAAAAACTTGAGACAGATACCGGGATAAGGTCCTGTCTCTCCATTTTGGTTTTCTGAATGACTGAGTAGGCCTGTTATTTCATATTACTTACCAAAATCCCATCCTTCCAAATTTCAACTGGTTATATTGGTATCAGTGATAGTTACTGAGGGTGTGCCTTTAAGGACATTTGCTTCACCGAAACAGAAACTGGTGTTGAAGTTTTAGTATGTGAAGATAAAATTTTAAGAAATTTGTGGGAAAAATGGAACCATTTACAGCAGTGTACACACTTTCACAAGCCCTGACATTTTCTACCTCTTCCAGGGCTATTTGGTAAGAATCACCCACTCTTGTTTATCTATGGTACCTACTTCCTTTTTTCTCCTGTTTCTTGCACAAGCGTTTCATTAAGAAGAGACAGAAAGGGAGCAGGTAGTTATTTTTGAGCTTGGTTAATTTTTTTTTTTGTTATGCTGTTTTTGGATCCCATCAGCCATTCCTCTGTGTATATGCTGGGAGCAGGGGTGGGATCCTACTGGTCTAGCTACCGGTTTAGTCATCACGCATGCGCGTGCGCAGCTAGGACAAACCCCAGCTAAAGCGCCTCTCAGCTGCTTTAGCGCAGCAATCCGCTCTGCCACGCCAATTAGCTGAGCGGATAAAGAGCACCAAAGTGCAGGGGCAGGTGGGAGGGTCCCAAAAATGCCCAAACACCGATCGTCGGAACTACCACTTTGTCAGAGCTACCGGTTTGCCCGATCTGGCCTGAATGGGGAGGATCGCACCCCTGGCTGGGGTGTGTGTGTGTGTACCTTGCTTTGGATCTTCTGCCTTCCCTGGAGGCTCCAGGGTCTCCCTTGAGTTTGGAGAGAAGCAGTGATGGAATTCAAATTTTTTTATTACCAGTTCTGTGGGTGTGGCAGGGGAAGGATACTGTAAAATCTCCATTCCCACCCCACTCCTGGGGGAAGGTTATTACCGGTTTTCTGAACTACTCAAAATTTCCCCTACCTGTTCTCCAGAACTGGTTAGAACTTGCTGAATACCACCTCTGGAGTGAAGCATGTCCATTTTTCACGTCTCCCAGGGAAGCCTCCAGCCAACATCTTCATCCTCTGGGCCAGAAATGGAAAATGCACATTCCAATGGATCAGCACTTGAACAGTGATAGCAAGCAACTTCCTGCAAAGCTTCTCTAAAGCCATTTCCTGCCTCTCAAGAAGCACAGGTTCAAATGTCTCTCTCTCTCTCATTTAACAGCTGAGATCTGCAGTATGTCCCCGCAACAGCTGAAAACAAGGGCTTTCTTCCAGGATTTAAGTCCCCCAAATCAATATGTATATATACACTAGGTTTGGCCTATATGAATGCCACCTCCATCTGTCCCCAAATAGTCCTGGTTAGCAGCCACAGCAAATCATTTGCTCCTAGGATGCCGTAGTGTAGTTGTGCTCTGAATATATTTCTTTTTCCTGCGGTCTCAGACAAGCACAAAAGCAACCAGCCTGGCCACGAAACCCACCCTGCATGCCATAGTATCACTACCGAGGGTTTCTTTTTGAGGATTGTATCAGGCAGTGTTAGAGCTTTAGTGCTTTTATCTAATTTGTTCCCATGTTAAGTCATGATACAGTTTTGGTGTAATGTAGTACTGCAACCAGCCCAAACCTAATGAACTCCTCTGTTTATTTGTCGTGACAAAATGGCAATAAAATGAACCCACAACAGCACTGCACTTTCAGAACATGCACATGGAATAAAAAAAGATTGGATATGAAGTGTTTATTTCAAAGAAAGATACATACAGGTGCACATTTTAGCAGTCTACAATCAGACCTCTTCTACATTTCTTTCAACAAGCATTAACCACACTGCATAGATCAGGGGTCTCCCATCTTGGCAACTTGAAAAAATGTGGACTTCAACTCCCAGAAGCTTTGCTGGCTGGGGAATTCTGGGAACTGAAGTCCACAAATGTTCAAGTTGCCAAGGTTGGAGATCCCTGGCATAGATGATCACATTTATCTTCCTAATTTCTTTTTGTCCAGTCTCACTTTCCCAAAGAGTAAATTCCTTTATGAATTGTTTTTTTTAAACAGATTGATACTTTTATATTAAACAGCCCTCGATTCCCAAAATCCCATTTTGCATCATATGTGCAAAAATATTAGCTTTATTAGTTATTGGAAATACTTTTTCTAGTAGCTGAGAATTTGTAATATCGATTTTCTAGTTGTATTTGTAATATTAGAAATATGGTTGACAAATTTCTTGAACTATTTTAATACTGAATGGTAATCTAATGGGAGAAATACTTGAAATGCTCATTAACATAAATAGGTTTGGTCCAAATGTAGTTATGGGAGAACTGCTCTAGTGTCAACTTATTTTTTGATTAAGGTTGATATCTTACAGTGAAGTATGTAGCATTTCCACTTTCAGTTTTATTCTTGAAGCAATCATATGAGGTAGATTGGACTGTAAGATCAACTTACAAATCGTGTTAACTATATTGCAATTCTACAGTAGCATCCCCTATCTAAGATAAGGGCCAGGGTTATAAAGGCACTGTAAAATCCTCTCTTTACATATCAACTATAAAATTTTTAACACCAAAACAAGCTTACATTTGTTATTTCTTTGTCTTCCACCTATAGGATAGTAAGTAGACTACTTTAGAGATTTACAAATTACCTGAAAAAGAAAAACACTGAGGTAAAGTAGAAATCAGGATCAGAATCCAATAATTTATCTTGCATAGTTTAGAATATCAACTACTGAAGAAAAGTTGTGAGGTTTTTTTTTTGCTGAAATCTTTATTCCTATAATTTTCATATTAGATCTAAGGTCCTGTGTCCCTTAATCTTCATGTTTAAGTTTTTTAAAAAAATACCCTGTTCTTAATAGCAGAAAGATGTTTTGTTACTCATTTGAGGAAAATAATAATAATGGAACATGTAAAGAAAGGTTTTTAAATCATTCCCAGGTTTTTAAATTCCTAAGATTGACTACTGAAATGGTTAATACTTGAAGATGCTCTCTTTTAAGCATGATTCTTCCCAAACTCAATGAGATTTGAAAGGATCTCAAGGAAAATAAGGTCTATAAGTGAGTAGAACTGATATTTTTTTTAGAATAACATAACTTAATAATTTTGCCCTTTGAAATTACTGTATTTTTCGCTCCATAAGACACATCGGACCATAAGACACACATAAGTTTCGAGGAAGAAACAAAGAAAATGTTGCGCCACATAAAAAGCAGCAGTGTAGTGAGGGCAGGAGGTGGAGCCTGGGAGGACCACAGATAGGTGTCCTCTCATGTGCCAGCTCTGCCTATTGACTCCTGCACTCTGGCAGGGTTCAGCACTGTAAAAGGACCCCGCCACCATGGCACAGCTGCAATATTCGTTTCATAAGACGCACAGACATTTCCCCCACATTTGAGGGGGAAAAAAAGTGCGTCTTATGGAGTGAAATATATGGTAGTTCAAAGTTCGGCAAATTTGGTTTTAACTTTTAGTTTTATATGGCTGTTGCCTCCCACGTCTTTAGTTTCATACTATCCAGCCGTGATAGAGGCGGGGAATGTATTGCTTTCTTGTTTCTGTTTCTTGGAGAGTGGTTGTCTTTTTGGAAGTTCTTTATTAATTCCAGCAATTCGCGTTTTTCAAGTTCTGCCTGCTCCAACTCTTGGCGGTGCTGTCTTTCTGTTGCCATCAGAGCTTGCATATTAGACATCATCTTGGACATTTGACTCTAAAAAGTATGTAAAGAGTTAATTTTATCAGAAAGCATTGCCCAGAATGGCAAATGTTGCATTTTCTTTCACACAGGCATCATCTTCCCTGTCCAGTAAGTACAGCAATGTGGTGTCCTTAAGAACTGTTTCCACAATTTTATCCAGGCATCAAATACGAAAGAGTAGTAAAGATGAATGGTAGTAGCCAAGTTATTTTATTCTCTTCATGAATTATCTGAACTGTCAATCTGATTAAGCTCAACAGAGGCTAGGTTTTCTTTACAGTCAGTCCTTGGGTCATAGCAATAGCACTTAGACTTATATACCGCTTTATAGTACTTTACAGCCCTATCTAAGCTGTTTACAGAGTCAGCATATTGTCCCCACATTCTGGGTTCTCATTTTACCCATCTGGGAAGGATGGAAGGCTGAGTCAAGCTTGAGCCTGGTGAGATTCAAACTGCCAAATTATAGGCAGCTGGCTGTAAGCAGAAGTAGCCTGAAATTACTGTACTCTATACTCTGCACCACCGAGGTCATGATGGTAATTGGGACAATGATTGCCTTTGCTAAGTGCTGTGATCATAAAGAGCAATATAAAGTGACTACATCACTTAGCACACTGGTTGCCACTGTAACTGCAGGACACACAAATTGTTTATACCAGAAGAGAGTGTGGGGCTGCTGCTGGGGGATGATAGTACTGCAGGAGGGTGGCATGGGCAGGTGCTGGGGATTGTGGGTAAACCCACGGAGTGCAGACAGGTGCTGCGGAATACACAATCTCTGTGGCCTTCTAAAGAGAAGAAGTGATTGGGGCAAGTTGTGATCTTTCCTGTTGGTTTCCCTATTGACTTTGTTTGCTGCAACATCATAATCATGTGCCGGGCACTTAAGTGCCTGGATTCTGATCACATGACCCGGGGGATGCTGTAATGGCCAGAACTTTGAGGACTGTTGCCTACAGCCTGCAGAGTAGCAATATTATTTGGGCATAGTGGGCTGTACCTCTGTGCCACTGCATTCTGGACCAGCTGAAGCTTCCAGATGAACTTGGAAGCCATGGCAGCTAGCATGACAAATAACTAAATTTTATTATAAATAATAAGCATGCCATACTATTTAATGAACGTTGTTCTCATCAGATCAAAGAGCCTTGGCAAGGTGAATTTTACAGCAATTTGGAGCCAGTTTGATATTTCTTTCTTTTTTAAAAGGGAGGCTTCAATAAGCATTCTCCAAGTTTTCTTTCATAAATCCATAGAAAAAAAGTTAGTTCATGGTTGGATCCCAGCACTGAGTAAAGCAATAAGAGTGCCAATTCATTAAAACAGTTTCTGTTACTAGTGGCAAAAGACAGTTACCTTAAGTTCTTCAATGTCTTTTTGCAAAAGACTCTCTTTTTTCACCATGTGTCTCCTTTGAGAATCTAAACGAGACTGCATCTCCTGTTTTGTATCTTCCATTTGGCAGATCATGTCAGATCTGAAAAAAAGGAAGGCATTCTCCTTTAATAAGACTGATAACTTTACCTCAAGTTTGAAAACCTGAAATAACCCCTTAGCTATTTTGACAGTACTTCAAATGTAAAAAAAACCCAAGAAAACTGCCCCAGTTAGGCAGTTTTATCAGCTTGTCAAATTTCTTCATGCTATACAACCTTTAAGTAACTGTCTAATCCCCCCTTGATAAGTGAAATTGTTTCCAGGATTGGCAGAGATGATAGACTCTAAAGAAAATATTCACAAATTTTCTAGAACCAGTAGTTTTTTCATCTTTGGCAATAAGTTAATGACTATTACGGCGATACTGATATAATGATTAAATTAGAAACTAGAACTTGTTACAGTTGACTCTGAAGCAAGAGGGTACAACTTTACCTGAGTAGCTCTAGTTCAGTTCTCAGTTCTGCCACACAGTTGTGCTGGGCATCTTCAGGACCGAGAATGACATATCCACAGCCATTGGGGCATTCACGAGTCCGAAATTCACACACTACCATATGATTATATATGTTACGACGTTCAACTTGAACTGGACATGCTGAGTGAAAAACAGAAGGTGAGTATAAACAGAAGAAGCAATTTTATCTCCAAAACTGTATTGTGGATAAGAGAAAATATTTATTTACCAAGGTGTTCTGGCCCAGAGAAAATTTTGAATGACAGTGAAAAATGTGTTCCGTTTTCCTGTTCTTCAGCACATTTAGGAAACTGATAGCTTCTAGAAATAGTTGGACTTTAAGAGTCCCACCCAGTATGGCCAATATTCAAGAATGAGAGATTCTGCGATTCCATAACATCAGGAAAGGTCCTGGTTAATCATTTCTACTCTAACACACGAAGAAGCAGTTTGTCTTCCAAACAATAACAAGTGGGAAGGGAGAAACATCAGTTGCTTTCTAGTTTCATGAAAACTGATGTCAGCTCTTCACGGATTTTATGAATCCGCGAGTTCCTTAGCAAGGTGGAAACAAATTAACTGCACAGAAAATGAAAAACTAGAACTCAAGGTCACTTGAGGCCCAAATTCTTTAATGTAGGTATTAAAAATGGGCTACATAAAACATCTCTGCCTTTTACCTACCATTATTTGGACAGGGTATGTGGGTGTATTCACAATCGCATTCATGACTCTCAATAGATTCCAGTGAGCACACTATTTCACAGCCATGTTCTCTGTTTGTGCAGTGAAGCTGAAGTCGATTAAGATCATTCCTCATGTACCTACATTAAGAAATTATCACTCTTGCAGTACCATTAAAAAAAAAGTTTTCTATCAAATTTGTCTATGAGAAACATGGACAAATATTTTTTTAAAAAGAAAGCACAACCTTTTTGTGGTTGAATAACCACTGACCAGGGAAAATAAACCAGGGAAAAAACTGAAAAAGGATTATGCAATCTTTTCCAATATAGGTAGCCCTCATTATCTATGTGTCCATTACATGCCATTTTGAATATTTGTAGCTATTAAAAAGAGGCCAAACTCATTATACACAATACAGATTTACACATCTCCCCTGCATTTATCTTGGTTGTTGATACTTTATACATTTGCTAAACAGCAGACAGGTTTTTTGCAGATATATTATAGGTAGTCCTTGACTTAAGGGCACAACTGAGCCTGGAATTTCACTTGTACGTTTTTGCGGTCATTAAACGTTGCATCCAATGTTAGGACCTTTTGGCAGCAGTCACTAGATGAATCCATTTTATCCAATTGGAGTTTTTTGTCAGAATCCAGAAGTAAATGCTGGAAACTGGAAAAAGACTATGAAAACCATGGTCATACAACCATGGTAGACTGCAAATGGCCGCAAGTTGGTTTCCAAGCATCCCAATGTGATCATGTAATGATGTATATGTGTGCACATCAGAACTCTGAAATTGGGTTGCAAGTACCTTTTGGGGGTGGGGGGTGTCTGTCATAACTTCGAACCCTAGCTTACGAATGTGTACCCCGAAACCTATTTCTCAAGTGAACTGACTTAAAAGCTTTTTCAAGGATAGCTTTAAAATTACTTTCACAATCCCATTTTATGAGAAGCAGTTGCAAATAGGAAAATGGCACAAACTGAATCCTTGCCCTAGTGACTAATGCCAGATCAGGAGGAAGGGTTGTGGCAAGTGGTCCCATACCTGTAAAGTGGTCGAAGGACAGACAAATCAAGGAACTGGCGATCCTCTGGGCAACTGTTGTGTTGAATAAGCCATCCATGGATGCAGGAAGTGCAGAAGGCATGTTCGCAAGGAGCTTGCAGAGGATCTTGGAGCACATCTCGGCAAATGCAACAGATCAGCCCTTCATTGACATAACCAACAAAACGCTCCATGTCATAGCCCATTTTCTCAAACACGGTTAACCTAATATGGGAATGAAATACAGCATGAGCCTCCAGCAAGAGGAGAGTAACTTCTTATACTGCTTTTGAAAATCAAGGCTCTCTCTCAGGAACATCAGCTTTGCACCTTTACAAAGCGACTGACCCGACTGGCAAGTTTTAAACAACTCTCACATACCAAAAAGATGCCTAGCAGATTCAAAGGTAAAAGATACTTTTATCTTTCATATAGAACCTATAGTGCAAGGGTCTTCGAACTTGGCAAGTTTAAGACTTGTGGACTTCAACTCCCAGAATTCCCGAGCTAACATGACTGGAGGAGGAATTCTGGGAATCTGTAAGTTGAGGACTACCCGTGTTTGCATCTGTGTATGTGTTCCCATCCCTTTCGTTTTTAAACGCATCTAAAACAAAAGTTTGAATTAAAATGCTTAAAAGCATACATGATTTTATTTCATCATGCTCAATTCCCCCCACAGCTATGGTGCATTTTAAAATATCCTGTGTTATTTTAACGACTTTAACACAAACTGGCTGGTCAAAAATGTACTTTGCTTTTAAAAAAAATAATAATTCTGCATCCTGAAAAGCCAAAGGAAAAGGCATGAAATTCAGGTTTTTTTAAAGATTCATCTGCATATTTTCTCTTCTCATTGAAGATGACAATTTCGTGTGAGCAGGTGTGAACTTAGAGGCGGTAACGACACTTAAGGGCTATTTGTTGTTGTTGACTTTTAGTACACATGCTGTTACTTGCGTTATCGCTTGTACACCTCAAAGAACCGATCTCGGATTCCCACCTTGCAAACCAGATGTTGGCATTTGTGATGCAACTCTTAGTAAACATGACGGGGCAAGGCAGCTCTTGCCCGTTGACGTGCTGGGTGGGTGGGGAGGCAGATAATATCCCAGGCTCCAGGGCATAAATGTACCACTTGACGAATCCCTGTGGATTTGAGAATCACTATATTACCGATTCATAACAGTGCAACTTTTACAAGTGAAAAATTACTTTCTTGGTGTAATTCTGAACACCCAAATACCACATAGATTCAATGTCAGAGAATGAGTTTTCCAAAGTTCATTTTCAGGTATGGAACTAGGAGTTAAAAATTTCAACCAGGAGTTAGGAACTTGCTGTTGTGGCCCGAGTCGGACAGTGAGGAGGTTGGGGAGGAACATGGGCCAGTCCTGGAGGCTGAGGAAGGCTCGGAACACTACATTGCTGAATAGCTCCCTGAATTTTTAAGAATGTTTAAAGCAGGGGTCTCCAACCATGGCAACTTTAAGCCTGGCGGACTTCAACTCCCAGAATTTCCCAGCCAGCAAAGCTAAAAC
>JAOYMU010000292.1:46750002-46766188 GCA_025802295.1 Psammodynastes pulverulentus | reverse complement strand
CTAGCCATGCCCAGTGCCTGTAACCGTTCTTCATATGTTTTAGTCTCCAGTCTCCTAATCATCCTGGTTGCTCTTCTCTGCACTCTTTCCAGAGCCCTTTGCTAACAGAGAGACCCTGATTTTTGATCAGAAATAAAAACATATATTTCCATTTTCCTCAGCCCTCTGTTATTGAATGCTGGGTAAATGAACCATAGATTGGTTCTTGGCCAACAAGCTGACGGCATTAAGAGATGCAGATCAAATAACCAACTCGAGAACACAAGCTTAGTATTGTTGACCTGGGCCCTGATGACACAGTATAGGTGCACATGGCTCCCCTTGCCTCAGGTACTTGCAGAGTCAGGGATTCAGAGTCTTAGGAGGTCACCAAGAAAAGCACACAAGATCCCAAGTCATCGGAGAACATATGGTGTCTTTAAGGAAACACCCAAAAGAACATCTTTAGCGATTTCTTCAATTTCTACTTCTTATTTTATCTATGGTGCACCAGCCTCTCTGGGTAAATCCAGCACAACAGTATAGTACAGTGATGGCAAACCTTTTTGGCATTGAGTGCCCAACTGGAACGCCCGAGCATGCGCATGCATGTACGTATGCCAGAGCACCGGAAAATTGAAGACCAGCTGGCCAGTGCTTGCATGCCTGTTTCTTGGGTGTTTTGGGGGCATTTTCAGGCTGTTTTTCAGGCCTGAAAAATGGCCTGAAAACAGCCCTGAAAAATGCCCTGTTTTGGGGCCAATTTTTGGTTTTTTTCTGGCGCTCTGATGCCCGTGAAGACCAGCTGACCGGCGTGCATTTGTACGCCAGAAACCAGAAGAGCAGCTGAAGATGGCACATGTGCCTACTGAGAGAGTTCTGTGTGCCACTTCTGGCACGCGTGCCATAGGTTCACCATCATGGGTATAGTACATCTGTCAAGGTGGATGTTTGCATGGTATTGTCCTTTAGTCATTATCATCAGGTCTGCGTAAGATCTGGACTTGTGGGAAGTGTTTGGCAATTACTTTACTAGGTAATTACTAGGGTAGACTGCCATTCATGGGATAAATGGTTGCACTGATGAAACGATACTATTAATTTGGGCCTCCAAAATGGCCACAACCACCAGTTGTCTTGGTTGTAGAAAAAAATGACAGGTGCTGATTTCCATGGAAGGATTATTGCTCAGTTGTAGAACACATTTGTTTTTGTATAAGGATCGTTTCAGGCCCAGCAGGGCCCTTGCGACTTTAGTGAGGAAGATGTTATGGTGTAATTTTCTTACTGATCAGGTTTGACTCTGCTTAACTTTTCAAGTTTGTCTGTTATCTAAATGTTGCCTCTTAACTAGGTTCATGTTTAAATTAAAAACAATGAAATTAAATTGTAGTTGTAGTTGTAATTAATTTTCTAATAACAGAGAAACACACCACTATATTCTGAACCATTAAACTGATCATTGAGAATTGACTTCATATGTTTCCAAAAATAACCATATAAAAGGTTCTGAACTTAGTCTGGAGACTACCGTATACTTAGGCAATATATGAACCCATTCAAACCCTGGTTTAAGACCAAATTATAGTACATCTAATATATGTTTCTTAGGATACAACAGCCATTAATATTATGTACATTAATACCAAGTAAATGTTAAGATTGTATTGTTATGGGAAATTGGAGGAAGAGAAGAGAAGACCAGACAGAAAAACTCAAGAACGAGAAGGGCAGCTTATCTCACAAATGGGCAGCTTATCTCATAAATGGAAACTCAGCTCAGATTACAAGAAATTTGGGAAGAAATGCTCTGAACCATTCACAGACTCTGCCTTAATGAACCAGGAGTGAGAAATTCCTTCTACCATTTCCAAGATTTTGTATTTATTTGCTGTCTAGTATTAAAGGTATTTTCCTGAAATCTGTGTAGTTCTACATAGCCTGACAATTGTTAAAGCTATTCTGGAACACACACTTAATGGAGAATAAGCTCTGTTGAACACAAGATTTTAATTGAGTAAGCACATAGAGTATAAGCACTATAGAAATATTATTTTGTTTGTGACATAGGTGCAAAATATGGTTTTGCGTAAAGCAACATTCCTGGACCTAGCACCTCTTAGATGTCTTAGGTGATGAGACCCATGATCCCCAGCCAGCACAGACCATAGACTGAACTAGCAGGGTGCATGGGAAGAGGTAGGATATATCTAGAGCAGGGGTGTCGAACTCAATTTCATTGAGGGCTGCATCAGGTTGTGTTTGACCTTGGGGGGCCGAGGGGCATGGCCAGGGGGGGCATGGTTAGATTGACATCACTCGTGTTGGGGGCGCCTGTGGTGGCCCAAGCACTCTACCAGTGAAAACAGGCTCCCGAGCTCCATTTTCAGCTGGGATGGCCTCCTGAACCCCTCTGCCAGCAAAAAGAAAGCTCAGACCTCTGTTTTCACTGGCAGAGGCACTGCGGGCCAGTCCTTCGCTGTTTCCAGGGCAGCCCCACGGGCCAGATCTAAATACTTGCAGGCCGGATCTGGCCCATGGGCCTTGAGTTTGACACCCCTGATCTAGAGTGTTCTAGTTTGAGAAAAGACTGAGTTGAATATAATTTAAATTTGTTTTCCTGTTTGTTTAGGTGTCATTTTGGGACTAGTGTTTTTACACCTCAAGCGCAATAAGAAGAATGAGCAAAACATTACACCTGTTGCCATCAGGTCCTCTGAGATGCATGCCTTGACTTAAAGGATTAAACGAAAGTGGACATTCATGTTTTTCCTGTTCCCATTGTTGATCTCTTCTTTTTTTAAAAAATAGTTTTTATTAAAGCAATTTACATAGGTAACAAGAAACACATTCAAAAAAGTAAAAATACAGGGGGGAAATGTGAAAAAGAAAAAAAAACAGAAAAGAAGATAGAAAAAGAAAATAAAAGAACAGAAATCACACCTAAACACACAGATACACAGACACACACACAAATAAAAGAAATGGCTTCTAATCTTCCTCTTGTCAGTTACAATTGTAATCAAACCTCTCTCCAGGATTTCATCACACAGGCAGTCCTAACAAACATTACTTAATGACTGAAGCTACATTGGTGCTTTAAAAAGTCTTACGGATGGTCCTCACACTTATGACTATCACAGCATCCCTGCAGTCACATGATCAAAATTCGGGTGCTTGCCAACTGACATGTATTCTGATGGTTGCAGTGTCCCAGGGTCATGTGATCAATATTTGTAATCTTCCTGGGGCTTCCATCAAAGACAATGGAGGAAGCTGGATTTAACAACTGCAGCAATTCACTTAACAACTTCAGCGATTCACTTAACAACTTCAGCAAAAAAAAAGTCATCGAATCAGGCACGGGCCGGCTCACTAAATGACCATATTGCTTAGTGATGAAAATTTCAGTCCCATTGTGGTCATAAACTGAGGATTACTTGTAATTCCTTTCTTTCTATAACCTATTCCGTCTAATCATCAAAATCATGTCATAAAAAAATCCTTTTTTACACAAAAGGAAGGGGATTTCCAACCATTTATGAATGTCAATAGCGAAGTTTCTCAAATAAAAAAATGTCAATTTGACAACTCAGCAGGTTTTGTCAATTTCACCAATCATACTTTCATGAGGGGTAGAGTTGAATCTTTCCATTGTTGTGTACATATAGTAATCTTGCTGTAGTAACCATATGTTGAAGTAATCTTCCATGATGCTTTCCTAACTGTTGATTCATCACTCCTAAAAGCAAAAGTTCTGGCTTCAACTGAATATTAATCTTTTAAATCCTCTATATTGATGTATTTATTTTAATCCTATTTTTTTTAGCTTTTTTATACGTCCCCTAAGCATGATAAAACTTATCTTCATGTTGCTCATATTTCCAACAAACTTTTGAAATGCTTTTATACATTCTAGAAATGTTTTTGGCATTACATACCAACCATACATCATTTTGCAAATATACCATAATTTAGCCATATATTTTTCCCATTGATAAACATTATTCTAGGCAAAACATTTATTTTTATCACATTTTTTCTCTTAACAATGGCAATTTTAATTGTTCCCATCTTAACATGTCCTTCTTAATTTCATTCCATGTCTTAACATAATTATTTTGAAATATACAATTCATATTCATTATAGTAATATTTCTACTCCCTCTTGTGGGTCTTCCAAAACTAATTCCAGATCACTTGCAAATGCCCTTAATTTATAAGTTTCTTTTTAAATCTTAAACTCCCAAAATTCTCTCATCTTGTCTTACAAATGTACTTAATTCCTCAAGAATTAAAACGAATAAGAATGGATACAGTGGAGATCCTTGTCTTGTTCTTTTTTGGCTCTCACAAGTTTTGTTAATTCTCCATTAACAATTATTTGTGGTTTCTGAGAGGTATAAATTTATCTTATCTATTAAATAAAATTATGTCCATGTTCCTTTCTTCCAGAACTCTTAGCAAGAAAATCCATTTCAAATTGTCAAGGACTTTTCTGTGTCATTTGAAGAAGATAAATGTAGCTTGTTTTTCATTGTGTTGGTCCAAATACTTCAGGATATTAAACACATTTCTAATATTATCTCATAATTGTCTTTTAGGTAAAAACCCATATTGCTTTTCATGAATATAATCCTGTAAAACTATTTCCAACCTTTCAGACAAAATCATGGAAAACAATTATTCAATAAGGATATCTATTGATAATTTCAGTTGATAAAGTCTTCAGTTGATAAAGTCTGGACCTCTTCAGGCATTAATGCTACCTTACCCTCTTTACAAATGTAAGGAATCTTTCCATTCTGTAATATTCATTGTTTGTTGTAAAGGTTCATCTTTAAAATATTTATGGTAAGAGGCCAGCAGAGTATTTAGACCAAGTCTTTCTAATAGCTTCACAAACTTTTCTTATTGCTATAGATCTATTCAAAATTTGTCTCTGTAGATTCACTCTCATCTATATGAAGATCAGTAAGTTCTGTTTATTTAAATATTCACCCACTTTTCCCATAGAAATTATCTGACCTTTATATAAAGTAGAATAATATTGATGAAGCAATATTTGCATTATCTGTTATTTCAATATTTTTTCTTGTAACTTTATTATCTTGCTTTTCTTTTCGCAATTTATATGCCAATCATTTCCCCTGGTTTATTTGCAAATTTTAAAAATGTTTTGTTTTGCATAATTTATCTTTATTTCCAGCTTCTCACTGTTAACATAGACAATTATCTCTGTAGAAGTTTAATTTGGTAGACAATAGTTGTCCTCCCTGGGGATTTTTAAAGTTCTTCCTTTTTTTTAATTTCATCCAAACTCACTTGTATTTTCTCTCTGTTTTTCTTTTAAATTCACTTTTACATTACATACAATTGCTCTTACAATTGCTTTACTTGCATTCAGAATTATTCTCAAAAAACTCTTTTAATTTCTTTTTGCAATCCTTCACAACTGTTTCCTTTTGCAACAACATCTTATTCAAGCTTCATCAAAAAGACCATTTTTCTTTTTAAAGGTTAGCCACTGGATTGTGGTCTGACCTCTGTTTTCTTTCCTGTCACTGAATGTTAGAAATCTTTGCCACAAATAATGCATGTGTTATTTTTCTTTCCTCCTGTTTTTAAGCAGAGAAATAGAACCTCCCAATCATTTGGAGGCTATGGAGTTCAAGTGCACAACATGTGAAATAGATGCCAGGGTGTCAGGGTGTAAAACTCATGAAACTTCTGAGACAAGCTACTGACAAACTACTATGAGCCACAGTGGCACAATTGTTAGAGTGCAGTACTGCAGACTACTTCTGCTGCCTGCCGGCTGCCTGCAATTTGGCAGTTCAAATCTCACCAGCCTCAAGATTGACTCAGCCTTCCATCTTTCCAAGGTGGGTAAAATGAGGACCCAAATTGTTGGGGGCAATAGGCTGTAAATCACTGTAAAACGGTATATAAATCTAAGTGCTATTGCTATTGAGCAGGATTGCAGGAGCAGCTTCTGCCTACAACTAATACATGGTTGATGGGAGAGGTTTTCACTCCTGATGCAATGTGAGAATAATTTAAAATCAGTACAGTAGTTATACATCCTATTCCTGATACTGCTATCCACCATAAATTAAGTAAAATAACAGAAAAGCTTAGTGCTGTATGTTAACATCCTATATTATCCTATGTAATTTGGCCTTTAGAGAGAAAAACCAAAATGGAGCTAAATTTTTGGCCATTAAATTAGGAGCCTACAATCCAATCCTGCTTAGTTTGGCTAGCTTTTTTGATTGGAACAGATTTTTAGAAGTATGATTAAAGCACAGGTGTCAAACTAGCTTCATCACGTTGCCCTCATGTAATGTTTCACTATGTGTTTTCCCTCCATGGAGCTGGGGTGGGCGTGGCCTGCACATGACACATCCAGCCTGCGGGTCGCCAGTTTGACACCCCTGGGTCACTAAAATAACAGTCCTTTGCTTTTTGTTTTTTTCCCTCTACAAGTAACCTTTATTGAACACAGTGTGGCTTACTTTCAAATAAATAAGCATAAATTGTTATATAATTCCCAGTTTGGTGCCATATAAGGATATGTCATCTCATCCTGTTTAAAGGTAAAACTAGCCTACATCTACTGAAAAAGAAGCACAAATGCTCTTCAGAAATTAAACAGAAATCTAAAATGACCTGCCACTGAAATTAGTCACTCTTCCTTAACCCCTTTAGTATATATTGTCTGTTAAAAGATAAACTTCATTTTCTCTTGGCTCTGCTTGCTTTCTAGTGATGGCCTTATCAATTTTACACAAATTCAAATATGAAAGAGAATTAATATGCCTATTTTGAATTGTCGTAAGTTTATATTGCACTGAACCTTGGGATAACTGCAAGTGAAATTTCTTAGAACTACATCATTTCTTTTCCTGATAATATGAACTATTCTGGACTGTTTCTGGGCACTTTAGCCTCTCACTACTGATAAGTAGAATAGACCAGGACATAATTTTTCAGATCTGCAGTTTACAGGCTCTTATCCTTAATGGGTTATTAAGGAATATCAAAAGGACTGTACAACCAATGAAGTAACTTCCTACAAATGACTATAAGAAAGGTGCTTAGATATATCACAAGATTTTGTCCAAATATTTTTCATCTTCTCTTTTTCTCTCTTCTCATTGTTCTCATTTGCCTTTGAGGCCAGATCTAGAATGTATTAGAAAGTACTCTTGTAGAGTATTTAACTATCCCAGAATATGCCAGGAAACCCCCCCATGTCATCCATGAAAACTGCAACATGTATACTTTTCTAAGATCATATGAATGTTACCAGTTATGACAGTACATATTTTTCAAGTCAATTGATTTCCACATCAAGTAAAAACATAGAAAAAAAAGATGATAACTCACACTAGGGTTGCCTCCCACAAATAAATGGTAAAAAAAAATTAGATACAGATTTGCAATGCTTTTCTGAGGATTGTCAAGTCTTTCTATGATAGGTTACTTTAAAGGTGTTTCATCAACAAAGCTACGTATGTAGAAGATATCTACCATGGAATAACGGAATCTGCACTGTGTCCAAATCATTGAAGTAGCATGGCTAATAACCTTTTAAAGAAAGGAGTAATGCAAGAACAACTGCCTTAATATAGGATGCTAGACTTAATTTCCTATGAGATCTAACTTTTATTCCTTTTTAAAAAACTTTAGCTATTTTCTAAGTTTAGCTTAACTGCAGATTTTCTGCCAAGGACAATATTATAGCCTAACCAACCTGCTGATGGAATCATTGGGGAATGTGTTCCATGACTCTCTTTCTTAGACAGCTTTGCCTTTTGAGTTTCTTTTATTAGGCACAAAGACAACAGAGAAAGATTGAACCAATCCCATTGTAATTTGGTTCATTCCTTGTCAAACTTTAAATATTAACTCTAGAATTCATGGTCTGACTGAATTAAGTGTAATTAAGTAGTGTTCATTGTAAAGCCCGATAAATACTAGACCACAATACTGAACTCTGAAGAAAGCTGCTATATACAGTAGTGGCTAAAAGGGAAAGGATTGCATTTGGTTTAGTAAT
The DNA here is from genome assembly GCA_025802295.1 of Psammodynastes pulverulentus. Lineage (NCBI taxonomy): Eukaryota > Metazoa > Chordata > Lepidosauria > Squamata > Psammodynastidae > Psammodynastes > Psammodynastes pulverulentus. The sequence continues at coordinate 46,758,144 of JAOYMU010000292.1, read as the reverse complement.
CAACAGTCACACCTATCCTTTTAATAGAATGTTAATCATAAAAAGTGACCTATTAATAACCATGATGGTGGAACAAGAATGCAATGTATTTCTCTATATCAAAAAACTTTAGTTCTCTAATCGGGCTACAGAAAAGGTACACAATCAACGGGGCTACAACAGTATCAGTTTGATCCAAATGTTGCACTCCCAGAGCCTCCTAATTTGTATAGATATATTTGGCAGCAATATTTTCTCTCGCTAAATGTTTGTGCAAGCACATGGGCATATGCACACCCACAAAGCCTAAAATAGTTGTGTTATGTTTTTGATAGGCTTATTGTACCTATTTTGAGTGTATGGAACAATTAGAATATAACATCCTCAGGAGACTCCAATTGTTAAATAAAAGATTGGATATATAATTTAAGATTTCTCTTGTTTTAAAAATTCTTAAACGGTGCCATTAATTTTCAGAGAGCCCAATAAAATGACTAGTTTTTTTTTCTTCTGAATCTTTTTGTCAGACAATGCCTGCCATTTGCTGGATAATGTTGTTTTTCCCACAGTTGTTATCAACTCACTTCAAAAACCAGGCATTCCATGGTTTTTGAGAAATGCCAGAAAAGGCTTATATAAATATTATGAAAGAATTATAATAGTCAAAGGAAGAAACAACAGAATACGAGAGATGTGAAGCAAACGTTTTTCAGGGGAGGGGAGAGAGAAAATTAAATGACAGTACCGTACAGAAGATTTTTGAGGCTTATTTTGAAAGCTATAAAATAGAGGCAACAATCTTTTGTATATGCACTTGGGAATAATGCCTAGAACATCAATATAAGAAACAGAAAAATACATTTGCTGTCAAATTATTACTACTAACTTAAATGAGGTTTATTCCTGAGTAGATTTATGATAATAGCTGGAAACCACAAAATTTATTCCAAGGTAAGCTTTGTGTATTTATACCATATAAGTTAATGGAATCTTTGAATCATAAGATTAGAAGGACTATCTCGTCCAAGAGTGTCAAACTGGATTTCTTGAAGGGCCAGATCAGCATTGTAGTTCTCCTCCACAGGCTGGCTAGGGGGTGGGGGGGACCAGGATGGACATCTCCTGCAGCACTTTGCTGCCAAAATGGAGAGCAGGGAAGCCACCAGTTTTGGCCGGCAAAGTGCTGTAGGAGGCTGGCCCCCTACACCCCGTTTTGGCTGGCAGAGTGCTGCATGAGCCCGTCCAGGCCAAAAATGGGGTATAGGAGGGCTTCCCCCCTGCCCCCATTTTGGCTTCCAGAGGCACCATGGGCAGGTCCTTTGCTATTTCCAGGTCGGCCCTGCTGGCCAGATTTAAGCATCCTGTCAGTTGTATCTGGCCTGCGGGCCTTGAGTTTGACACCCCTGATATAGTCCATTCCTTATACTGGGAAGTATGGGAATTGAAGTCTACACGTCATAAACTCATCAAGATTGAGAAGTACTGATCTAATCCAATCCTTGCCCCAGCTAGAAATTCTCATACTGTTCTCCACAAATTCTCATACTGTTCTCCATACTGTTTATCTTTGCTTGAAAACTTCCAGAGCCAGAGCACCCACAACTGCAGGAGAGACACTATTTCATTGTTTAATAGTTCTCATGGATAGAAAAGTCCTCCTGATATTGGCATTAAGGAGCATAAATCCTCAGATGGATGTACTTTTATGGCTGCCAAAAGTTGAGAATGCAAGCTTTGAAAGTCACCCATTATCCATCAACTACAATAAGTGCAGCATCTGGCTGACTTTGCTGGTTTGAAAGTCTCCAACCTTAAAGATCTTAGTTGTTCAAGTGAGGTCAAAGCAAGGTATTTATGTGGACTGTTGTTTGCAACTGATAAACTGAATGGACGCAACTAATTTAGAAAGCCAATCTATTAATTGTGATAGTTTATTATGAAAATTATTTATCTTGGTAGTTCTTGATGCAAGAACTTGCATCAAGCTTCAACTTGCATCCAGACTTAGCCAAATGTAAATAAGTTCTATTTAAATCAATGGTCTTAACTAACTTATTGATTTCAATGTGTTTATTATTATAAGTATTAATTCTCCAATCAGCTCAGTCCTAATAATGACAATGACACTTTTAAGGATTGAATTCACTTGTGTGCTGTTCTACAATAAGATGTTTGTTTTGAATTAGTGAACCAAATTAATTTTTGTACTTTGCAAACCATAGTTTACAAAGTTTAGCATGTTGTATGAACTTAGGCAAGTAGTAGGTTCTTTAATAAATTGTACTGCCTAATTTGAAGTAGAAGATGTTAGTTTCACCCTGTTATGTAAAGAATCTTATGAATCTTTCTTTATGAATCTTCAGTTCCTAAGAAGAAATGATGTCATGAAGCTGCTCCAAGTCATTTTTTTAATGTTTTAATCCAGATATATTCTGATATTAATGCCATCCTTGCCCTTGTGGTTCAGGGTGGCGTAAAACTACATGAAACCGTTTTCATAATGCTTTCTGGTTTACATTGAGTAAGTAACAACTGAATTATAGTCTATTGATGGTCTACCAGCGTGTTTAATATTCTTTATTATGGTAAAATATTGAGCACCAAATAAACTGGTACTTGTGAATAATCCTTGGGGGGGAAAAGTATAAAGGGGAACTAAATACTACTGCAAGCCCATCTCCTCCATTGTTGCACTCATGATAAGAAGGATTAATTTGTTTATACTTCTAACTCTGTTTCTGAAGATGAAGTTTGGATAAAGTTGAACTCCAAAGGAAACAGGGCTTTGTGGCTTTTTAAAATCTCCTCAAATGTAAATACTTATACTTAGAAATGGGGCCTTTTAAAACAAACTGTCAAACTGTAGCAACGGCTATAGAAAAGTTAGCCATGACAAACATTGCAGTCATCAATGTTTTGTGGAAGGGAATGACAAATATTGTAGTTGAGGAGAAGGCACAAGAAATAACAGACTGCCCTTCCTTTAGTGCTCAAATATCAAGCAAGATCTCATCTGTCCCAGGCAATTAACCTATAGGTTGAGACTTGCATATAAATCTATAATGTGGCTTGCTCAATTTGGGTTTAGGTTGATGAATAAACTCAGCCATCATGATTTGTAAATTATAGTTTATGGTTCAGTGTGATTTGTGAATCCAGCTTTATGACTCAACCAGCAAACCAGGCTAAGGAAATCATGTGGCATTGATCATTTGATAGATAAATGCTGTTGGTGTGTGAAGAAGCACAATAACATTAGATTAAATATCATTGTGAAATCCAATAATCCCGATATTAGATTGGCTTCGATTCTCCTGGTCTTCTATAAAGCACCGAAAATCTGGATGTACTCCAGGGGATTGAGTGGGTGGCAAGACATTTGAAGGTCCATTAGTATTATTGTCCTGTCAAGTGTTTATTGCATTTGTTCATTGCAACCATCATGCATTTTTATGCTTTGTCCTTATATTTTTTAATGTGTTGTTAGCCAGTCAGAATTGTATCTGAGAGATGAGTGGCCATATAAATTAATTTATATATAAATAACAAATAAAATAGAACAAAACCATTGACCAATATTACTTTTGCAGTCGCTCATAATTTAATATGTTTTCTTTTATTGCTGTTATTTACTATATTGTCTTATTGTGAGGCTGTACTGCTGTTGCATTCTGTTGGTTGCTGTGAAACCTGGATCAAAAAGCAGAACCCCCATGCTAAATAAATGAAATATTTGCTTGGTTAAGACAATCTCTAATGCATTCTGGAGGTCAGGGGCTGTTGGATTACCTCTTCCATATCAGAGTAAAATGAACATCAAAGAGAAAACTTGACATTGCCTTTCCAATCCACTTCTCTGCTAAAGACATGGCCATTACATTATTATCTTTTGAGATAGGTATGATGTTATGCAAAATTCAGGGAAAAAGGAAATATAACTAGAGCAAGTTCACACCAATATAGTTCACTTTCTCTCTCTGTACAGTTTTCTACACATATAAGTCATTCTTAATTACTCCCTGGAAGACACTTCTCAGATATGACAGACATGACGGTGAAATAAAATCTTAGGCTATTTTTGAATGTGCATTGCACATGTGTTGTCCATAAAAAATGTCACGGCCATCAATTGTTGTGGACACCTCTAGCATGTCTTCGTACATTGCCATTCTCTCTTTTTCAGGATGTATCAGTTCTATCCAACCTGTGCTTTCTTGGTCTTCCTCTTCCGAGTGATCCATTCGCACTTTTTTCCTATATTTGTTTTGCAATTTGATCTTCATTCATTTTCTCCATAGGACTACATTACTTTTCAGACTGGTCACTGCCTTGTGACTGACATGCATCGTTCATTAACATCTGGAATAGAGGCTGCTTAGATAAACTAGTTCTTCCTATTTACTCTTGCAAGCTGTGAGTTGTCGAACTTCCAACTCTAACCCCAGTTTAATGTGATTATTTCCTTTTTTTTTTGTGTCGTAGGGGTATCCAGTGCTTACTATACACTTAATCCACATTAATACCTAACTTTCCTTTGTTGATGCCTAAATTGAGCAATTTGAGGGTGGAGGGCGAAAGATAGGTTGCAAGGCTATAAAACATGCCCAATGAAAGCAACCCCTTTATGAGATGTGTTTTGAAACACTTGCCTGCCAATTGGGCTCACTAGGCAGTCATATCCTTCTGATGCTATAAGTATATTCAAGGGCAATCTCTTAATAAATCTTTTTCAATATTTATTACTGTCTTGGCATCTGCCTTAGTGTTCTTGTTCTTTCATATCCATCCTGAAAATTCTAAATTAAGTGTTGATGCACAGGTTAAAGACAATAGTTACTCACTTTAGTATTCTGTTCACACTCATTCCTGATCATCCCTCTTTTTCTTTTACCATATCTATTTTTTATGTACTGCATTCCCATTCCAGCTTCACATTGGTAAAAAAAAATGTCCTATAATTCCAGACTATTCATTTCAATAATGTTCACCTCTTGTTCTCTTGTTTTAATACTGCCCTTATTACTTTTATAAATAACTCAAGATGAAAAACATGCCCAATATTCCTACTATTTTCCCTGTAACAACAACACTGCGAGGTGGGTTAGGTTGCAAGAGAATGACCGGCCCAAGATCATTCAGCTGGCTTCCGCCATATGCCTTCCCAGGCACACTTCACAAATAAATCCCCTGCAGGTTTTCCATTCACTCCTGCTACCCTCCTTTTGTGGAAGGAACCAGTAACGACATTCTTCCAATTGTCAGCCTTCACAAACATTTAAATGGATGGCACAGCCATTCCATAATCAAGTCACATCCATATTTTAATATTTTCTCAGCATGCAGCCACAATGTTTTTCTCATTCCATTCAGGATTAATTTTCTTGGCCACTAACATTTATAGAACTTGTATCAATTCTACCCATGATTCTTTCACAGATTTCTAAAATTCGTCCAGCATTCTCTTAGTTCAATTTCGTCCCACATTATTTATTCAGTTTAATTTTTTAATTTTATTCACTGCACTGGAAGCTCCTTGTTTAGACTTGTTTACTCATTTTCAAAAGAAATTTCTGTATTCTAAAAAAAAAAAATCCTTATTGTATTATACATTTTTTGTAATTTGTTCTCTCTGGCTACATATCTTTTGTAACACTTTTTTTCTATATACTTTGTATAATATTTTCTACCCACATTTTTAACAGCAATGTTTCTCTTTAATAGCTATGAAAATGGTCTGGGTCTATATAGAACTACTTATTATCTTTGAACCCTTTTCTTTCAGTCTTGCATAATAAATAGTCAAATGAATCCTGCTTTTAGATTTTTATATGAATCCCTTTTCATATGTATGACTTATGCTTAACCCCCATGTTCCAAACAAATATATCTCTTCCTAAGAGATGATCACAAAAACAATAAACTGGGAGTCTGATTGCCTGAATCAGTTCATTATCTCCATATGATTAGACCGCATTCACTTGGATCTGTTACATCAATCCTTTCTCTTAGTTTTGTCAACAAATTCCCTTTCTCCCTCCCTCCCTCCATGGCCATCATCAGATGGACCTACAGATATTGCTCTCTACTGCCCATCGTAGCTTTGGTCAATCTGGAATTCTGGATTCTGGAAATTCTGGAAAACCTAAAAATGGAGCATGGTGGGAGTTTTGCAAGGCTTTTCTAGTTCTGAATAAATGTAGAAGCTGCCTCATTCATAGAAGCATTTCTGATCATGCCCCTTTTAGGTGGTATCATTGGAAAACAAATATAATATTCTTTAAAGGCTCTGCCAATGAACGGCAATACATCCTGATAATTTGGGGATATCAAAATACAGTTTGAGCTATTTCACATTTCTGTTTTACATCTGTTTTTATATGCTTATGGACGCCCCATTAGAACCTCAAAGGAACTTAACCAGAGGCAATTACAAGTGATTTGCATGCCAATTTAGAATATTCTGTTTGTAGTGGTTAGATTAATTTAAGGAAATGAGCACAGAAGCTGCCTAATAGAAATTTTGGACTGGGAGATTCAAGTAGTGACTCATCTTCTCTGCCCGCTACATAAAAAAGAAAACTTATGAACTTCATACTCATTTCTGATGAATATCAATGCTAAAGGACATTTTCATTGATTCCCAAGAAAGCTTTCTTGATTGAATAATGAAAGAAATTTGTGAGAAGCACAGAAAGGCAAGGTTCCTTTTCTCTTGAAAACAAAATACATAATGTTCTGGAAAGCAGCTGTGATTATAGAATAGAATATGCATTATCCATTCAGTCAGTGGAATACAAAATGTAACAGTGGTGTGCGACTGGCTAAAATGGCACAGGTACACATTTTATTATTTATGCTGAGGTGTTTGAGTATGGAGAACCAGTTTGTTATAGTGGTTAAGGTATCAGGCTACAAACTGGAAGCCTGTGAGTTTGAGGACCTGTCTTAGGCACAAAGCTGAGTAACTTGAGCTAGTCACTTTTTCTCATCCTTGGGTGGGGGGGAGAAAGTGAGTGAGAGAGAAAGAGAGAGAGAAAGGAAGGAGGGTGGGAGGAAGGAAAGAAGGAGCGATGTTGCATTAATTTAAATTTGTATGCAAATTATGTTCAATCTTTTGGTACAAGCATCTAGCTGTAATATTTCTGACCTATAGGCATTATTCTGAAATTTTACTGGCACAATATTTTACCCCCCTTTCCCCAACAATGAAAGAAACACCTTCTTAATAAAGAAATATTATCGAATTATTTATTGCCTGTATAACTAAGCAGAATGGGGTAATTCATAAACCAAGGATAGGTACCTTTCAGTTCAAGAGGTGCAAGCAGCTTCCCACGCTCTTGGATGCTTGGCTATGATGGAAGTTACTACTTTAAAAAATGGAAAACTGTGGGGGCCTTTTCCTGTATATTGATTAACTATTTGTTTACTTTGATGGGAGCTACCTATATCTTTCTAAGGGCAGATCTGGTGAAGACTTAAATTATGTGAACATCTATAGACAGCGTATTCATCTCTCCCATTTTATTAATTCCTTTTGATTTATCATAATGCTGACAAAAAAAATGAAACATTATCAGATAATAACAAAATAGAAAGCAGAACTAATTACATAAGAGAAAAGAAGAAGACAACCCTACATGGAATGTTTTTCTTCCCAAATTATAGCAAACATTCAGTTTGATATCAATCACAGTGGGAGAGCATAATCCAGAATATGTTTATATTCTTTGGCATAATAAACACTTTCAACTGTAGCTGAAGAGGTCATTGAGTTTAGAACTGTTGCTCATATTTCACAGAAACATGCTCGATTTTATCCATTACATAATCTTTGGAATGCTTGAAAACATTAAAGTTATGCTGTTGCCTGCTTTCGTGCACAGCAGGAACAAATAAGACTGGAATACATCTGTTTGTGGAGACCTTTTGAGGTTATTGGATGGAAGGGAAAAAACAGTTCGTCCTAAGGATGATTAGATCCTTTAGACAAATGGAGCTTTTTAAAAGAATGCAGTTAGCACTCCAAACTTTGTTATAAATTATAGATGTGTAGATCAAGTTATAAGTAAAAAAACTTGATCTATGCATCTAGAGCAGTGGTTCCTAACCTTGTTGGAGCTACCGAACCCCACCAGTTTCATATGCGCATTCACCGAACCC
>JAOYMU010000292.1:46723491-46734963 GCA_025802295.1 Psammodynastes pulverulentus | reverse complement strand
AACCAATTCTGTAGAATAATCCAAACATAACATGTCTTTCTATTCTAATAGCTGAAAGCTTTCAAGTTTCATTTCTTGGATGTGGCCCCTGAAAAGATATTAGCAAGGCTTTTTGAAGCATTTCCCTTCAATTAAGAAGAATATATAATTGTAGTTCTTCAAAATTCCAGAAAAAGGAGGAGGAGGAAGTGTAACTCTTTTGAAAGAAAGAGGACTGAACTAGTGGGAAAAATGGGGAAAAAAGAAGGGATGGAGAAGGGTTAGAATGAGAAGTAAACAGAGGTTGTATTCAGCAGGTTCTGACCAGTTCTGCAGAACCGCTAGCGGAAATTTTGAGTAGTTCAGAGAAGTGGCAAATACCACCTCTGGCTGGCTCCAACCTCTTCTATTCTCTGCCTCCCAAGTCCCAGCTGATTGGCTGGGTCTCTTTTTGTTGCCCTGCACAGGAAAACAGAGCTAGAAAGCATGTTAGTAGGGTGAGGAGGGAATGGAGATTCTGCAGTATCCTTCCCCTGCCATGCCCACAGAACCAGTAGTAAAAACATTTGAATCCCATCACTGGAAGTAAAGATGTCGGAGAAGGTGTTATAGAACCTGGGGGTGAGTCAAAAGAATAATCAGCCTGGAGTAGCCACAAATGGAGGAAGTCCACCTCCTCTTGAATTCTGTTGACCCTTATCTAAGCACCAAGAAAGTGCTAACCATTAGTTGAGTAGATTCTTGTGCATAGGCATGATTAATAAGAAATTGATTTAACTGGAACTTCACTTGTGGTCCTGGTCTTTAGTGCCTGACAAAAGTGAAGAAATGAGAATGGCAACAGACTTTGCAGTATTCCTAACAAATCTATTTTGTTTCATTTTTGGTGATTGTTATTAAATAATTTAGGTACTGAGGTTATGTTCTGTTGTATTAGGTCCAACACTGTGGCTTCTGCAGCAAGCTAGAGTGATACCAAAATGACGACATGTATGCTATAACATCACTGTGCAAGTGACATCATTACATAGTTACTGTATATCCAGATATCTGTCACAAATATGTAATGTTGTCCTTTGGATAGTGATGTCATAGATGATGTCACACATGTTTATTCATCACCATTTCTCTCTGCAAGGTGCATGACCCAACAGTGAAATTCTAATGCTATAGATTAGGGCTGTCAAACCCTCGGCCCACGGGCCGGATGCATCATGCACTGGCCACGCCCACACCCAGTTTAGCAAAGGGGGAAAAGTCCCAATAAGTCACGTGATGCAGCCATAACGATGTGAGATTGACACCCCTGCTATAGATGTACAGTTATGGGTACTCATCCCCTTGCTTTAACACAAGGAAGTGTAATATTAATAAGCACGAAAACTCTCAGTCTTCTTGATTTATTTGCAAAAAATAAAATGTAATTCTTTGGTGGTCTGAGAACACATTTCAGCTTGGTAAAAAGTGACATTGGGAAGGCAGAGCAGAGGAAAGGAGCAAGAAAAATTAGGTTTTGCGGTTGCTAGAAAACAAAAACAGAAGTAATTTTTTTTATAAAATGCTATTTGTTTTGAAATGATAAATTGCTCTTTAGTAGTTGGCAATAATAAGAATACAAATGGTAGTTTAAAAAGTAATAAAATAAAATAGTTGGGAAAGTTCATCAATCTTGGCATATTTTCACTTCAGACCTCTTTTGAGTGTTCAGATGAATATGGGGAGTCTTCCAACTGGATAAAAAATATTGTAGGACTAGCACTCCTTCTTATTTAACTAAACCTTCATTCTGTCAGTTGGTTTGAAGGGGAATTGTATTTGTATTTGCTTGAACTGGAGTGGAATGACATGCACAATTGAGGTTGCTAAAAAAAGGTCAAAGAAAAAGTGGTAAATACACAAACAGTTGTTTTTAGACTTCTGACTAAACACAAGAATGTTGGAGTAGTATGTTTGTCATGTTGGAAGAAATATCCATCTGGTTCAGTTCCAAACTGGGAGAAAGACACTGGAAACATGGACACTGATTGGAAAGATGGTTTAATGATAAAGCAGAACTACATGGGTTCCGGGCAGCTGACCACATGGAGTTGAGAGTGAGGGGTTTTTATATCTTCTCTTGGATTTTGCACTTGAGCTTCTTGTTTCTGTGCAAGAAAATGTATTCTATTGGATGTTGTCAGACTCCCATGGGGTCATGTAGGAGTTATATAGGGGGTCATAGCTGGCTCTATAGGCAAAGTACAGATCCTAAGTGTTTGTCTGAGCTAAGTTTGGTTCATGTTTCTGAAGTGATGCTCTGAAGGGGCTAGTGTTCTAAAAGGGTGTTGGGCAACTCCTATTGTGGCTTAATGGCTTTTGTCCTATTTCGCCTCTTGGGTGAGGGTAGGTGAGGATATTTGCCTTGGAATAGAGCTATCTAGTTTTCAGTAAGTTCTTTATCTCTTAAGTGCTGACATCTGCTGTGAGCTATTAAGGAAAGTGGGGATTGCTTTCTGTCTCCAGGAGCATGTTTCTCCAGTTCTCATTTAGGGAAATATAATATTCTGCATTTTTAAAATATTCCTCAAAATATTTCATTCTTCTTGGAGGGTGGGTGCTGACTTTCTACAGTCAGGTTCAAGCTCTCGTGCTCTCAGAACAAAATCTATTCTCAGTTTCAAGTGTTAATTATATAATACATTAGGGATTGGAGGTGAAGTTTGAATCAGCCTAACCCTAAATTGGATGTTTTTCTATGCATGGACTTCAGTTCCCAGAATTCCTTAGCCACTTTAGTCATGGCTGAGAATTCTGGGAATTGTTGTGCACACATCTGGATAATGACTGATCTGAGAAGAGCTGAATTGAAGGAATACTTCTTCCATACATTTCTTCCCAAATCCTGAGGCAAGATTTTTATTTCCAAGTTCTGAGACTAACATGAGAGCCCTTTCAGACTAATATTTTCTAAGGGATGACTTGGAAATGGAACCTTTCAATTATAGCCAGCAACTCTGAATACATTCCAGAGAAATTCACCCTGTTCCTGCTGTTACTTTTATTTTTTGACTTTGTAGGAAAATATCACTTTGGGGAGGGGGAGGCTTTTATTATATTTGCATTTTTTGCTGTTACATGGCATTTTAAACAGCGTTACTTTTGCTGTATTTTTATTCTCTTGTTGCTTTTCACTGCGGCTTTGACTGAAAGATCAATAGTTGTTAGTCCTGCGTTAAGAAGGTCTTTTAAGATAAGGTGGCTGTTACTAAAACAACAGCAAGAGAAGATGAATCAGGCAAATGAGGAGACAGCATATGGATAGTGAAGAGCAATTGTGTCAATAGAGAAGTTTATGGTTGTAAGATTATTGAAAGTAGGCTGACAGCAATAGAAACAGCACAAAAGAAGCAGGAATAGGGAGCTTTGGATGCCTGTGGTGGGCTGCACTGAAGGCCTTTTTAGCGTGCAAATGGCTCCTGTGCTGCAAATTACCCAGCTATGAAGTTGTTTTGAATGGTATTAAAAGGAACACACAGGCTTAGGACTGGAAGGATTGGAGTGTACTTCAAACTAGGTTTCTTACTCTAGATCAAAGAATCACATAATCCTGCTGTGACGTATCTTTCATAACATCCAATCTCAACAGGGCTAATATCGCGCAACCAGCTTGCTGCTCTTGCTTTAAAAGGCCTTGTCAAGTCAGAATCTTTTGATTTAGTGACAGAGCCACTTTGTTTTGAGTTAGTTAAGAACATTTGCTCCTTTCATATATTGGCACTTTTACTTCCTTAAATTGTTCTATGATTAGGAGAATTAGCCTTGATTAAAATTAAAACATTCATTTGGGATTTGCGTATTTCACCCCCCTTCCCTTGGGCTTTTAGGAGGAGTTTGGGGAGCCTGTCGCTTCATAACCCTTGAGGTCTGCAAGCCATTCCTAAGGCACTGTCAATTGCCTTTGCTCACAGCTGAATGAAATTTTGGAGACTTCAAGCATGAGTCATAGCTGGCACCCAGTTTCTTCAGTGTGAAGCAAAGCAGAGGAGAAATGTGCATGCACTAGAAAGAGTGGTTTTCTTTATGTGGAGGCATTCGTGGGATAAAGAAGTTAGTTTCTGGCTACTACAAAATAGTCATATTTTTTATTTGCTTGCATCATCTTACTACCTTGGAGTTTCCTCCTCTATCTGTTTCTTCTCATAAGGTAGACTTCTATGTTCAATCTGTTCTCACTGCAGTTATGATGCGTTTCCTGCTTTAAACTAATGAGAAATGGTGCTATCAACTTTCATTCATTGTAGTCATAAAATGGTCTAGAACTTTGGACCAAAGCTGGTCTCAACATATCCCATATACTATGAGGATTAGTTTGGTAGCTTGGATATTGGATATTGACACAAAAGGTCAAGTATTTCAAAAATGATGAAAACAAATAATATCATAATAACAATAAACTTTACTCCCAAACAGCTACTTGTGAAAGAGAACATTGGTACTTGGTTTTGTTACTGAGGTGCTATGCCATATTTGTTCAAGATCCTATCTTGATCATATTATCCTAGCATAATCTAGGACACTCATCCTAGAACTTCCTATACTCCATTTTATTTTTCTTCTCTATCCTTGGTGAACAGATAGATCTTACTATCCTTCCTTCCTTCCTTCCTTCCTTCCTTCCTTCCTTCCTTCCTTCCTTCCTTCCTAGCACTTTTTTCCAAAAGGCAACTGGACTTGATTTTCTTTTTTGAAAATATTTTGCTTCTCATCCAAGAAGCTTCTTCAGCTCTAAGAAGTTCAGTGAAATGTTTTCAAAGAAAAAAATCCCAAGAAAGCCCAGTTGCCTTTTGGAAAAAACACCTTTGGGACAACCATGACCTGGACAACCTCCATAGACATTTGTTTATCTGATGTCTTCTTACTTCTTGACTGACAGAAAGATCCTCACAACTGGGTAACCAGATCCAGTCCCTCTTCTCAGTTACCTCCTCCTCCCCTCCTCTCTGGAAGGTTCAGCCTCCCTTCCCATTTTCCTTGCTTAAGCCTCCACTGGCCCTGCCTGGAGAGTCCAGTGTCATCTCAGAAGCAGCTGCCATCAGAGAGTGAAAGAGTAGGCAAAAGTTCCCAAGGCTGGTGCTGTTTGGTGTGAGAAATTCTGAGGCATTGACTATATAGCTTGATTAAGGAGGCCTGCCAATTGCCAGAAGACCTGCTGGTTAGGCTAAGACTGGTTTCTATACCACTCTTCTTTTCGGAGATCTGGCAATATTGTCAGTGCCCAAACAACATTATAACAGTTTGCAGAAAATGACTGGATCATATATCTGAGTTTTGCTCTAATTCCGCTATCTTGAATCCTGAGAGCAGAAATCCTCCTTAACCAAAATCTACCACAGGTTGAAGCTTCACCTTCTCCTAAACTAAGCTATAGCCCTGATCAGATCAAATCTGCTGGAAATAGTGGAGAGATTTAATAAATGTCAACATTAAGATTTAAACGCTTTGATCTATTTTATATGAGGCACAACTTTCTCTGTGTCATGAATCCCAGGTGGATTGGATTTCAGTCCTGCAAGTCTTAGTTATTGTGGTTTAATGGACTTAATCCACAATATCTTCAAGCTGTAGAGGGTGTTTTCTTTCTGGATGAAAACATTTGCCTTACAAGTCATGCTTTACTATGTTTCTCCAAGTACTGAAAAATACCTAGCCATTATTTTTCTGAAGTTTATAATTATTTTTATATTATAACTATACAGTTATAATTGTTTTTTAACTAAAGATTGTTTTCAATATTTTCAAACTTTGGGAACTTTTACAGCTATAAACACAGACTGTTCCCAAATCAGAACCATATTGTAGGAGGACAAGCAGCAGAAACCATTCCTAATGTGTGTTGACAGGTTTTTGCAAACTCTCTTTAAGCAACGTGGAACAAAGAAACCTCTGATGATTTGTACCAAAATCCCTTTCCTTGATGTTCAACCTGATTCTTACCACTATTCAAACTCCAGGCCAGTCTATATGAGTGTGTATGTGCATTTTCTCAATACTATCACAAATGTCTTCAGCATGGGTTCGTCAACAACTTGCAAAATCCCAGTTTGTGCTCATATTTAAGTATATTCTTAATCCTGTGAACTCTAGAACCAATAGGCAAGAGGATTGTGAGAACTGGCTGATCTAATAACAAATCTGACCCTCTGTACAGTATCAGACTTGGATCGAGAGACTCAATGCAGTGAAAACTGACCTGCACTTTCTCAACACTTTGCTTTCTTTGTGAAAGGGACTTGGTTTTTTTCTACCTTATTTCCAGGGCGCTTGAAAATTCCTGTTGAATTTGTCTTGTCATGGGTGGTGTTTTTGAACATTATTTATTGCTGGAGGTGGTGGATGGTATGATTAGCAGTATCACTGCTTTCTGTTACACAGGTTTCCATCACTCAGAGGTCTGTCTAGCAGCTGATATTTTCCAATATGGAAAAAAAAATGCAGCAAAAAGCATTCAGTAATGAAAACGTGCCTGTAGATTCATCCAAGTGTGAGAAATTGGAGGGACTGGCTGCAGATTGCTGAAGACAGAAATGCAGAGTCACAAACTGCACACCATCCGCACAGCCTTTAAATGGAAGTAGTGCAAACACATTTGTTTCCACCCATGAGCATTTCACAGAAATTCTCTTCTCCTTAGAAACAATTTCAAAAATAAATTCTCTTTCATCTAATGGATCAGATTTGACAGAGATTTGACAGATTTTTAAATTAATTTTATACTAGCTTACAGAAACACATGAAAGAGGCCTTGCAAACTACTGTTGCCACCAATGTCTGTACATGTCCCAACAGCTTGTTAAGTCTCCAGTTTCCTTGTTTTGCACAAAAAGATGTGCCAAAGATTTCTATTTTTCTTTTTTACACAAGCAAGTAGAAAAGTCTTTGAGCAACTAGGGAAGTAGGTTTGCCAATCATGTGAAGATTCATTTCGTTTCTGACAATCACAATAGAAACCATCTACACATAACTTTTCATGTAGTATGGAGAGATCAGAGACATCAAGGGCCTGGTCTGCATATCTCATTTTTCTAAAAAAATCTCCTAACTATTCCAATCTTAAAGCAGTTGGCCATACTAGTGGGAAATGTTGAGAGTTGGTCTCAAATGTGTCTGGAAAATTTCAAGTTGGAGAAAGTTGGCACAAGTTATACAATCCTAATACAGTGCAGAAGATCCCCCAGCCTCCCTTATTCTATCCATATTATTTGAGAAAGTTTGAGAAAGTTGAAGAAAGTTGAAGAATACTTTATACAAATACAAGTAGACTAACTTCTTCAGGCAGGTAGCAGGCTAGGATAATATGAAATAAACACAGGTCTGACTAACACAGAGGGGAACAACCTTGACACTGTATTTTTATGGATGCACCCTAGGATTGCATTTGTTTTCCTTGAACCTATAATGCACTGTTTGCTTATATTCACCAAACCATCATAATTCTCCTCTCGTGTACTTATGCCCAGTATTGTTTCCCTTTCATTCTGGGCACCACAGTTTAGGAAGGACTGTGACAAACTGGAGAATCTGCAAAGGAGAATAACCTTCCTGGCTCCTTCTATACTGTTTATAATTTAAAGTGATAATTTTAAAGGTGCAAACTGGACAACTGCAAATCTGATATCTTTTTTGTTTTCAAATATTGTATGCTTTCAGCTTTGATATTAGCTTCAGAATCTTTCTTGGAAAATAAAATTGAGCAGGGACTGACTGGGTTCCGGATTTTCTTAGTCAGCCTGTCAATGGCTTTATTATTGTTAGAAAACGCATATCATAAATTATTAGGAAAAGAAAAATGTACATGTTGACTATAATCTGTTGCCTGGACCAGGTTACTAAATCCTCAATGCTGCCCAAAAGGTCCTTCACTTTTGAAAAGATGCTTTCTGTGCTAGGTTATGTTAATTTTGTTCTGCTATGAGACAACATTAATTGCTAAAACTAATGTCATTTGGCAGCTGAGTCAACAATAGCTGGTGACTCCTTAGGGTTCATTTAATGGCTAGAAATGACAAGCCTGGCAAGGTTCAGTTTGACATTGTCACAAGCAGGAAGCTAGCAATGAGTAAGGCCCATCATGTATCCTCAGTTGTCTAATTGCTATTATATGCAGAAATCCAAATAGGATCTGCTACTCAGAATATGGGCAAGTGTCTCTTGAAATTAAATCTTAGTTATGTTTTGTGACTGTCCCTCTTTCTAAGGTATATTTCTAGCAATGCACAGTTTAAATGGCCATTACACGCATTCCTACGTACTGTAACTATTTTACTAATGGGCCTTTTAATCAAATCAACTCCTTCACTTTTTTAAAAGTTTAGGATAGAAATTGCAGAATGGCAGTGGATAGCAGATGAAGAATGAAAGTGTAATGGCACATTAGCAATGATGTTGGCTCTTGAGAACAAAGGGGCATATTTTTCATCCACAGAATTCTGATTCCTGGGAGATGACTCTACACCTTACAAGCAATGATGTCTGCTTAATGTCTGTAGCAACTTTCACTCTCATAACACAATTAATTACAGTGGCGAAGCCAAGGCTCCAGTGAACAAGTCATACTGTTTTTCAAGTTGATTTGCCAGGCAACTTGTATGTTTTAACTTTTCGCAACCTGACAACTCGTTTTTTATTTTATTTTCCTTAAGACTGCTCTATAACACAAGTGACTTACAAAGATAATGGAGCTCAGCAGCAGGGGACCACAGCCGGTCAGATGCCTGGTATATCTTCCTTGAAGAGAATATACATAACTCAAGGTTGAACTATGGAGTCCTTGGTGCTCTCCTAGTTTAGTTGTTTGCTTGAAAATGAATATGGAGTTTGCTCCCTGTTTCTATATAGTAGTTTGACTTGCCAGTTTTGATGGGAATATGTTTAGGGTATTTTTTTTTCTGCTTGAGCGTTTGGCTACTGTTAATCCCTGCTTATCTAGATGTTGACTGCTGGAGTGGATGTGTTTTGGCCTTTATACTTCTTTCTTAAATTTGTTATTGCTTCTTTTGAATCTAGTATATGTCTATACTGTATGTCTACGGTAGTTGATTTGTCAGAATGCCAGGCTTCCTGTAATTTCCAAATGTTTTTGGATTTAGTTTGATCCAGGATGCTTACTGTTTCCCAGTTGAAACTATGGATGAATCTGTCCATGTGTTGTCAAATAAATGACTTTTCATTGTATTTTCTGACTACTAGTTGGTGTTAATAGATACACTGTACTAGTATTGTGTTTGTCATACATAGTAGATGTTATCATGCTAGAAATAAAGCACAGTCACCTCGTATTACTAGTTGGGTAATGAATTGTCTGCAAACAAACAACCAAGTTCAGAGAACACCAAGGACTTCACTTTTGGGGGGGGGGGGGTTGCTGAACCAATCAAAAACAAGCAAGAAGTTTCTTCATCTGTGCAGGCCCACATACACAATTGGTAGAATGCATTCATTTCGCAAGTGGTTAGATTTTGAGCTGAAAGCAACAAACAAAATATGTGCCTCCCATCTCTAGTAGAGAGGATTCAAATACAAATTCATAGCCAATGATTGAGCACACCACATGAAATCAGTCATTGATACCTTGTGTTTTGCTCAGTAACTTCAGTAACAAATCAATTATTTTTGCTTTTTTGAATCACATGCTGATCAATATTGTATGTTTTCCTTTCTCTTGGATTATAGTCAAGGAGGAAGAAGAGATTCATTGCATTTATGTCTTGCCTTTTCTCTGAGAACTGTGTGAGTGGAGGCTCCAACTGCAGGTTTCAATTCCAACTGCAAGAATTATATAACTGTATTGCTGATCTTTAAAAGTTAGAATACATCTATAATCATTTGTTACATTCACAGGTAGACTCTCACAAAAACAGGCAAGATTTTGGATGAGATTTTAGCAGTTTGGAGTGAGGTTTGAATCTTAACTTTATATATTGCCATAGTACAAGATTGATGTCTAGTTCCTGAGGTAATTATAAATAAGGAAGGCAGTTTTTTAGTTTACCTGAACTTGAACTCTTCAAGTACAGTTTAAAAGTATTTTGAACAATTCTGGAGAACTCAAAAGCTTATTTAATGCTTTGCAGTACAGGTAGTTCTAACAATATATTATTCCAGTTTATAGTCAGCTTATATAAGGAACAACAGTCTCAACAGATTGCAGCATTAGGTCAAAATTGGATGGGCTGGGACCTTAAATTAGGTTGGTTCTGGATGAGACATGGTCAGAGAATCTCAGAAGGCAGCAATAGCAAACCAGTATTGCTGCCTGGAAAACCAAATGGCTGTATCTACATGGTCACCTTACCCATATTTTAGGCACAGGGATTGAATAGTCCATTCTCTAATACCTATATCATATATAATATACCATATCATCATCGTCTGCAAAGACTGCATGTAATTAATTAAATATAAACATTTCAACATGTAATAAAATTAGAATAGAGAAGTCAACCTAAATGCAATGATCTAATGTAACTATAGTATTTAACCAAAAGCAAAGTATCATGGTTACTGATTAGAATGCAGGTTAGAAGGCAGTTACTGGTTAATAGCACAGTATCGTGGTTAGAAGGGGAAATACTAGATTTACCTACCAGGCCATTTTTCTAATAAAACAGTATTTCCCTGTCAAATAAAAAAGCAGCATAAGAGCATGTGCAAATTTTCTTTCATAAGAGTGTCACAAAATCTTCCTTTGAGTAAATGAAATGCAGAACATTGAGTCTAGGAATTATGAAAGCTCTTTAGGAAGATGGATATAAAATGTTGTTGAAACAATTAGCATAGGATAACAATCTTCCCATCAACTATTCCATACAAGGAAGAATGACCTCTCAAGTCTCTGTACATAACAATATCTAAATAACACTATTTCACAGTAATATATTTGATGTCTTTGATACATAAACAAAGCCATAAGCCATTAAAATGCTGTTTTGTTCTACAGTTATGCTGTTTAACTTTGTCATACAATATCCGGACATAATTTTCACTGTTATGTATCTTGCGTTTTTTAAATCTATGCAAGAGCTCATAGCAAAGTAAGTGGTGCCTTGGCTGACTGAGTGTGATTATCTGGCAGGATAGTGCCATCAGCTGGCCAATTCAATTTATTGGTGGATTTCACTGAAAAATTCAGAGAGATGCACATTATTAAATATAAACTGAATTATATATGGGTATTTGGGGTCAAAAATGTGCAACTAAATACAATTCTCTGTCCTGCTGGGTAAAGTTAATCTGGACTCTTGATCTCAATCACTAGTTACTATATTCAGAACTGCTAGTTCATGGTTCATTCTTACATGTAGCATCAGGGCTTTTTTTCGGCACCAAAAGGTGCCGGAACGCGCCCCCCCCCCCGTCGCGTTAAAAAAACCTGGAAGTAATAGCGCGCGATTGGTTGAGACGCGTCACATGACACGGACTCTAAAAAGGTGCCGGAACGCAGTACCGCCGAGTTCC
>JAOYMU010000292.1:46705713-46716852 GCA_025802295.1 Psammodynastes pulverulentus | reverse complement strand
TGTAAAAAAACCCGGATGTACCTATTAAGGGAGCCGCGGAAAAAATCCGAAAATTTGAAGGGAGCCGCGGAAAAAACTGGAAGCACGTAAGGGAGCCGCAAGCCGAAAAAGATTGGGAACCCCTGGGTTAGTCCAATCAGAAATGACAGCCAGAGGATACAAGAGTGCCAAATAGATTAATATCAGTTTACAAATGGGAAGCTGGTAAAAAAGCAGGTATAGATGGGATTGTCAGGACAGATTTTTTACTTTTTAAACTATTTTACCTCAAACTATTTTGTTCCTATGTGTATTTATTCTATCTTTTAATTCTGTAAGTAATTCTTTTCATTAAATCTATATTTTGAAGCCTGGTCTGAAAATCCCACTGGCATCTGTATAAATACAAATTTAATCTCCAATTCCTAATTTTTAATCCCCGAGGAAAATCTAATATTCAAATCATTGCTCGATGCATTTCTCTGGCCCAAAAGTTGATTCTTAAAGGGTTTTTTTTAAAGGGAGGTGAATGTTGGAAAACTGGGAAAAAATATTGGAAATGTGGGATGTTAATACATAAGGCTTGTTTGCTTTCATGTACATCTCTGGGATTGGGTATTTTTAAGGATTTTAGACTCAAAACAGGATTTCTTGCTTACCCATGTTTTTTGTTTTGATTATTGTAGTTTTATCACCTTGACAGGTCAAATTTGTTCCACTCCGAGTCACAAAACAGGTTTGACTTCATTTCAAAGATTTGTTTTCTCTCACAGAGATGTCCTCTTGGTATATACTTTTGTTTTCTATGGAGATTGCTTGGTTATTATTTCTTGAGCTACAGCAGAAAAATCTTCTTCCATATTCTTCTGTTTCCAAAAGATTCAAAGTTTCCTAAAATATGTGTCTTAAAATTACATCTGCTGGCTTAAATGAAATAAAAATAAATGTTTATATAATGAAGCCGATTACAATGGATGAAATGATAATGATAAAGAACTGAGTGACACATATAAGGTTGGCTACTTCTTGTGTTTCACGGGGATGGCACTGGCGTTTCTTTGCATTATTCCTATTTACTTTTACTTATTACTTTTATTTGCTGATATTATTTCTATTTACTGTTTTTATTTTTCTCACCACAAAAATGCAGGAAATATTTTCCTATTTTTCAGGAGTTCTGTTAATAGAATCCAAAGGCAGAGTCAGAGGAAGCTCTAAAAAGCTATCGAAGTGGAGATTTTAGCTACATGTAGTCCTGGGGCTATAAATTAGCAGATTATATTGTCAAATATATTTATTGAGACTAATTAAATAATTATGAATCATACTAATGTTAGATGGATTTTGTAATATCCACTTTTCGCAACATAAAATCTATCCTTCGTCTCAGCAGGTAGCAACAGCTGCCCAGTCTTGACAAGATTTGTAAATTAAGCAGGACTGGATCTGGTTAGTTTGCGGATGGGAAACTAAATCAAAAACATATCCTGAAAGATGATAACGACAGTTTACTTCAATATTGATGCCAAGAATACAGCGTGGCATAACCATAAATCATCAGGAATCAAGCTTGGTTTGGAGAACTGATTTTAAATTCCTCCTTTACCTTGACTTTATTATTTACCTATGGCTTCTGCTTATACTTTGGCTAACTCTTTGTAATAGAGAATATTGGCCACACTATTAGCAGCAAGGGTTTGTATACAAGCTGCAGTTGCATATGACCCAGGGCAATGTCACCCAGATTTAGCTCAGGGCTTAAATGAAATATCATTTTTCAGCTTGACTGTTCTGTGTCAGTCAGTTCCCCATTAGGATCTAAATGCAGAGGAAAGAGGTGTTGAACAAGTCGGTGGAGGAGAACTTCTAAGCAACTATCAACCATCTGTTTGTACCAACACAAGAATTATTGGAAAGGCAATGATACATAGATGAAAGCAGGGCCATCTGTCTGCTGCCAAGAAGACAGTTCAATGTGTCCAATGCAGGCAAAGAGTAGAAAGAATTGAGGCCAAAAGTCTGCTCCTCAAAAACTGGGTTCTGAAAATCTTTCTGCCAAAAGCCTGCCAATCATCTCAGAGGAAAGAGTCTTATTATTTTTCCCTCCCAGGATTTCATATTGCCAAGTTGTCTTTCTACCACCATGTTGACTTTTTTTGTAGCTTAATGTTCTCTAGTGTACATTTCCCGATCACTTTATTAATCAAAACACAATTTTCTGTCTCAAACATAGGAACCTTATTTTCTTAAAGGATCTTCAATCTGTTTTGCCATTTCATCATTTAGCTAAGGTTATCTTGTGCTTTCTGTGGTTGTGGGTTTCTGATGGGTGAGTGATAGGGAGTCTGAGTATTCTGGCCCTGGAGGAAAGTCCAGAGGGTCTGGTGGTGGGATTAGAGGGAAAATAGAGGGCAGGTAATGCCATTGTATTTGTGACGGGGAAAGATAAAGTGGGAAGCCATATTAGTGGTAGCAGTCATGTCTTGTCTTCAGAGTTTATTCCTGGTAGCAAATGATTGCATCCTTGGTGATTCTGGGCTCCAGCTGTTACTTGTGAATACCAAGTTGATTTGTAATAAATAACCTCATCCATGGTTTTGTCAGGGAATGGGGTGCTGACCTAACATGTACAGGTAGTCCTGGTTTAGTGACTGCCTTGTATAGCAAACTTTTGAAACTTTTTACAGTCTTGTGGTGATGAAAATGCCACAAGACTTCTCATTTTGACCTTCACAGCTCTATAAAGCAAAGTAAACTTGAAGTAAGAGCATAAGCATAGTCATGTGAGGTTATTTATATATTTTATTTGTTTATCAAACATATACAAGATAACAAGTATAGGTATGAACATAAACATGAACAAAGGAAGTAAATACAAATAAATGAGGACAGTTAGACAGGGACGGTAGGCATGCTGGTGCACTTATGCACCCCCCCCCTTAAAGGACCTCTTAAGAATGGGGTGAGGTCCACAAATTGAAACTGTGAGGGTATGAGGCTGTAACAAGGGAGTTGGGTAGAGAATTTTAGCATTGGTCACTCTGTTGCTGAACTCATATTTTGTGCAATCTAGTTTGAAGTGGTTTACCTTGAGTTTGTATTATTTTTTGCCCATGTATTATTGTGGTTGAAGCTGAAGAAGTCATTGACAGGCAAGACGAACTGAATCCAATCCCAATTCCTGAGATAGTAGACAAAGTCTTTCAAAGTTTGGTCCACTGTTTATTAGACTCAGGTCTTTCCTGCATGGCAAAAGTAGTTCAGGTGGTGAACTGTAATTAAGTGTATGGTGGCAATGCAAAAGACCATTGCTCCAAGTTTACTATCCTATTTTGCTTTCTACTTCACATTAATATCTAGTTTGGAACTCATTCTGAGCTAACCTGTTTTTCACTCTCATTTGCTGAATAGCTGCAAAAGTGAAAGTCTCAGACTTTTTGATTCTCATCCCAGAGTCATGTGCTACCCAGTCAAGGTCAAGTCTTGGAGTCTCATGACCATAGTAGGGCATGAAGCTGTGGTGCCAGGTTTTGATAAAATCCTTGAGGTTATTTGTGGGAACTTCTGCATAGAAACTAGCATTAGGTACTGTGGAAGCTGGCTATCCTTGGGCTATATCTGCTGTCATTATTAAGGAGTCCTTAACAGGTTGTAAGAAATGTGGGTGTCATCTTGCTTTATATGTATGCTTTTAAATATTTTATTGAGTTAATAATAAAGCTTAAAATCATTGATGTACTCATTGTTTCTGGATACAGAAGAAGCAATGGCCTGGACATCTATCACTGCCGACACCTGGCAAAACAAGGTGTCAACCTTTCAGGAGGCAGCAATGGTGTTCCACTTTCTCAAGAGGCCATTGTTGGATTCAACTCTCCTGGACAGTTATTGTCCAGTCTCCAATATTCCCTTTCTTGGAAAGGTTGAGAAGATAATCTAACAATTGCAGATCTTGGAAAACAAATCTGGATCTGCTGCAATCAGGTTTCATGTCTGGCTATGGTATGGAACCTATATCAACATCATACTTTTTGATGACCTTTGGCAGAGTTAGGACGAGGGTGTATCATTCCTTGATCTTTCAGTGGCTTTCAATTATTATCAACCACAGTATACTTCTTTACTTCTACTCTTCTACAGGGAAGTAAAGGTGGTTGTGTGCAGAGCCCCTCATTTGTGAGGGACCAAAGGGATCAACATTCCCATCTCTGTTTAACGTGGGTGAGGTGACCCACAAGTTCAAGGACGGGTATCATCAGTATGTTGTAAATTTGTCATGACCACCTCCTAGTCTCTTAAAAATCCTAAACCAGATATTCATCAAAGGTAAGAATAGCTTCCCAACCATATCAATTTCAAAGAACCAAGACATGAGTTGTGAATGAAGTTGCAGTGGCATAGGCAGAATTGCAGAAAAGTAGAATTTCAAACCATGGATTGATCTCCTTATCTTGGGATTACATTCTGGTGCATCCAGATCACTATGAATCATTCTGATGCGGAAGTTGCAGTCCAATTTGTAAATATGCTTGTAAGCACTATTGACCTATATTAAGGGGAGTCTCTTCTTTTTATTGTGCAGTTTTGGCAGCATTGGCTGTGGCTAGAACACAACTCAAAACATTGAGAAACAGCAATGCAGAAGTGCCAGGCTCACACCCACATCCAAGTCATAAATAGACCTATTGAAAAGCTTTTGGCAAAGGTGCCTGGCCAGCCAATTCCCACTAGCCCTCCCTTCCTGCTCCCATTTTTGACGTCCAGCTGGCCAAGCTTGTCACATGATGGTTGACAGAATGGAATCCAGTTTGCTACCTGAATTGTTATCAGTTCTTCAAACCACTGCAGATTGTAGCTGTTTGGTATTATATTCTATTGTTTTGTACAATACCAATCAAAATACAACAAAGCAGAGAGCAACAAAAATGTTAATTGTACTTTTTTGCCATCTTTAGGTTGATTAAAGAACAGTTTCAAACACATTTTTGAGAAGGGGATGTGAAATTCAGGTTAAGCTTTTCTTCCAGAAGGCAGAGTCCAACAGGGAAATTCCAATGAACCAGCCATAACTATTTTTCCTTAAAGATGCATTGCTTTAAAAGAAAAAAAAGTATTAGTATAATATGCGTGGAATATCTAAATATGAATTGACAAATCAGTTTAGTTTCCCACACCTATCATTTGCAATAAAAAGCTTTTATTTCCTTTGCACTATTAGTGCACTTTTATTCTGGCATGCAATTACCTTTTCTTTGATTCTCTCCCTCTCCCTCTATCACTAATGCTAAAAGACCATTACTTTGTAATAATATACTAAAACAATGGCATAATCGTATAAGACGTTAAGAGAAACCTAGCCAGTAGCGGGATTCAAATTTTACTACTGGTTCTGTGGGCATGGCTTGATGGGCGTGGTGTGGTTTGGTGGGCATGGCAGGGGAAGGATACTGCCAAATCCCCATTCCCTCCCCACCCACTAACCTGCTTTCCAGCTCTGTTCTCCTGTGCAGGGCAACCAAAGAAGACCCAGCCATTCAGCTGGGGCTTGGGAGGTAGAGAATAGATGGGGACGGAGCCAGTCAGAAGTGGGATTTGCCAGTTCTCCGAACTCAAAATTTCCACTACTGGTTCTCCAGAACTGGTCAGAACCTGCTGAATACCACATCTGAACCTAGCCTATTATAAAGAGCTATATGGAGGGGGAAAACATTCTGCTAAACTAGTGCCCCCCAACCTTTTGGGCACCGGGGACCGGTTCCATGGAGTTTTTCTACAGACTGGAGGGAGCATGGTTTCGTGTACTGCCTGCATCCTGCGTCTTGCTTGGTTGTGAAGCCTGGTTTCTATTAGGCCGCAGTCCAGTGTCGGTCCATGGACTGGGGGCCCCTGTACTAAACTATGTGTGGATGTACAGAAAACAAACTTTTAAACAGTAAACTAAAGGCTCAAACGCACATGTAAATTGTATTTATTTTAAAACATTTATTTAAAAATCTATCTTATTGATCAGGCTGTTAAAAATATGTAACTTATCTCAAATTTACATGATTTTCTTCAAATTCTAAATCAATTTTTGAACAATTAAATCTAGCACATGCCAAATCACATTGCCTGTTTCCTTTGGTACAAAATCTAAGAGTTGATCCAATACAGGTAGTCCTCAACTTACAGCCATTCCTTTAGTGACCATTCAAAATTACAATGGCGCTGAAAAAAATGACTTTTGACTGTTTTTTATACTTATGACTATTGCAGCACCCCCAGTCACAGAATCCAAACTCAGGCGCTTGGCAACTGGCATGTATTAAGATACCAGGTTAGAAAGCAAGACTCTGCGTTCAAGTCCCAACTTAATCAGGGAAGTCAGCTGGGTGATTTTTGGCCAGTCATTCACTTTCAGCCCAACTCACCTCTCACATAGTTGTTGTTGTGGGGAAAATAGGAGGAAGGTGTATTGGATATTTTTGCCGTGTTAACTGTACAAATAGAAAAGGCAGGATAGAAACAAATAACAGCTACACTGTCCCAGGGTCATGAATTCATCAATTTTTAACCTTCCTAGCCAGCTTTTGACAAGTAAAGTCAATGGGGAAAGCCAGTTTCATTTAAAGATTGCATGATTCTCTTAACAATTGCAGTGATTCGCCTAAAAATTCTGCAAAAGAGGTCATAAACGGGGTAAATTTCACTTAACTGTCTTGCTTAGCAATGGAAATTCTGGGCTCAATTGTAGTCATAAGTCGAGGACTATCTATACTCCATGAGTATGTAATTGCATTTTTTGTATCTGCCAAAGCTTGATATATTCAAAGTTCTCCATAAAATAAAATATTCCAAATGTTATAGTTTAACAAAATATTAAATCTACTTCCAATTCACAATAATAATATTTAACCAATACGTAATTACAAATGGAAACATATTTGTATGGATTTAACTTTTACTGTATGCCATCTGAAGAACTCGCTAGTGTTGAATATTGAACAATATTGTAAATAAAATGTCACCTCTCTTACCCCATACTATTATCATAGTAATCCCAAGTTTTCAATTTGTACAAATGACTAGATTTTCAATTACTGATTTGTCCAATACAACATCTGGCAACCAAATCAAGAGAAATTATACTACCCGTTTCCCCCAAAATAAGACCCTACCAGAAAATAAGCCCTACCCTGATTTTTCAGGAAGCTCGTAATATAAGCCTACCCCCAAATAAGCCCGTTAAGATTGTCAGCCAGACGGATGTATTTAGTACTGCATTTCCCCGAAAGCAGGGCTTTTTTTCTGTGGGAACGGGGCGGAACCGCGTTCCGGATCCTTTTCGGAGTCCGGATCACGTGGTCCATCTCCACCAATCGCGCGCTATCACTTCCGGGGTTTTTAGCGCGACGAGGGGGGGTGCGTTCCGGCACCTTTCTCAGAAGAAAAAAAGCCCTGACCACCATCATCATTATCGTCATCATCACCATCGTCATTTTAGCCATCCACTGCAGGGTGAAGGCCTCTTCCACATATTTCCAACCTAGATGGGCATTCTTTTGCCAATTCGGTCCACAATACTTACTATATGACCAGCCATATTCATATTGTTCATCAATCCATCTTCTTTTAGGTCCCTTTCCTGGATGCTTTATTACCAAGTGGGATCCATTCTATGACTGCCTTCGTCCACCTGCCATTAGTTCTTCTTGCTATGTGACCAGCCCATTTCCATTTCCATTCTTTTACTCTCTTGATGATATCGTATACATTCCTTTGCTCTCTAATCCAATTCCTTTGCCATAGTTAGTCTAAAACAGTGGTGGGATTCAACAGGTTTGCACCTATTTGCGAGAATCAATTGTTAACTTTCTAAGCAGTTTGGAGAACCAGCTGTTGGAAGAAATCTCCTTTTGGTTCTTTCCACTTTAGAGGCTAATCCTGTAAGGAAGGCAGGAAGGAAACTTCTGGGGTTGTTTCTAGACTAATCTTTATTGCCCCGCTTACAGAAACTGCCTCTTGGTTAACCCATATAACAGCTAAAGGTTCTTGGCACTACACCCAGACTTACTGTCGCCTGAGCTCCACCCAGTCACATGATCACCCAGCCATGCCTACTCAGCTAGTCATTAGGGTAGAGAACCGGGTGTTAAATGATTTGAATCCCACCACTTGTCTAAAATAGAGTAATTCATTAGATGAGGTGATAAGATTTGTAATGACCCATCCAGTTGATTCCTGATGACTGCCTAGACTTTTGCCTACCATTTTCTCACAAGATTTTCAGAAGTCTTATTCCCAGGTTGAGAAGTAAGGACTGATCAAAGTGCCCCAAGTGATGTTGTGCCCCAAGTGATGATGGCAGAACCAGGTAAAAAAAATGTGCTGATCAGCTGAGAGAATCAAAGAGTCCTCTCAGCTGATCAGCGTGCACATGCACAGAAGAGAGAGGGAGTGCATGCATGTGCAGAGTAGCTACCAGTTCAGTCGAACCAGTAATCATTTTTTTGCTACTGGTTTGCCTAAATAGCAGCTTTTTCTGCCACCGGTTTGCCTGAACCAGTGTGAACCGGTAGAATACCACCTCTACAAACTAGCTGTCTGTCTTGTATGTAGGTTGAGCCTATTTAACACTGATTTTTCCATTGTTTTCTTGGCCACAATATGAAAACAATTTGCCATTGCCTTCTTCTTCTAGAATGCTTTTCATAGTTTTGGATGTCACTTGAGTCCAACCTTATTTAGTTTTTTTTCCCCCAAGATCAACCAAGGACAATTAGATGTGACACTGATGCCCATGTTTGACCAACTTCAGCCCATGCTTATTTCCTTCCAGTTTACTTAGCCTATGGAAGATGCTTGTTTGAAATGCAGTGTCTGTGGTTACCCTCTGCCTACCCCATTACATTTCTAATATGTGACTTACAAATATATGTGCAAGAATACACCTGCATTTTTTGGTTGTTCCTATTACAATGAACCAGATACAGAAGAATAGCACATACAGGTTATTTATTATCTTGGGGAAAGTTTGGCATGTCTCAAGATCTATAAAAATAAATGAAACTTGACCAGCTGGGGTTTCATAATTAAACATCAGATAATCCATACACTTGAAGATTTGTAGGTTGCTCAGATTGGTTGTAATTTTATAATGAATCTGATGGCTTCCTGTGGATAGGGAGGTTCATTTTTTTTAAATGGCCAACTAGGTTACCAAACTAATGGCATTTATGAAAACATATAAAATACATTTCTGTCTAAACTGACTGCTCCTTTGATTAAGTCACTCTAGCTAGCGAGATGGGTGGTATATACATTTAATTAATAAATAAATACTAAAAATGCAGCTGGGTTTTCCTCAAATGTTGAATAGTTGCCTTTTACCTTGAGACTGAGTTCTTTATAATGTTTTGATATCATTCATTTTATAAATATGTCTGTCAAGATGGCATTTTGTACACAATCTTTCCTTATACCAACAAGTCACATTTATTGTTCAATGAAGAATAGTTCAATCATTTGAAGTTCATGTGGAGATGGCACCATTTGGTTATTTTGTTTGATGGATATTCAGCAGGGGGTTAGAAATATCTGAATATATTTAGGGAATATTTAATACTAACAATAATATTCTATGTTGCCCAACTCTCATATGATAGATAGATAGATAGATAGATAGATAGATAGATAGATAGATAGATAATAGATTGATTGATAGATAGATAGATAGATAGATAGATAGGCAGACAGAGACAGACAGACAGACAGACAGACAGACTTACAAACAGTTAGTTTTTGGTACTCTCTGTCTTGTTGCAGAAATTTCATTACCCCAAATAGGTAATATCTTCAGTGCTATTAAAGAATGAGGTTTGTTCTCAATTTATATCCTAGTGCAGTGATGGCGAACCTATGACACGCGTGCCACAGGTGGCACGCAGAGCCATTTGTGAGGGCATGCAAGCTGTCGCCAAACTAATCTGCTCTGCGCACCTCTCAGCTGATTTTTCGGCCTGTTTGAGGCCATTTTTGCCCTCCCAGAGGCTCGAGGGAAGCCTCTGGAGGCTAAAAACGGGCCCGTTGCGACACTTCCAGTATTTCCAGAAGGCCTGTTTTTCGGCCTCCCGAGGCTACAGAGACTTCCCTCGAGCCTCCGGGTGGACAAAAGCATCTTCAAACGGGCCGAAAATTCATCTGGGAGGCGTGCGCATGCGCAGTGCAGGTAAGCAGGCAGGGCGGGGGAGTTGCGGACGCATGCGTGAGGAACGGGGCACATTGCATTGTGGGTGCTGGCATGCGCGGACACTTTTGGCACACCACAACAAAAAGGTTCGCCATCACTGCTATAGAGCAATGTTTGTCAACCTTAGTCATGCTAGCTAGGGAATTCTGGGAATTGAAGTCTACCCATCTTAAAGTGGCTGAGATTGACAAACACATTGCTCTTGTTTAGACCAACATGGCTCTCCTCCAACAATCTGTTCTGGCAGGCAGGGAGACATGGAATGCTCATCATGCCAAAAAATCAATGGACCTGGAAAGAAATGAGAGTATTGTGCAAATCTAACTTCTGAGGCTTGGAAATGAATTGGTTAGGATGTGTTGGAAGGAAAATCCCAAGTCCAGTTCCAAACTGGGAGAAAGGCACTGGAAATAAAATGGAAGCTGGAGGATGATTGGAAAGAAAGGTTCCCTTGATGAAGCAGAACCCCAACCACATGGGACAGCTGACAAAATGGGAGTTTAGAGTGGGTGGATTTTATATCTTCTGGATTCCTATGGGGTCATGTAGGGGTCATGACTGGCTCTATAGGCAAAAGGGAAAATGTAAATCCTAGGTGTTTGTCTGAGCTAATTTTGTCAACCTTTGGCTTGATTGTGTAGCTCATTGTGTCGCTTAAGTTTCTGCCTGACCCAGTCTTTCTGGCATTTCTATAATCTGGTCTTCTCAGTTTCTGCTTGGGGTAGGGAAACTGGGGCTGGTTTTTGCCTCCCTTAAGGTTCCCCCCCCCCCATTTCTCCTGTAGGGGAAATATTCTATCCTGACTTTTTACTGTTCCCCAAAATTGAGACAGCATCCGGTCCTCTCAATTCCTGGCAACGATGGGGAAGAAATGGAGGTAATGACAGATTTTATTTTCCTGGGCTCCAAGATCACCGCAGATCTTGTACCAT
>JAOYMU010000292.1:46636647-46651386 GCA_025802295.1 Psammodynastes pulverulentus | reverse complement strand
TTTATTTTTATAGTCATAATGTACACTGAAAAAGGTATTTAATTTCGTTGTACGAGGTGCAATGACAATAAAGTAAACTAAACTAAATTAATACATAGTTCCCAATTTGGACATCTTCGTCATGATCTTTCCAAGAATTACCCTGAATGAAAAATTAACTGTGCAAATATGGTAGTGCTTTCCGCTCGTGTACGATCACTTATGTCTACCAGTTATTTTATAGAGAAAAAAATCAGCTTACATGTTTTTAAAAGGACACTTTATATTTAATCATGTAGCAACAAAAGCTGTGTGGTCTCTCAACACTATTCTATGTTGCAACTTTCATCAAAGAGAAAAATGGTATCGTAATCTAACTTGCAGCAAAAGTATAAATTCAGAGGAAGAATGTATTTTCAGAGAAAAGATTTTATTTTCAATTTGGCTAATAAAAGAACTCAGGAGAAGATCCTGAAAACTATTCAATCAGAGACACTGACAGCTTGTATAACACAGCAGGTTTGCTTTGCTGTAAATATATAAAGAGATTTCTCAATGAGATGATGTTTCATTTTAGCTTAAAGTAAGAAAATAGCCATAAAATTTACATTCAGTTATTATTTGGAATAGTGGATCTGAAAAAAAACATATGAATTGTTTTATTTTTAAAATACAAATTGGTAATATATAATTATATACCTTTTGTTACTGGAATAAATAAAATATTGGAAGTTTTCATCTGTTCACTGAACTAAAACGTTAAAATGTATCTCACATATATCTTTCTATATAGATTTGCCTTGAAAAATAAACAAACAAGCATAAAACAACTTTATAAAATTCTTACCTAGAATCTCATTATTAGTGCATATACATTTTCCTTCTATAGTTAAGCCACTAGGACAAGTAATGCAGTCCCATCCGTCTTGAGTAACTCCACTCTAAATAAAAGATT
The DNA here is from genome assembly GCA_025802295.1 of Psammodynastes pulverulentus. Lineage (NCBI taxonomy): Eukaryota > Metazoa > Chordata > Lepidosauria > Squamata > Psammodynastidae > Psammodynastes > Psammodynastes pulverulentus. Next base: position 46,650,452 of record JAOYMU010000292.1, on the reverse strand, counting down.
AAAATTATTTAAAATTCACTTTGAAGCTTGTAACATAGAAAAAAACACAATTACTCTACCTACTTTTTCTAATAGAAATGTTTTAGGTTGATTTTACCATGGTTTCTGGACATTTTTCACATATAATAGATGTTCCACCTTTATCAAAAACTTTTTTGAATCCTGGAAGACAATCACATGATGTACCTGAAAAATATACAATATCTTGTTGTATTATCTGCTTCAAATTAAAATATTTAATAAGGATATGACTGAAAGAGATCTCTTAAATTTCTCTACCTATGTTGCCTTCAAAAGTTTTTAAGAAACATTCCAACAGTTATGCTGGGTTTTCTGGTTAACAATGTATTCTGGAAAAATATGAGCACAAATCATAAAGGTAGCTTACTGGTATTCCAGGCCAATAAGATATGTGAACCACAGGTAGTCCTTGACTTATATTTAGTGACCGTTCAAAGTTACAGCAGCAATGAAAAAAGTGACTTATGACCATTTTTCACATCTATGACCATTGCAGTATCACCCTGGTTATGTGATCAAAAATTGGATGCTTGGCAACTAGTTCATATTTATGATGGTTGCAGTGTCCCAGGGTCATATGATAAACTTTTGCAATCCTTCTGACAAGTAAAGTCAATTCAGAAGGCACTTAACAATCATGATATTCACTTAACAACCGCAATGATTTACTTAACAACTGTAACAAGAAAGGTTGTAAAATGGGGCAAAACTCACTTAACAAATGTCTCACTTAGCAACTTAACTTTTTGGCTCAATTGTGTCATAAGTTGAGAACTACCTGTATTTGAAAGACTCTCTATAAAAGTTCTCTGTCCAGTGTACCATTTTTTATGTTTATTATTATTTTTGTTTTCATTGGTTTTAAATATTTTACATTCATTGCCCAGAGAAGCAATTAAGACATGTATGACTACATAAATTAAAGAAATACATAGCAATCAATTTTCTAAAGTAATCTTCATTTTTTCTCTAGCATGTTGGTTTGACAGTAAGTGTTCCATAGCAGGTTCCAATACAAGTCAAACCTGAAAAAAGAGGCAGTCTTGAGATCCCCAAAATTCAGAGAGAACTGATAGAGTCAGATTTTGAAATGTTCTTAACAAGGTACCTTTAGAGGGTTTCCACTGATATTGAGATGAATCAATTGATGTAAAGGGGATTAAGTTTCTTCCCTTCTACCCAGATGCCACCTTTATTTCCCATAGAAAGAATCTACAGTTTAATAGCAATTGGGAGAAGTTGCTTTAATGGAACATAGGGCTTAAATATAAGAATGTGTGAATGTAAATATATACATGCAATGTTTCCACCCACCAAACTGCAATCTCCAGAGCTAGATAAGGTTGCCTGGTCACCATCCAGAGAAAGTGAGTCAAGATGGTTCTAATAGATAATGAAACTTTCACTTACTTCTCATTGTTCTCTACGTACTACAGCAATTTCAGCCTCTGAATGGCATAATAGTTGGCACATGTCCAATAATCCCAGGGTTTAGTATTTTTCTGTCTGGACAGAGAATGACTGTACAAAAGATCTAGCTCCAGCAAAATATATGGCACTTGATGACTACTACTATTTACTCACTCACACCTTCAGCATGAAGTGGAGAACATCAGGCTTGCTGTTCCTATTATGCGGGGTTTTGTCCTTTTATTAACAAGCAAATAGTTAAAATATACACATTTTAAAGCAATTTCACCATCTTGCTCAATTTCTCCTCGTAGTCGTATGTATTCTTTTCCCTGGAGGTGATCCAATGACAAGGAGCAGCTACTCTTCCTGATCTGCCCATTAGTTGCAAAATGTCCAAAAGATGTTAGGTGATCAAGCACAGATATTAACTATCTGCTCTTTTGGGGAAATAAATGAACATGCAATTCTACATGCACTATGTTCAAGAAGGTCCACTGAATTCAGTGCAACTTCTTAATGAACCTTTTAAAAAGCTCCACCCTCCATCCATCAGGCTGATAGTCTCACCCTGAGCGCTTTGCTTCTGGAACTCCCCACAACGTCTGCAGTCTAAGCTGGCAATATCGAAGTACTGAGCCCCAGTGCAGCTTTGTGGGTCGCGCAAGAGGAGGAAGAAGCCGCGGCCCGAGCTCAACGGGAGCATCACTAGCGCCGCTGCAAGCCACCACCGCAGCGTCGCCATGGCTACTCAAGCTTCGACCCCGCTCATCTCATCGAGAATTCCCTGATTGGAAAGGCGGGTTTGAAACTCGAACTACGGAACGCCAAGAGGGTTAAAAAAAACAAAATAACCGCAGGCGTACACAGCACCGCTTTCTCCGTCTCTACATCGCGTAGAAGTATCGTCTTGCGGCTCATTCAACGAAAAATGGATGAGATTCAATTGTAAATGGAATCCTTGCAATTGAAGATTCAATTTCAATCATTTGATGAGTAAATAGCAGTCCATGAAAATCTGCACTTCTCCCCCCATGTTATTTTTTGTTGAATTGAAACAAAACATTGCATTTAAAAAACACCAATTGAGCATGTAATTCATATATTGATTGCTTTATTACCTATGAGACCTCAAATAGAAAAAAAAACATGATGGTTTGTATTAGGACATGATTGATATGATTAAATGGATGGTTACAAAAGTTTATTAAAGAATTCTATTCTATTAAATTTAGCTTTTATTTTCAGTTCTTTTTTGATGTAATAATCTTTGAGCAACTTCCAGTAATTTTAAATGCTTCTGTGTAAGAGATTATGTATTTACCTATTATGTACTTTGCAGTGTTTTGCAGAAACACATTTTGCAGGTAATGATTTTGAATCTATTTCTTAAGCTACTGCAAAATCAACAAAATCGATTTGTTGAAACACACACTTTAAAAAAAATTATAAGTGATTATAGTAATATCATAAATTAAATATAAAATTATTTTCTAACCAGCTGGAAAACATAACTGCACACTTGGACACTGAAACGTCCAGATGAGTTGAATTCCGTTACAACCATTCATTTCATAATTGTTCAAAGTTACAATGGCATTGAAAAAGTGATTCTTTGCATTTTCAATTGTTGCATCATTGCCAGAATCACATGGTAAAAAATTGGGCATTTGGCAACTGGTATTTGTCATGGTTGCAGCATACAATGGTCACGATTGCCATTTCTGACCTTCGCAGTCAGCTTCTGATAAGTAGTCAATGGGGAAAACTGGGTTCGCTTAATGACTGCATGATTCACTTAACAGTTGCAGTGATTTGCTTAACAACTGTCAGAAAAGGTTGGAAAAATGGAGTGTGACTTGCTTAGCAAGCACATTGTTTAGCTATTGTTCCCAACTGTGAACATAAGTCAGTTACCTATACTGTAGGTATTGAAACAGCATCGATTGCTTCATCACTTTGGATGTTTAGAAGTTCATATGTACAGATATTAAGACATTCATATATACTTGGAAGCGTTTTTGTTTAACTGATTGGAAAACATGGAGACCTGGCCCACAGAATCGCCAAGAATCAGACATGATGACTGAATGGATAACATTATCATCATCATCACCACCACCACCACCATCGTCAATCTATATCACAATTCTATTCAAGTCTAAGCTCAAAAACATCGAGGAAATTATTTTTTTCATGCATATTGAAACATAGAGAAGAGCACTGCATTAAAACGGAGATAAAAATCAGTCACATGAAATCATTACTCTATTTGAAATCAAAGCTCTTTGGTTTCCACGATTATACACATTGTTATACCTTACTTGTATAAATAGCTCATTCTTTAAAAAAATTCTGAGTTTGTATTTAAGAAAACTAGGAGGCCAAATGGATTTTATATTATGCTAAATTTCCGAGTCCCGTGCAAAACGCTGTTCTACATGCCATCGGATTGCTAACAAAATTGGAAATCTTTCACTCCTCCCTCCTTTTCTCTTCTTTAGAAAACTTTTTTTTTTAAACACGTGGGGAAAAAAATCGCACTGGCGGCCATTGGAAATGATTAGAGCAAACCTAGTGCCTGACGAAACTTTGAACTTCCGGGGCACGGCGCGTGCGTTTTTAAAGTGCCATTCTGAGCCGGCGCTCGGAAAGTCGCGCTCTATGGCTTTGCTGAGGTGGGACGCGGAGAGCTGAAGCGGAAGCGCGGCCGCCATTTTGTATATTGCGGATCGGTCTTTTCTCACTTCGGGAGGTAGAAGCGGGAAGCGCACCGTAATTTTTGAGAGGGCGAGACGCCCGCAGCCGCTTTCCTGACGGACGCCTGGAGCGATTGGCGTGCCCGAGTGCAGCGGGAAAGAGGCTGCGGCCTTTGCCTCATGATCTGTTAAAAGCAAGCGCGGGGTTCTGCTCTTCTTTCCCGCGGGAAATTACGGAGCTGAGGCTCTTTCGAGGCCTCGTTCGACTCCCAGGGGCCTGGTTAGTAAAAATGGAAGGCGAGCGGGTCATTCTTAACGGGTGTGCGTATGTGTGCATATGTGGTTTGGTGGGGGGGGGATTTGCTGGCTTTCGATGGTGGCGTCTAAGGCCGCACTTTGTTCTTGTCGAGAGGCCGACTGAAGTCGGCAAGTGGGTAATGTGTCAATAAAAGGGTGGCAAACGCGTTTGGGCACTGCCCGGGGGCAGCTCCTGCTGCGGGGACGGTAATGCCGAGGCGTTTGCTGTTCAGTGTTTTGATCAAATATTTAGACGTTTAAACAATTCGCCGAAAGCGAGTGCTTTCCCTGTTTAGGACGATTTAGGACTGACTGCTTGGTGCGCTTGGAAATGGTCGCCCTGGTTTTGCGTCGGAAGGTCGTTTCGGGATGGAACAAGCTACGGAAGGCCTCGTAGTTTTGGGGTTTTCGTTCACTGGTTTAAAGGCACTTTTCCTGAGAACATCGGATCATTCCAAATGTTTTCCCGAAGAAGTGAATTGGATGATATTAGAAGCTGAATTTGTATATAGACGCTGGGCAAGATGAAGAAACTCCGGAGTCGCAGCTTGTTCCACCGACTGATTTCCATCAGGATGTGTATTTCTGATCTCATCTTAGCCAACATATCTTTGGAAACGAATCCGTATTGATAATTGCTAGAGAAGAAGACACGTTTTTTCACTCCACCTGGTCTTTTTGCAATGTATTTTTCTCCCAGGATTACAATCATGGAAGTCATGCCTGGTAGGCCAGAGTTCTGCTACACTCCCTAGGAGCTTGCAACTACCTTCCTGGGAAAAAAGTTCAACCAGGCACTACTTCAGCAGTAGTGATTGAATGGATAGGAATGAACGTGCCTGTTTTAACAGGAATCTGTGCTTGCTTGCTCAAATTCACCTATGGATTACACAAGAATAAAATGCAGTGTGTATATTTTAACTGCAAAAACATAAACCACTTCATCTGATATTCTCTGCACGAAATTATATAATATGAACTGGTCCATAGAGGGTTGGAGGTGGGGTTTTTTGCATGTGGTTAACTACAGTATTCAGTTGGTTTTTAGAAGGTGTTTTAAAGCTTACTAATAGGGGTCCCATTGTGTCTGCTCAGAAATAAGTTGTCCTGAATTACTGAACTCCTTGTTTGATGTGTTTTTTTTCTCCTCTCCTTGCCAGATTAATGTATGTGTTTTGGTTTACTTGACAATCAGGAATTGAAATTTTAATAATGGTTAATTTTACTTCAGTTGGGATTCCTGAAGGCTTTTTTGTTGCTCCGTAGACCTTTTGAACATAAAGGATAGGATATAATCCTATCAATCTTTCTTTGTTGAATCTAGCTATTTATTCACTTGCGTTCAGGGGAAAAATTGAGCTGCCCAATAATGTAACCGTTGTAGCTGGCTAGCTAGCATTGCACGAAAGCTATAAATTGTTGATGGAAGTTTTTTGAACAACTTGTTATTCATATCTGTAGATTAGTTGCCATTGTTTTCAGTGAAATGTAGAAACTACTTATGGATTGGACCTTACAAATTACGTAAGATCTTTAAAAAGAAAAATGGACATGCCATACTTTTGTAGGATTTGGAGGAAGTTTGGTTCTAAGCATAGTGATCAATGTTTTGTATATTTTATAGTTGTATATACAGTCTTAAAACTTTTTTGTACATCAGATATCTGACTTGGGTTTTGATATTAATATTCTATTAATAGAATATTAAAATGAGTTATTTCCTTCCATGTATTTGATATTGTAATAGGTCTTTGATACTGAAACTGTATATTTGTAAATGGACTTTGATAAGCTTAGTGGGACCTTACAACCTTATATAGGTTGTATTGTAATTTTTCTATTTCCTTTTTCTGGAACTTGTGAAGTATGGATATTACAAGTGCTGTATAAATCTATTGCTGCATATGCTCATTACATGTGTACTTCTACCTTTGCAAGGTACTTATCTTCTAAATTCAAAGTTATTCTAACATACTGGATTCCTCTGGATTCATATAGGCACAGCAAGTGTAACGAGGAAATTGGTATATCAACATGTTTTCCTGGAATTTCTGAAGTTGGGTATGTTTCATTAATTTGGTCAATTATTCAATTTTTGATGAACATTCTGCTATGGTTTTTAAAAGAAAAAGCATGTTAGAAGAACTGGACACTTACGTTTTTTAGGTGGAACTTTCAAGGAGGAAAAGGATATTTCATTGAGGAAAAGGATATTTTTAAATCAGATTTTTTTTACCTCTATCAAAATTTTGAAGATCAATCTCATATCACTGTTGCTGACATCAGTTTAAGTAGAGAGCATAATGAACCTCTCTCAAAACATGTGAAAAACAAGATATACATTTGAAATTCACAAACCCTGTTTTTTGGGTACATCTGCAATACGAAAGGAATGGAACAACTTGTTTTTTATTTCTTACTGGGTTGTTAATGTACACAATGGTTCTGGATATCCCACTGAATGTGGCATAAAATGTAAACCTGCTTCTTGGCCATTAATTTTGTTTCATTTTCTTTCCACAGTTGATTTCACAGCCTTAATCAGGCCTTCCAAGAAGAACCAGGTAAGCTTCTGAAAGCTTGATGTTTGTATTGTCAGATTTGATGGCTTTTTTCCAAGCTGATGACTGCAAAGGAAGATGTCTAATCATAGGAAAGCATAAACATGGAGAAAAAGATTACTGAATTTAATTCTTTATGTGATGAGCCAGCCTGACAGAAAATGCTTAAACTTCATTATTGCTTGGAAGTGAAATGACATCTTTTTGATCAAAGTAATTCAAGATGTCAGATAATGGAAAGCGTTTTCTTTTACTGGATTTTATAAGATGCTGTGAAAGCTTAGTTTTCATCATAGATTTTATGAATGACATAGGTGCTTTTATGATTGAGAATATTATTGGGAACTGTACACTTATTTCAGACTGGCCAGTGTTTATAAACATTCAGATTAAATTAGGTTGTATGATTTGAAATATAGGTGTTATTCTTTCAATAATGGCAGGATTTTTTGTTTGTTTTAAGTGGTGTAGTGTAGGCCTAGCATTCTTCCAATTTACTAAAGGCTTGTTATCATGTATGCCTTTTTGTCCACAGGTGATTATTGCTGTGGGTTGAGCTCAAAATGGCTGTAGTCATCCGTTTACAGGGACTTCCTCTTGTTGCGGGTTCTGCAGATATTCGTCGTTTCTTCTCAGGATTGAATATTCCTGATGGAGGTGTACATATTATTGGAGGAGAAAAGGGGGAAGCTTTTATTATATTTTCAACAGATGAAGATGCCAGACAAGCAATGAGCTATTCAGGAGGATTTATCAAGGATTCACGTATACAGTTCTTTCTTAGTAGCAAGACAGAAATGCAGAACATAATAGAAATTAATAGGAAAAAAATTGATCGTGGTGGAAGAGGACTAGGATCTAGGCGGACAGGTCCTACCGGTAATAATTCAGGAACATCTGATGTTGGCAACCTTTCAAATATAGTTCAAGTCATTAAAAAGGGAATTGGTAAATCTAATCATGATTCCAGAGTTCCTTTGGAGAATGAGTTTCAATCTAGTGGCTCTCGAAACAGTAATATAAATATTTCAAAACCGAATTTTAACCAGCCTTGGAAAGAAGCATCTACATCTGATAGATTATATTTATTCATACGTGGTATGCCTTATTCTTCAACAGAAGATGATGTGTTCAATTTCTTTTCTGGATTAGAAGTGGAGAAGACACTCATGTTAAAGACCAATGGTCGATTCAATGGAGATGGTTTGGTCAAATTTGCTACATCAAGTGATGCCATGAAAGGACTGCAACGGGATAGGAATTATATGGGTTCACGGTTTATAGAAGTACGTCCCTCCAGTGAAGGAACATGGATTAAGTTTGGTGGTAGGATAGATGAGACAGTAAATACTTTTCACTTTCAACCTAATCTGAATAAAGGTCATTGTTTTTCAAACACAGAACATCCAAAAAAAGAGCCAAGCTATTTGTCTTCAAGGAAACGTACCCGATCCAGAACTCCACCACGTAGAGTAGTATCACAGGTTAATTCAAGGTCTCCTTCATGGAGGATTATGGAACGCAGCTATTCAAAATCTCCACAAAGGGTTATGACACATGCCTTTTCAAGATCTCCTCAAAGGGATATGGCACATACTGGTTCAAGATCACCACCACGGAGGGTCATGGCACGCAGTGGTTCAAGGTCACCACCATGGAGGGTCATGGAACCTATGCATTCACATTCTCCAAGGAGGATCACAACAAGAACCCATTCAAGGTCTCCAAGAAGGGTTAAAACCCATTCTCATTCACCTTTCTGTGCTCCAAATCAATCCCATTCACCCCAGGGCAAGGAATATTACATACAACTTAAAAATCTGTCTGCTGCTGTTAAAAAGAAGGACTTGCGGGGGTTCTTTGAGGAGCTAATTTTAGTGAACAAGGACATTACTCTTCTAAAACCTCATGATGATGAGGCAAGAAACAAGGATGCGGTTATTATACTCAGATCAGAAGAAGCATATACATCAGCACTGACTTATCACAAGCTTGAGCTTTTTGGACGACCAGTTTACATGTTCCCTGTTTCCAAAAGAAGAGTGCTAGAGTTAATTGGATCTTCTGAAGTTAAAAGAAGACTAGAAGGACATCGCCATGTAAAGGATCAAAATAAACAAGATAGCTACCTTGGCTCAAAGACATGCGTATATGTAAGAAATTTTCCATTTGATGTGACAAACGTTGAAGTACAAAAATTTTTTGCAGGATTTAACATTGATGACAATGACATTTATTTGCTTTATGATGACAAAGGAGTTGGACTGGGAGAAGCACTAGTTAAATTCAGGACAGAAAATCAAGCCCAAAAAGCTGAAAGCTTAAATCGCCGATGCTTTTTGGGGACAGAGGTACTCGTAAGATGTATACCCGAGGAGCAAATGCAAGAGTTTGGTATTGATATTTCATCAGCATCTAATGAAAAGATGCAAGGGCATCACCATAGTTGTGAAAGAGATGACAACTTTTACTTTGTTGATTCACAAGGACCCTCTATGCAGGAAGGTGACTATAGAAGCCTGTCTGATGATTTTATCTGCTCATCTGATAGAGGTCCTCCCCAATTTGAAGAATTTGGTGATGGTATTCCTGGAAATTTTTCTGATAGGCACTTTGTGCCTGATCCTAACTTTGATAGTGGCTCAGATTCTGTAACAATGATCAAATTAAAAAATATACCATTTCGAGCTTCTCCTAATGAAATTCTGGATTTTTTCCATGGCTATAAAATTATACCAGAATCTCTTTCTGTTCAGCACAATGAATATGGAATGTTTTCTGGTGAAGCAATTATTGCTCTAGTAAATTACAAAGAGGCAGAGGCTGCTATTAATGAACTGAATGAGAGGCCAATTGGCCAGCGCAAAGTTAGATTAACTTTGGTATAAGTGAAAATGAGGTAGAATAAATATACAGTATTATTTCATTATAATTCATTTTTTTACTTGGAAAATGAAGAAAACCCCAAAGGTTAAGCATTATAAAGCATTAAGTTTAATTTTAAAATTGCAGCATTTTTAATTGCTTTTTTAAAAATGGAACAACCTCATAGTTCTGCCAAGTTATCTTTAAAAAATGCATAGCTGAATTATGACATTTGACATGTATTTCATAGCTTTGCTGCATGTATATTTGCAGTTTATCTAAATATGGTTTGATGTAAAACTGTATTTTCAGAGTTGTTCAAAAGCATAGGTTGTGTCATCCTTGTATATATTAAATCCATAGGATTCTTGTCCATTGTTAATTCTCAGTGATAGCTTGAATGGTTTTGTTATTGTCAGCTCAGACTTTCTTTTAAAATAAAAGTACATGCACTGAAATATGTGGATGGGTCATTGATGCATTTCTTAACATAGCAGTAATACCTTGCAATTCTAGTAAGTTTTATATTTGGCATATGTGAACATAGGTAATGATTTTATAAAGTTTTATAGGAGCAGGCACAATTTAAAATATTGCATAGTACAGCCTAAAAAAATGCAACTTACTATGATATCTGTATGCCCCTACAAATTTGTTTCATGCTTAGATTTTCTATTAATTTGGCAATACCCAATTATCCTTGGGTAGAAAAAGCCTTAACACATTCTTTTAAGTATTGTAGGGGAAAAAAGGAAATGACAGCTAAAAAAGTATCACGTATTTAAAACAACTTCAGAAACATTTTCAAGTTGATCTACATGCATTACAAGGGCATTTTTACTTATCTTGGCTACTTGCAGCTGCAGCATCATTTTAACACGATTGCTTTGGTTTTATATGCATTAGGCAAATCTTTCCCAATTGTTTGTCTTCCAAATGTATTGGACTACAATTCTCTTCAAATTTAGTCAACCATTTTGCTTGGGGATTAAACAATCTGGAGGGTATTAATCAGATTGTGAAAGGCAATGTTGAATACTTACATATGGGATATCAGGATGACACATTCTTCAATCAACATCTTATTTCATATACCACTTATATCTTCTGAGTAATTATGTTTTTTTCTTAAAGATAGTGTTTGACATGGACAAAAGGGAGTCATTTTGCGGTATTTATTACTCAATTAGCTGAGCCAGGGAAATATTTTTCAAGCATGACTAGTAAAAAAACTGCTTTTTTAAAGTATGGATATGTAGTTTATCATATATTGATTTGTAAGGTCAATTGTATTCCAGGAGAATATTCTTGGCATTATTGTACAGTGTAAATTGATCTTTAATTACTGAGGAAAAGATATTATGGTTTAGTTTTAGATTTTGCACATCTGCATTTTAATTACAGTTGATAGGAAGTTAAATACTTATTCTCTTTGGTTTCAAACTTAGTGTTTTGTATAGTTTAAAAACATGCTATGGGCTTCAGTTTCAGAATCACTAAGACAGGATATGACTACTTAATGTGAGAATGCATTTTTTATTTTTAATATATAACCTACAATTAAATAGAATGGATGTTAGAATGTCGCTAATACATAATTAATGCATTAATTCTGATTATAAAATGAGAAAAAAAAATAAATCCCATTTTTCCTCTAAAGTCATGTGTGAATTTGACTAAAAACTTAAAGCTATACCATAAAATGCTGAAAGGTAAATATTTAATACTGACTCACACTTCTGTTGCAAATCAAATATGATAATTCAGTTAAACACCAAAAACTAGATTCTGAGGGAGAATCTGGCTACGGATGGGGAGAGAAAATTATATTCAGGCTTTACTGACAGTTCTCCAGTTATATGGCATGCTGGAAAATAGTGCTGGAAATAATTAACGATTAAGATCTTTCTGACATAAGTTGTTCTCAACTTACAACCACTATTTGTTTAGTGACGGTTCAAGGTTATAATGGCACTGAAAAAAGTGACTGACTAGTTTTCATTGCAGCATCCCCACGGTCACATGGTCAAAATTTGGGCACTTGGCATGTATTTATGACAGTTACATTATCCGGGGTAATGTAATCACCATTTATAACCTTTCCAGCCAGCTCCCAACAAAGTCAATGGAGGAAGCCAGATTCGCTTAATTGCATGCAGCAACTGTGGAAAAAAATAAAGAGACAGAACTTAATAATTGTCTTGTTTAGCAACAGAATTTTGGGTTCAATTGTAGTTGTAAGTAGAGAACTATGTCTACTTTTTTATAATTATAGCGCTGTGTACAGGCTAAAGCAAACTTAGGTATTTTGACAGCGGATGGATTCTATAATACATTAAAGAAATTTATGAAGGTCACTTAATTTGGTTACAATGGGATGACTGCTTATATTGTTTTAATAAATATGAACGTACACTTCATTCCCCTGTGTTAGTAGATAATCAATGGGAATACCTGTTTTCAAAAGCAAAGAAACCAGGAAACTTGGTGAATCCTTTCAGGTGATTGTCATAATTGACACAACTTTTTTTAAAAAATCTCAATTTTAGCAACTTTTTATACATATACTATTAAGAGATCATAAGGTGGTCAAAATAATGCATTTTTGTGGTAATTTTAATGGCTGTCCTTATGATGTCTTAACATAAAATGTAAATACAATTAGTATTTTTAATTTGAGGAATGTTTTGTAGCAAAAGCTATCTTTCCTCCTTAGTGGTTTCTAATTCTTCATCTTCCTCCTCTTCCTCTTCCTCTTCGTCCTCTTCCTTAAGGCGATTCCTAGCAATCTGCTACCAAAGAACATAAACTGTTTGAGAACAAACTGAAAAGCATTCATTGGAGAAAGGAAAACATTTTTGTAAAGTATTTTTCGTATGTAAGGATTCATTGTTGGCAGACTATCCTACACATCAACTATCTTTTTGAATTATATTTTAATGGCTTACAAATGGAAATATTTTCAGACGCATTTTCCAAAATGAACAAATACATATAAGATTCAAAAATAGGCACATACATTTTTAAATTTAAAAATCTGCTTTTAGTCCAAAACATATATATTGTATTTTACATGTAGCTGTATTACAAATGCTAGCCTCAATATTTGAAAATGGTTCTAAAAAAGCCCCTTAAAACAAGTTCCACTATTATCCCTAATAAGATTTTCATAAATGATTTACACATCTGAATATGTGTAATATCATTTCATAAAATGATTTACACATCTGAGCGTGTGTATTCACTGTTAGAAAAAAAATGTTTTATAAATTCATTTTTAACTACTGAAGTGGCAAGTAAAGTGGGCATTCAAGCAATTTGATATCCAATAGATTTCTAGTTAGAGATAATAGATTTGGAAAGGCTATACTAAAACATTTGGAACAAAAACATTCAAAATATTTTTTTACCTGAACTATTCCAGTACAAGTTCTGGAAGAACCAGTTCTTTGAAGGGGAGATTTAGAATTTGCACGAACAATATCCAAACGGGTTTGATGCTCTGGTGGATAAAGTGAACTCCGAAACACCTGTTAATAAAACTTAAATGTTGATAGTGAGATTTGGAATGCATGCAACAATTCTGGGGCACACTATTTCTCAGGAAGTTATGATTACCTAAGTACTATGCTGATTTAAGTGATATTAACATCACTTCAAAGCATAATTTCTTGGAATACTTCCAATAGATCACATTTTAATCTCAACAGACTGGTGTAAATCAAAGTATTAAGGATTTTAGGATGTACTGTAAATGGCTGCAAAGAGAGGAAGTTGAATAATATCACCTCATCTCTTCTGAAAATATAAATGTTACCAGAGGTCCAAAATCTGGATATTGGTTAATATGTGCAGGTCAAGCAGGAGAGCTTGTATACTGTATTTTTCGGACCATAAGACGCACCCGACCATAAGACGCACCTGGTTTTTAGAGGAGAAAAATAGGGAAAAA
>JAOYMU010000292.1:46547863-46559854 GCA_025802295.1 Psammodynastes pulverulentus | reverse complement strand
GCCCGTTTTGGAAGCAGATATGTGCAGGGCTCATGTGGAGGCTCAGGGAAGGCAAAAATAGGCCTACTGGAAATTTGGCCTCCAGAGGGCCTCTGGAGCCTAGGGAGGCCATTTTCATCCTCCCGGAGGCTTGAGGAAAGCCTCCAGAGCCTGAGGAGGGCAAAAGCACCTACCTGCTGTGGTGCAGGAAGCTGACTAGCCCATGCTCACCATGGCCACGCCCAACCAGCAACCGAGCAGAGAACCCCTTGCTAAAATTTCTGAAGCCCACCCCTGATAAGAGCAAAGTGTTATACTTAAACATTAAGCAATTAATTAAATTAGTAGGCTACAGGTAATTTTTCACCCTCAACTGGCAAGTGACCAAAGATGAATTATTAATCCAGATCATCTCAAAATTATATCCTTCAAAATTATTGGACTTCAATTGTCAGAATTCCCAATACTGCTAGGTGTGATCTGAAATTTTGGAAACATTAGACTAGAGGTGTCAAACTCGCATCATCGCAGCGTCATTATATGACCTATCATGACTTTTACCCTTCACTAAATCAGGCGTGGGTTTGGCCAGCTTGTAACACATCCAGTCCACGGGCTGCGAGTTTGACAGCCCTGGATTAGATGGAAAGAATCTGGCTTAAGCCTTGGTAGCATAGTGGTTAGAGTGCAGCATTGCAGGCAAACTCTGCCCACAGCCTGGAATTTGATCCTGATGGGGCTCAAATTTGATTCAGCCTCCCATGCCTCCTTACAAGTTCAGTAAAATGAGGACCCAGATTGTCAATAGTAAACTGACACTGAAAACTGAGCTTGGCAGCCCTACTCTAGCACCTATTAGATAAAATATTCATTTTTAATTAAGAAACCTATACTCCTCCCCCCCAATCACTCAGTGTAATTTAAAGAAATGTCAGAAATATTGAACCAATAAAAAAAGACATTTACATTCGTATGATCTCTCAGTGGGGGGGTGGGAGAACAGAAAGTTCAAGCATGGCCATTAAACTCTGATTTAGCTATGTTTGGTCAAACTAGCAATGACAGCTGGGTCTTAGCACATCAGCCTTTATTCATCAGAAGCTAACAAGATTGCTTGAGTTCAATTGGCTTGTTGAGCTCTGATGACAGAAACCCACAACCAGGTACCTGACTATGTATCCAATGGCAGGTCTGTGGAATAACCTGTCTCCCATCAGGCTGAACTGCCGCTATCGCTTTTTATCCTACCGAAAGATTACAGTACTCTGTATATGAAAAATGCATTCTTGAATCATTCTGAATTAGTTTTTAATGTACTGTGACCTCGGGTTGCCCCAGGATATTAATGCTAAATGATTACTTCTGAATGCTTTTTGAATAGCTGCAAAGAGCAATTAAATGTACCATACATCATGCATGATACAGTTAAATGCCTCTTCTGGTCAAGGAACCTAAACAATTCTTTCAAATGATGGTAATTCTGTAGTACTGGAGAACGAAAAAAGCACTTGTTACCATTAAAAAATGCATAAATGGAAGTTGGTGATAACCTTTACCTGAGGTTGATCAAAGGGAAATAAAAAATTTATAGCCGTCTAAAAGGAAGATGATTTCTGATCACTGCTAAACTGGTGACCTATAATATTATGTTCTCTTCACAATCTAAGATAAAGCAATGGTGTTATCTCTCATAACTGAGTGACATACTTTCAATGTTATTTCAGTAGGGAAATAAAATATTCACAAAACCTTCAAAACAAGCACAAGAGCATAGGTAAAACTAGTAAATACTGAACAAGTGAAATCTTCAACAAGGGATTGCTTTGTAGGGTACTTCTATTTAGGATTCCAGGCACAATATTCCTACTTCTCTTCACCATATTTTCTCTACCCTTTGTCATTCTTTTCAGGTTTTTACTTTTTTGAGTCTATATACTTCTCAAAATCTCTCAGTTCCCTCAGCCCATCCTTCCCCCTCACCCAGTTTTTGCTGTTGATAAAGCAACAATTGCATTTAAAATCTTAATATCATTTATTTGATCAATCTTTCATACTCTTTTGTCAGCTGAAGAATAGCCAATTTCTTCAGTCTTTTTGAAAAAGGACTTAGTTTCTGAATATCCTTGATATCTTTTTTTTTTTAGTCTGTTGGAAGCTTCCCTGAATCCTTCCCAAAGTGCTTCCCATGCTTTATGGACAAACTTTTTGGATAAATGTATTTTATCAGTCTTTGGAAACTTCTACCAGTCCATCATCCAGGAACTCCAATCATGGTCCAAGAAACCCAATATCTTCAACACCATTTTCTCATGGTGTACTCTTATTTTCCCCCCAGTCATGTTCTACGAATGGATGAACTTCAGAATTCCTGTTTTCTTGAGCTTCTTTCCTAGACCTTCAAAGTCTAGGAAACCTACTTTGGGCAGTATGACTTCTCCCCATATGGTTTTGCAGAAAGGGATAATTGTAAGTTTAATAATTGTATGTGGTAAATGTTTTATTGAAAGAAAGTACCATGCTTTGCTGCTAGAGAATTCACTCAGGTGGCAATGGATCTCGTCAATGGATCCACTATTTTGTCTTCTTTCTTTCCTTCAAAGCTCAGAACCATTTTTGGGGGAAGTGCCTGAAAGCTGTTTCTGAGTTCCAGTGACATACAATGGAGAATTGCTTCCTCTGCCAACTCCCATTGTAGCACTTCTTTTGTTTGATCTATCTAATCAATTTTTCATCCTCTTTTATCAGCTGAAGCATAGCCGGTCATTGCTGCAATCTTCTTTTTCTTCAGGAACAGCTACAAGCTTGTAGTAGTTACAAATATATGCCATGTTCTTTCAGGCAAAAATGGAAACGTGCTAAAACTGCAATGGGGATGAATCATTAGCACAAATAGCTGCAGAGGACAAATGTGAAAAAATAAAATTTAGGCTGAAATAGTTCTCTGCAGCCATTGGAATAAATCCAGAGAACAAAAATGTCTCTTCTTTTTCTTTCTGATGAATGTAGTATTCAATCAGACACTTTGATAATTAAATAGATATACCGTAGCATTTTCCAATCATACACACACACCTGAAAAAACAGCGTGCTTCTACTGCAAATTTCATCTTTAGCTTTATTGTAATAAAACCCAACTTATTACACAAACTAATTGGGATATACTATGGCATAATGCAATATGAAGCAACACAATTTCCTTATTCACAGGTCGAGATATTTACAGAGAAGGGTCTTAATCTAGTTATACTTGCAGAATGCAAGCTGAATTTAGTAGGCTAAATGGCTACTAAAATAAAAAAAAAATGTCCACTACTTAAAAAAAAAGTTCAGTTAAGTTGCAAGCTAATGGCTTAAATATTGCATTGGTATGTTCGGCAATCCAAGCTCAAGCTAACATTGCCAAAAACCCATAATGCTACTTTCACTAGAACTAACTGACCTTGAAAATTTCTCAGCCATGGTAGGGATTGATATGATTTCCCTCTGTGCCTTGCCCATCTGCTCTTTGTTGCAAGGATATGCTAAATTTGATCCCTGGTTTTCAATGACTACTTTTCTTTTGTTTGTTTTTTTGATTAACTGAAATAGCTTATTCTGCATTTGTGGTGCTCAGTAATTGACTGCATAAAACACGTCAAGAACTTCATTCTGGGTTTTTTTTTTCATGGTCTCTGGTAGGATGTTTGATTCTAAGGCTTCCACTAAAAAATTAATTGGCTGATTCTGGTCCTTGGGCTATAGCTTTCAATGTTCCAGTCTCAGGATTTTTTTTTTTTTTGGCACAGCAGGGAATGTTTGCAACATTAGTTTTGCAATTGGCAGGCAGAATAAAACCTTCGTATTAGCTAGAGGTAATGTAAGCACTATGAACCTGGCTACGTTTTTTTTAGAAATTAGCAATGACTGTTCAGTTAAGTCCTCAGGGTAGAATTCTTGATCTCTTTGGGGAAGCTGAAATAGTTCATTCTTGAAAAAAATGGCCAATACATATCAACAATAATGATCTTGACTCATGTTCAAATCCAAGTTGATGTGTCTAATGCTTGTTATGCAATACTCCATTGTTCAACTCAAGATACTACTATGAGGAATCTTAAACTAGAAAACTACTATATCTTAAGGGAGGAAGTGATCTTTTACCTATATAAAAAGTTCCAGAGCTTCTGAGAAAAAGGAAATTGATAATGTCTAACGATAAAAAGTAGAGCTTTATGCTCAGCTGCCTAGATCTGTTGGGATCTTTCCAAGATCAGTTATTTCTCCCAATCATGACCCTCCCTCCTGAAAAGTTGTATCTTCTCTATGTGGTTCCACCCCAAAAAAGAGAAAGCATGTTCATAAACCTTTCCTAACTAAAAAGTGATGTGAAAGCAATTAGAGATTCTCCTTTTAGTACTATTCATATTTCCATTATTCACAGCTGATATGAAACTTCAACTTGAGTAAAATAAGATATGTACAGTAATATAATTTCCTTATTTTTTAAAAAAATATTTATATTGGACTACCAGTATTTTTAAAAGAAGGGCAAGCTTTATTTTGATAACTATTGACCCCACTACTAAAGCAATGTCTCTCTAATAAGCTTTTCTGTTACATACAGATTTAATTACTGATTCTATGGGTCAAGTAATTCTCCCTCTTTCTCTCTATTTTCTAAAAGCATGCAAGTCTCTTAATTTAAACTTTTCCTTCCAAGCAAAATTGAGTTTAGATTTTCCCATCATACTTAGATCAGAGGTTAAAAGATAAAGAGAGCAAATCTCCATTGATAACACTGGTCTTCAAGGTTTTAGTTTTTTTACTGTCATTCTGTGAATTTGTTGGCACTAATAGTGCCTTGAAACTTATAGAATGTGAATGAATAAAACAAGTATAGCACTATCGTATAGACACCCAGCACATTTTTAGCAGCTCAGTCTTAGTTAAAAATTAGTTAAGAATAGATTCACACACCAGCCTTTGGTTAGTGCATTCAGACTCTCCCTTACAGCTGAGAATAATTAACCCTTCTTTTGTGACTGTCATTTGTTCTCAAGGAATTAAATGCCACCTTATTTCCAAGTACAAGAATTCAACTACCATCATTATAGCTTCATTTCACGAGCAAAGAAAAAAAACACATAATTTATTACAGATTGTTCACCATGCGCGAGAGGTTTAAATGCCGCTGAAAGTAAATTGTGGCGTGTCACGACGAGCTTTTGCCTTCATGTAATTGATTTATAATTTCACATTTTAAATTAACAATATTCATTCACTGTACCTTCCATTATGTACGTTTCCATCAGGAATTTGAGAATTATGGGTTTGGTTTGACCACCTCGTTATAATCATTATAAAAATAATTTTAGAAAGTTATAGTGACTTTAGAAAAAAAAGTTGCAGCAATATGAAAGAGAAAAATGATAGTATGAGCAGCTATATGAAAAGCATATGAGCCCTAAAAATTTATATACTGGAGACTGACGTAATGTTTTAAAAGGTCTTTAGGACTGTGGTCCAATTCACACATTCAAAATGAATGATGTATAGGTGTCCTGATCATAATTGTGTCAAAAGGCAAGCATTTGCTTTCCCCCCCTCTAACTTTGATCATTTCACGGAACAGTAGTGGTCATGAATGTAGCAATTGCAATAGTATGTTCAAAGCCCTGCCTGTTTTACATACAAGTGACTTATGGTTTGTATTTTAAAAGGGTCAGGGCTTCAGCTACAGGCAATGCTCATGTAGCAACCATAAGTGGGACTGACAACTTGGTTGTTGACCAAAGCAGTCACTAAAAGAAATACTGTGTTTATGAGCTTATTTTTTTCTTATTCCTTTGCTTTTCAGACCTATGAAGGTTGTGAATGGGTGGATTGGTTGTGAAGTTACGTTTTCTTTACTGTTGGAAAGATGAACAGTAGCTAGATGAGGCAGTTGCTAAATGAGGATTACCTGCAAGCAGTTGAAAACATTGTCTTGAACTTTTGAACTTCCCTCAATCCTGCAGATACCCCGTTGGAATACAAATTTGAGTTTGTATTGTACTTACTAGCTTATTTCTAGTTTGATTTATAGACAAGATTTAGCTTTTGTAACTGCAACAGTTTTCCCATAGATATTAAAAATGTTTCCTCTGATGGAAAAAAGTCTAACGCTTTTTTTTGCATATTTATTTAATAGTTTCTTCTTTCTTCAGTGGTTCAAGGCAATAAATATGGCTCTCCCTTCTCCATTTTTCCAGCATTAATGTAAAAAATGTAATCCATTCAGTAGGTGAATAAGATTGATTCATTCTGATCAGTATGTCCACAAATGGAACTAGAAAACTCTGTTGCTCTAAAACGATTATTTTTTCCCAGTATTGACTTTAATGGAACTTTAGAACAACCAAGCTGGTGTATCTATGTTTGAGGCTAGAATTGCATCACCCTTCAGTATTGGTTGTGTTGCTAGGGGCTGATGAGAATTTAAAAGAAAAATATACGGCGTGGGGCACAAAGTTACTACTGTAATATTTAGAACACTTGTTACTGGTAGAGAAAAGTAGGAGATATGTGGCTGTCCAAGGTGCTGAATCTTTAAGGCTTCAATCCATTGCAAGGTCATGCATTATTTTAGCCTCCCTAAGTCTGACGTACTGGCTCAGTGGCTAAGATGCTGAGATTGTCAATCGAAAGGTCGGCAGTCCAGGGGTTCGAATCCCTAGTGCCACCTAACAGGGTGAGCTCCCATTACTTATCCCAGCTTCTGCCAACCTAGCAGTTTGAAAGCAGGTAAAAAATGCAAGTAGAAAAATAGAGACCACCTTTGGTGGGAAGGTAACAGGGTTCCATGCATCTTTGGCATTTAGTCATGCCAGCCACATGACCATGGAGACGTCTTTGGACAGTGCTGGCTCTTTGGCTTTGTAACGGAGTTGAGCACTGCCCTCTAGAGTCGGGAACGACTAGCACATATGTGCGAGGGGAACCTTTACCTTTAAACCTGGCATATTGCAAATGTTTGCTTGCTTGCTTGTTTAATGTAGCAATAGCAACAGCAATATCACTTAGACTTATATTGCACTTTTTACTTTTCAGAATTAGCCTGCAATACTGATTTCTAACCACTGTGCCACCATGGCTTGCATGCATGTGACTCTGGTCCATGTAAACAATTAAAATACAAAACTAAACAATCAACATAATTCAAACACAACCATTAAAAAACCCAGTTAACATTATAATAAGAAGGAGATAATGAATTTAAACTTATAAACAATGTAGCCAAGTTAATGGGCTCCACACTTCCATGGTATTATGATTTGCAATTCTCAGAATTCATATCTAATATGAATATGGATACCTGGCTGAGGAAGGATGATTTATGATTGCTGTAGAGAGCCAGTTTGGTATAATGGTTAAAGGCATTGAGCTGGAAACCAGGAAACCATGAGTTCTATCCTGCATTAGGCACCAAGTCAGCCTTGTGACCTTGGGCCAGTCACTTTCTCTCAGCTCTAGTAAGAAGGCAAAGGCAAACTACTTCTGAAATCTTGCCAAAAAAACTTGCAAGGAGTTGTCCAGGTAGCTCCCAGGAGTGAGCATTGACTTAAAGGTACACATGCACATGCAATTGTAAGAATTTAAAACCACAAATTAATTGAATAAAATACTTTAAGAGGTCTGCATGCTTTTGCTGTATGAAAAAAAGTATTTCATTCTAAGTGTTCCATAAGAATTTTTTAAATAGAGACCTATACATTCTTTAGTACTGTACACAGCAGAAAACTGTGCTTGGAAACTGTGCTTGGAAACTGTCATAAGTACATGCCAGTTGCCAAGCACCCAAATTCTGATCATGTGATCATGGGGATGTTGCAAAGTTTGTAAGTGTAAAAACAGGCCATACGTCTCTTTTTCAATGCTGTTGTATTTTCAAACAGTTACTAAATGAATGGTTTAGGACTATCTTAAGTGCAGATTCTCATAAACAACAGTGATCACTTGTAGAGGTATATTTGTGGGAATGGAAGAGAAACAGTTCTAGCAATAGCAAAAGGTAACCTGTATAATTTCATAGTACTTTGTCTCTTTTCTGTTCTTTCTCTCCTCCTTTCATTTCCTCCTTTTTTCTCCATCTTCAAGTTAATCAGGTTTTTTAAAAAATGTTTTTCACTTAGTTTCTAGACCTATCATCTTCCTGGCTGAATTTCCCTTAATATGGTTCCAATAATTACTGAGTTAAGTGTTGCACTTTAAGATTAAGAGAGAGGGATTTCTGCAAAACACAAACACAAAGCAAAATGTGTGTTCTCCAAAATGTCTTCCTCACCATCTAATTTGTTTGCTCTTGTTTCTTATCTTCTTATACATACTTTTCTTTTTTCAATGTAGCAATTCAGGAAGTGAAATATATATGCTTTGACTATATTTCCATGAGAAACCGGTTAAAGCATAGCTGTAATTACACAGAAGAAATTAAAGGAGAACTATACTGTCTTGATTAACTATATTTTTCATTACCTTTTGAAATGAGGAAATTCAGTCTTTCATTAATATAAGGGGAGCTTATTGCAGGTAAAGCTAATCACTAGAGAATTTAGCTATTTTTCCTTTGAATGCAAATGAAACACGTTGAGCAGTGCAAGAAAACAAAATCACAGTAAAAATTGAATATCAAAGCCATAAAGTTCAGATTACAGTTGCTCCCCAGGGCATAACAGTTCTAACATGCTTTCAATATTTAATGCCAGCTAGACTAATTAATATATATTTGATTTGTGTATATAGACATCTTTTTCCAAAATTAATGCAAAAGGAAATGCAAAGAAGAAGTAGATTAGACTTCCACATATGTATTTATAGGAAAGTGAAAATGTAATGATAGAAATCATTGGACTGACATTCCTAAAATGAGCTGGATGATGTTCTGTTATAGTATTGTAAAAAGGTCAAGAAGGCAATGTCCTCTTAATAACACACACAAATCATTGCAGTTTTGCAGCAGCTTCACAGTCAAGAATCACCTAAATGGCACTTGGCCATGAGGAAGTCTCTTATCTGACTTTGACCTTGCTATCCACCCAGATTTGGATAGTGAGATGGGCAGCATATAAATTTAATAAACAAACAAATAAATATGAGCTTCTGAGGATGGGAAATATTATATGATGTATAAGCAATAAAGAACAATCACCTGTCACGTAACACCCAGGACTCAGAGGTGGTATTCAGCCAGTTTTGACAGATTCTGGAGAACCAGTAGCAGAAATTTTGAATAGTTCGGAGAACTGGTAAATACCACCTCTGGTTGACCCTGCCCCCATTTGCTGCTTTCCGAGTCCCAGCTGATCGGCTGGGTCTTTTGTTGCCCCGCAAAGGAGAACGGAGTTGGAAAGCAGGTTAGTGGGGTGGGGAAGGAATGGGGATTTTACAGTGTCCTTCCCTTGGAGTGGGGTGGAAATGGAGTTTACAGTATTCTTTCCCTGACATGCCCACCAAGCAGAACCGGTAGTAAAAAAAAATTGAATATCACCACTGACAGGACTGTATTAACAACTGTCAATAAGAACAACAAAAAAGTCTGGATAGTGGACAATACAGTACCTGGAGACAGCAGAAGAGAAAAGAAAAAAAAACTGGCGAAGATCACAAAACTCAAAGTTTTGCAAGTAGAATTATGAGATTCATAGGCATTCATTGATAATGCCTTCAACTGATGATTAGAAACAAACTGGTATTGAATGCAATTGTTAAGAAGATGTTGCATTGTGAATGGGATCATTTAGCAGGTGTATTCATGATGCACTTGTATTTCTGGATGAGCTTTATGGATAGAAATGAAATGTAATAATATATTCAATGTAGGGTCTGTAAAATTAATCTAGAGTACATGATCTGCAGTTCAGAGGCAGCAGTACTAAATGATTGCTTGTGCGGGTCTGTGCGTGAGACTAAACACACATAGAAATGCAATATAAAGAGCAATGCAGAATAAATGGTTGCTTCCGTAGGATTAAAAAAAACAGGTGCAGAAAAGAAACATACATTCACGAGGGAAGTGGACGTGTCAGAGAAAAGCAGAGGTTATGTTATTGTAACTAAACTAAATAATGTAAAACTGATTGCTGTTTTAGAACATCTGCTGTATGAGCAGTCTAAGATATAGAATATATTGAATCCTTGTTTAAACGTTCAGAAGATTCAAGAAATGTCGTGTCTATGAACAAGAACCCTGGTCTGTGACTTCCCAACTGGAACTGAAGAGATTCCAGCTTTAGTCAAATAAGACTTTAAAACATGAAATCTGCATACTTCGCTAATACAGTACTCACTTTAGAAATACAGTGTACCACGTTTCTGATATTATGAGAGATTACTTGATGACAAGCACATGACAATATGATGTGATACCAAAGATACTGGAAATGCATTTCATATTAGATTTCCTCTTTCTTCTTTTAAAACAAGCAACAAGAAAAAGCATTAAAACGCAAGGTCTAAGGGTGGGTAGATAGCAAAATCCTTTGAAATCTTTTGAGCACCACATCATATTAAACAACAACCCACCAAAAACCCTTTGAAGCATTTCAAGCAAACTCCTTTGAGACACAGGCATATTTTCCGAGACATGTTTGTAGGTTAAAGAACAATGTCCCAGACTTGTTTACAAAGCAGCAGAACAGCTGTTGTGAGCCACTGGCCCCCCTTTGGACAGACAAGACGTATTTGGATCCATTGAGCTGAGCAGTATGGCTATCTTTCAACAGGGATTGACTAGTGGCAGTGCTGAAAGCATTGCCAGTCTCAAGAACAGTTAATGATGTTCACCATATTTCTGTTCTGCTTCATTTCTAAAAAATCATCATTATTAATCACTGGCAAAGGATGTCCTAAAATACAAAGTAGCTATAAAATCCCCACTTGGTGTCTATGTTATTGAACAAATGTGAGATCTGTCTGCCTATTGCTGAATCCATTATTGGATGGAAACATTTAGGAGAAAGGTCTGAGTCTTCAGATAAGGTTCCAGTGGAATATTGCACATTGTTTTTTCAATATAGTCCATGCTCCTAGGTCAGGGGTCTGCAGCCTGCGGCTCTGGAGCCACATGCAGCTCTTTCAGCCCTCTGCTGCGGCTCCCTATCAGCTGATCCCACCACTGGCTGGCCCCTCCCCTCCCTGTCACTCCTCGCCTGGCCTGAAAAGGTAAGGGTGATGGCGGGGGACAGAGACTCGCTCCATATTCCAGAACAGGAGGTGACCGGGTGGGAGTGAGTGACCATGCCCACCCAGTCACACCGGTTGTTAAATTTTTGGCTCCCGGTGTTTTCTTTTCTGTGGGAAATGGGTCCAAATGGCTCTTTGAGTGTTTAAGATTGCAGACTCTGTCCTAGATCAATGATCTTAATGTACTTATCCTTACCAAAGAAAAGTAAACAGGATTCCTAACTTTGAATTTTATAAAGTATATTGTGAGCTGCAATGGTACAGTATATTACAGTTCTGCAGTTTTGCAGCATTACAGTCCTCAGATTAAATGCATACATAACTATAGGTAAAATAGATTCTTATCTATAACTCTGGGTTGCTGTAATGAGTTTGTGTCTAGATACTACTTAGCTCAATGGTCTAATAGTGCAAGACAATTTCCTTTATTGGAGTTTGAAAACAAGTACCATTATATTCTTTATCCAATGGATAAGTGAAGCCAGCACCTGACTGATCTTCTCTGGGCTTAAAAGTTAAGTAGGGTTAATCCTGGTTAATGTTTGGATGGGGAGTCTAACAAACCATACCAGGGTTGCAGGCTAGATTGGAAAACTGAAAAAGCATCCCAGAAGAGAACAATAATAATTTGTTTCTGTGTTGTTGCCATGAAACGTATGTGGATCTAGAATGAAGCAATGCCTGAATGGAGGCATTCTATAGGACAGGGGTCTCCAACCTTTTGGAACTCAGGGACCACCAAATTCATAATTTTAAATCCTGTGGACCACTAATAGGAATCCAGTGCGCTGCTCGCTGAAGTGCCTGGTCTCC
>JAOYMU010000292.1:46346775-46358089 GCA_025802295.1 Psammodynastes pulverulentus | reverse complement strand
CTGCTGGCTGTTCACCGCCCTGAGTCCTATCGGGAGAAGGGCGGTATAGAAGTGTAATAAATAATAATAATAATAATGAATGCCAGGGCAAATATAATTTGGAATTCTTGAGCTCAAGGGAAACTAAGCCTAAGTGTAGTCCTTTATGTCCCTTGAGCTTTAGAAAAGTAGATGCAATTGGTGCAATTATAAATAGCATTTCATGGCAAAAGAAACTAAAGCAAAAGGTAACCCAAAATAAGAGGAAGTTCCTAAATAGGAGTTATTAAAATACAATTGCAAGTAGTTCCAAACATGGAAAAATTCAAAAAGGGAAGAAGCCAATACATGCCACATAAAAAAGCTTAGTGAAGATGTAAGAAGAAAAAAAGAACATGTATAGAAGATGGAAAGAGAATTAGTTAATTAAGGAAGGATACATAGAAGAAGCCTGGAAAGGTGGATATTAGGACCTAATAGAACAACAAAATGGAAAATGATGTGAAGCATACTAACAACAAAAAAGCTTATTCAGCTATGTTTCAAATAATTAAATAAATAAAACAGAAGAGGATAGCAACGGTATACCAGCAGCTCAACGAAGGAAGGAAAATACTAAAAGCTTCTTGATTACTAATCATAATCATTTAGTCAGGGAAAAAAACTATTTCCTCTGAATGAGTAAATCTAGTTATATCTCCAGGACTAAATGAATTACGTTGAAGAAACTGATGGCCTGAACTTATGTAATAGCTGAGAAATTTTGGAGAAATGGTGTAGTACAGGATAACTGGAGAAGAACAATGTTGTCTCCAACTTCAAAAATGGTAAAAAAATGAAGATTCAGACTAGGCAGTTTGATAATGGAACCTTCTAAAGTTGATAGTGATTGCCTCCCTGTAGACAGTCACTGAGGAGGCCCTGAAGCAAATGTTCAGAAGCCTTTAGGTAAACAAAGAACACAGAAACATTCCTTAAGTCCTGGGAAGGGAGACAGAATTAAAGAGACTCCTGATGACTCACTGGAGTATAATAGCAATAGAAGACTTATAGGCAGTCCATACACATAATCTTCAGGTTATAACAGCAATTGGGACCAGGTTTACTATCACTAAGTGGTTGTAAATGTGACATCATGTGACACCATGTGACCACATCGCTTAATGGAAATCCTGGTTGCTGTCATAGCTCCAGGGCAGAGGTGGTATTCAGCAGGTTCTGACCAGTTCTGGAGAACCGGTAGTGGAAATTTTGAGTAGTTGGGAGAACCTGTGGTAACCTTTCCCCTGGAGTGTGGAAGGAATGGAGATTTTGCAGTATCTTTCCCCTGACACACACACAAAGCCACACACACCAAGCCACACCATGTCCACCAAGCCACGCCAACAGAACCAGTAGTAAAAAAAATGAATCCCAGCACTGTTCCAGGGCCATGTGGTTTGATAAGCAGGAAGAGGGGAGAATTCTAGGCAAAAAAACCTGAATCCTCTGAAGAGAGGATGATCAAATTAGAAACAGTTAACCCTGAGAAAATTGATGTGAAATATAAACACGGTCTCCCAAATACCTGAAAGGACGTATATAAAAGATGGTCAAAACTATCCATAGGAACCCTCTGGTTCCAGAATTTAGGACACAGAGTTATAGACCAATGAAAAGAAAACCCTGAATGTATATTAGAACAGAACACATTAAGAGCAATTTGACAATGAAACAATTACTCAGACAGTGGGTGGGTTTCTCTTCATTGGAAGTGTTCAAGTGGAGACTAAACAGCCATCTAATAGAGATGCTTTAATTTGATTTTTGCATTAAGCAGGAATTGGACTTAATGATCTAAATGACTGGTTCTGACTATAAAATTCTGTAATTCAGAGTTTAGAGCTTCTCAGAGGCATCCGAATGGTTTCTGGTAAAATGCAGTTTTGGATGAAAAAAGGTGTAGGAATATTTCATCAAAGTAATTATGACATTCTCTTTCTAAATTAACCTTTTAGATCATTAATGTCTCCAAACTGCCTTTCTAATTGCATTATTTTCTTTTATCTTGTCTAATTTTTTGGATAATCTATCCAGAACAGATGCACCTATTTTGGCAGAATTTTTATATCACTCTATAGAGACAGAGAAATAAATCCACCAGGAAGCATGCCTAATCTAAAAATTCTGGGAGGACATTAAAACAAGCAGGAGGAAACTTGTCTGTTCTCTTAAAGATAAATTAAAATTTAGGAGGGGGCAGAGAAAATGTTAGGTAATTTTTTTCTGCATTCCCATTCCAACCAGAGGCTTGCTATAATGTTAATTTGTAATCTTCAAAGGAGTTGTTTTACAGATTACTATAGATACAAATAAGATTATATGCATTTAGGTATGTAAAATGTTAAAAATAATAATTTTTGAAAAAATTAGAAACGGTTTATTCTCAGTTACAATCATTGACCTGCTTGAAGTTTTATAATTTGGACCAGCAAAATTTAATTCCAATAGGTCTTCTTTGATCAAGTTAGGGACAAGTTTAACTAAAGCCATGGGCAGACTAATTCAGATCCTGCCCGTTACTAACAACAATGTTCCTTTGTAATAGCTGAGCTACACTTTCTTCTCAATTAATCCAATTACTGTAGGCTTGATTATTTTTGGATATTTATTTTACATAAGATCTGCCTCATCTTATATTTATACAAAGCTACATTGCTGAACAAAGAAAGGGCGATATACAGGGGGTTTTTTCCGCCGGAACTTGGCGGAACTGCATTCCGGGACCTTTTCAGAGTCTGTGTCACGTGGTCCGTCTCGACCAATCACGTGCTATCATTTCTGGGGTTTTTTAGCGCGACAACGGGGGTGCGTTCCGGCACCTTTCTTCAGAGAAGAAAAGCCCTGGCAATATATGTTTAAAAAACTGGATTGCAACTTTAAATCCTACTATTTTGAATCTGGCATATAGTCAAATATTCCATCAGTTAAAAGAAGAAAATTATGCATATTCTAAATTCGTTGATGCTCAAGAGGATTTATTTGAAAGAAGAGTTTATTGTAATTTCAGCCTTATCCATACACCAATCCTGAATTAAATCCTGAATGTATATGTGTTTTAAATATATGAATTTGATATGTTTTATTAATTGTGATGTCCCTTTAGCAAATTTGTCTGAAAGCTAAGAATATTTTGTGCAGGAAACACCTATGTATTTTGTAATCTTCTGGCCAGGCTCCCTCTGCAAGGGACTAAAATGCTTTGGCCGCCCCACTAATGGTACAGTAAATTGCATTTTCTCATTTGGAACAATATAATAGATTTCTCTACAGAGTGATATATCATGCAACAATTAGGAGCCCTGGAGAATTAGATGACCATTTAAAATTTTATCAGCTTGTTTCAATAAACTGTTAATGTGACCCTAATGTTTGGGAAGCACTTTAATATAATCAGATTTTAGTTGTTCAATCTACTGGCATTAATGGCTAACTCATTAATCATGGTGTTCTCATCGAGACCTTCGACTCTGTGCTAAGTTCAGTGGGCCAGTTCTTGCAATAATAAAAAACTACAGGCAATTTTGTATGAAGGAAACAAAAAAAACCCCTTCTTTCACGGGGAAATATTGCTTCGGTCTCCAGCAGCTGACTGGGTCAGTTAGTAGGGTTGCAAAATGTTTCCATCTTTGTCCATATAATAGTCTTAATTGTAGTAATCATACTTTGAAACAATTTCCATGACTCTTTTCCATCAGTTCTAAAATATCTTATTATTGCTTCAATTGAACATTAATCTTTAAGTTCTTCTGTATCAATATGTTTATTTGAATCCAAAATGTGTACATGTCCACCAAGCACTTGGTTGTTTGCTTACAGATGTTTCATTAATCAATGCTGGTCAGTGTGGGGTTTTCTTCCTGTTTATGTAACAATTTAATCTATAAAAATGCCATATATTACTGCCACACAAACACTGCCAGATATCAAAAACAGCCATACAAAATACTGCCATACAAAATACTGCCATATGTCAAAAACACATTAGAAACACTATTAAACCCAGACAGCATCACTGTAGCACCTAAACCAACTAAAGACTTTGAAAATATCTTGAATAAATCTAAGGACCAAGAAGAAAAAGCAGAAGTAATCTACAATTTACAATGTAAGGACTGTAATAGCTGCTATGTAGGATAGGCAAACAGTCTCCTGTTTTTTAGCCTAGTACTTTAGCCACTAGAACAAACTTTATTTATTATTTATCTATTTAGAAATTGGCATCATTCTTTTACATTGTACATACTCTATATTAAAGTGCATTTAATATTCATGCTGTATATTAACATGGCTAATTTAATGAAGCAATTCAATGGAAAGCTCTTGTATTTGGTTGAAAAAAATATTGTATCTGTTTCAAATGATCATATAATTTCAGGCTATTGTTCTGATAACCTCTTTAGTTGTATTTTAATGGGAACAACAGGTTAGCTTGGTTTAAGTATTTTGATTCCACTAGCTTTTTTGATTTCATATAAGGCAGCTTTTTCTACCTGGAACCTATCAGATGAAAACACCAATTTCTAGCTATATGCAACAGAGATATGCATTAATGAAAAGGTAATTTAAATAATAAGGTAGTTGTCTTTAGGATCTAGCTATATGTAAAGACATTTTAACTGTTGTTGAAATACTAACATTTTTGCAAATAATAATGTATCCTTTATAACTTAGGTGTCTTATGTTTAAGAATATTATATTAATGAATTGGGTATAATTTGGATTTTAGGACTATTTGACAGCAATGGAAGAATTCATTTTAAAAACTGATTTTGAAGAGCTTTACATTTCTCTAATGATACTGCAATCTAAATTATGTAATGCAATATATAAATTATTTACAGGACTGTCAGCATTGACTAATGCATATTTAGTCTGCAAAGATAATTAAATAAACAACCAGTGTCAGGAAAAGTATTTTTATAGGGACCATTCGCATGGTAAGCAGGCTTCAGAATTATAGGCTGGATAAAGGCTAACTTAAATCCTATTGATGCATTAGCTCAACTTTGGATCCAATCCAATGCATTAAGTTAAGTCACTAGCAGTACATTACAAAAAGCCTAGGTATACTTTAGTCTCATTTTGTTAAAGTTGAAATTGGAAGTTATAAATTAATAGTCACTTGATAGGGAGATGAGCAGCATATAAATTTAAATTAAGCATATAATTTTTTTAGATATTTATTAAATTAAAGCTGGTCTTACTTATAATGCAGATATAACAGAATGTTACTCTTAATCTTTAGATAGGAAATCAACTTGATAAAAATAGAATTGACTTCAAATTTCAGAGCAAATTATATAGCTAACAAATCAGCTGAAATAAGCCAGCTAAATTTAAGGACTGCCATGTCTCACATTTATGAATCCAGAACTCAAAATAAATATGTTGTTTGATGCATCAATTTAAGGGAAAGCTTCTAGGAAAAAAAACCAAACTCAAATTATTCAAGCAATTGCAAAAAGACAACAAAACTACTATCTCTGACTCAATTCCATTTGAATCAAGCTATCTAAAGATGGAGTTATATATTATCTATGAAAGAAATATTTGAGTAAACCTGAGAAGGATTTTTAGATCAAAAGTATGATAGCACTTGCTGGATGGCAGTTCGAAGATGCAATGTTGGTAGATTGAAATACCGTTCTTTAGTATTGCCTGGAATTTGGGGAATGGTACTCCCCAACACATCTAAAGAATACCAAGGTGGAGAAGGATATTTTATAAGATTTCTTTTGGCATGCTTCAAGCTCTGCGGGTACAGTAGCGCACTATACAACGGAAGAAGCAGAAAGGTTAGTGAAAAGATGAATGTGAAAGTAGAGATGGACAGTGCTCCAGGGAAAAGAAGGGATTTTAATTTAACCTGCACTCTTCTTCTACTTTAAAAGAAAACTCTCCTCTGTATCAATGGCATGAGTGGGTTTCCAAGAGTGGACCAATATGATATATGACTTGAGTGCAATATATGACAGCTTTAGTGCACATTATCTGCAGTCCATCATGGAATAATGTGTCACATTAGCTGCTGGAACCTTCCTGGCTTGATTTAGGTGACTTCATCTGTAGTTAGTAGGCTTCTTTGAACTGCTTTGGTCAACTGACTCCTGGATTATATTGCTAGTGAATCTAGTTTGTTGTATGAGCATAAGAAAGCATTTAATTAAGTACGGAAAAGTAAAATTATGACACAAAAGGTATTCAAAATTTCAGAATTACACATTTCAAAAACTGTTTTTAAAAAAATGAAAATATTTAATATTAATAAAAATAGATTTTAGAAGCAGGAAATGCAGCAATATGTAAAAACTGTATCATATATATAAAATTCATAGTCCCCCCCCGTGAAATTCTATTCTTGCATATGAACAAGTTGTAATACTCTTTAGCTGTTAGGTGAAGAATAGACATAAATTTCCATAGCGTTGACAAAAGATTGAACTCCACAATAATGCCAAAAGGAACGGATTAACAATATAATAAAAAATTAATGAAGGCTGAAAGGAAAAAACTTGTTTAAGTAAAATGACTTTACTAGAAGGGCTTTATTTGCCAACTTTTGGTATTTTGTTTAAGCATCACACTCACAGTTTTTTTTTAAATTAGAATGCAATGCCACATTTTCATGTCATTATTCCCTTTGTCTCAGCCCCATCCCCATCCCATAGCAGAAGTAGCTTAAAGGTGTCTTTAGCTGATTTGCCTTTATCATAGTGTTTATCCAACACACTTTTTGCAACAGACATGATTTAGCACATTTTACTGACAGTGCTGGGATTGCTAGACATTGCTTTATGGAATAATTTTGATCTGTCTGCAGGAGACACTGGACACTTGATATCTTCAGGAGCTTTTGCTGGCAGAATTCCCAAATGTCTCTTTGTACTATACCTTTGTAATTGACTCCATTTTGGCAGTAACACTAGGTGCCATTGTGGTGGTTGCCAAGCATACACCAATCTCAACTACTTAATTTTAACACACATGCTCTCTATAGCTATTTCCTGACAACTTTCAGGTACTGGCCATAACGTCAGAAGTCCTTGGTCACTATCAGGACTGCTATTCCTTTGCAAAGAATTGTGTCAGGCAGAAGTACCAGAACAGCCCTCTCTCATATCATCCTATGTTCTCCCGTCCATGAGATATCCATGTTCAAAAATAGTTCTAATGATACATAAGTGGTATGGATTACAGACTGTGATGATAACAAGAAGACCCTTTCACTCTACCTGAACCTGCTCATATTTTCTGTCACCTATTAATTGGGCACTTGTGTCAATCTAAAATAGCCCTTCACTATTCCACTCCATTTTAGGGAGAGGGGTTAAATAGTTATTTTCTCATTAATAGGTGATGGTTGGTGGGAGTGGAAAAGAATATGGGGAAATACCTCCATTTCCTGTCTTTATTACTGTAACAGAGTGCAGATACCAATGGGGTCATCACAATTTATGTTGACTTTTCTGGTTGCCGAAAGACTGATGGATATAACTTTAACTTGTTATGGGAAAGCACTAATTTTAAGAGAAACATAGGAGACAGGCTTATTATTATAAAACAACAGAATATTATTTAGGCCACTGAATTAAAGTGATTGCCCAGTTCAGGAAACAAAACATCCCTGATAAATGGCTTTGCTTGAATATATACACTGAAGAGAACCCACACCATGTTCAAAGTGCTAGGAAATCTGTTACTTTGATTTTTTTTCTAATTAATCTAGTACCTACACTCTGGAATTATAGAGAACAGATCTTGACTTTTTTCTCTTATGATATTCCCTCAGATTAAATCCTGCAAGACCCACTGAGTGCAGTGGAACTTTCTCCCAAGTACAGAAAAACAGAATTAAGTATCAGCATCTTTCAACAGTAGAAAACCTGTTAAATCTATTTTTAAAGTAACAAAACAAAATAAAGGGAAAAAAACATGCATGATGCTCAAATATAATAAATAAAATCTGCCCTACTTCATGAAGAAATGTTACAACGCTCAACATCTATGTTCTCAATAAGTAAATAACACATTCTTTGGCTACATTATGACCAGATTATATCTATTAGTTACTGCTGTGCACCATGTAAATCTCCAGATTCCCCTGGGAGATGAGAAAATCATTTCAGACTTCAATAACTAACAATCAGTTATTGCTCTGGGCAATAATAAAGCTGAATGCAATTACCTAAAGTGAAGTTAGTAGTGTAACAAATGAAATACAGATTTCTCCCTTTCTTTCTCTCTCAAAGTAAATGTAGCATCTCATCACATACAACTGCATAGTGTCATAGTGGCCTTTAAAATGCATTATTTGAACACTCCGCTTGACTCCTTGAAATATATGTGATTAAAACTTACAGAAACAAAGATAGACTTTATACCATTACTTGTGTGGTTAGTAAATGAGTTGAAAGACAAAGCTGTAAAAGTGGAACAAGAAAAAAACGTTCTTCTAATAAAGCAGGCATCTTTAAAATCTATATATTTTGGCATGCCCTTCTTTATAAAAGTCATAGTATTTTTTTTATACATACACACATGCACACACATTTGTGCACACATGAATACATGCTTACGATGCAAATAATTATAAATAATTACTATGGATCCAAAAGACATTACAATGCATTTCTCTAATTACAGTCCCACTGTCATATTTATTGCAAGCTTCTCTGAAACTGAGAGGACTATATTAAACTGTATATACGGTATATATTAATATATGTATAAAGAACTGGTGCCAGAGCTTGTATCTCTGCTTCTCTCTTTGTTTCACGATTTTAGACTGAATATCTAAAGGAGAAACTATCTTACTACTAATCTAAGCAAACCACTCTGGAATCTTTTTAGTTAAAGGTCAAAGTAAAATGTCCAAATACATACCCGTTAACAAATCTGATTTTCATTTCCTAAGGAAGATAAAAAAAATATAAATGATACGTTTAGAGGTAAAAAGTTATACGGAAGACTAATTGTAGCTTCAGGAATTTGTCCTATTCAATTTTTGCTAGATCGTATTTTTATGTATATGTCAGTGCTCTGAATTTGGCTATAAAACACAATTTGTAAGTACTGGCATGGGGAGAGACAAAAAATAAATGCATCTTCCAGTAAAGCATGGAATTATGAAGAATTAAATAGAAAAAATTCTTACTCTGTCTGGTTCGTTGACAGTATAAACAATGCAAACAATAGTAATAATTAAAACATAGTTTCATGCTGAGATGAAACTTTCTAGAGTCTCAGTTGTGGGAAGTTTATGATTTTTCCATTTTTGTATTTCTGATCATAATTATGTCCCTGAGGCAGCAAGAGCTGGGACTTGTCATTTCCCATTTCCCTTCTCAAAACAAGATTAATTATTTTATATAGAAATCCAAAAGTTGATGCCAGAACAATAATAACTGTAAACAAAATATTTTATTATTATCTTTAAAAACAAGAATGCATAATTTAGTGGCATCGTTGAATAAATAATGAAAAAGAACCTTCATATACTCTAGACAATTCAGGGTAAAGCCAAAAGGCAATGTTTAATGAAATATTGACTCACATTGTCAACAAAATGATAGCGGACAACTGTATGGATGACAGCATTTAGTAAAATGCTATAAAATCAATAGTGTGAAAGCAAGGGATGGGGAGAAATAGACTTAGTGGCTCAGTCTTCAAATAATGGAATATGAATCTATTTGTCCTTATTCCCCGCATGAGAGAGGTTTAAGTGACAGTGCACAACTTTCTGATGGCCAACTTTATTTTCAGAGGACTTCCTAGTGAGATGCTTACATAATAAAATTATTATATACTACTTAAAATTATTCATAGCCATTCAGAATTTATTAAATAAATTTATATGGTCATGCAACTCATATAGTGCGTCTTACATTGTCGCTGTATCTTTTCATTGAATCAGGTTTAAGAGAATATGGATAGAAAAGCAGAGACATGGGTTCCTAAGTTGTGTCTCAATGTGCCAAGCTCTGTTGCATGTATACCCTTTGGTTGGTTTGGCTTTTTGGGGGTTTGGTTTCCAATTAGATGAGGGTTTTTTAATCTTGATATATTCATCTATAATTTGTTTAGCATAGTTGTGAAGTCAGAGAGCTTTGGAATTGAAATAATAAATATCCTTTAAAATAAAGTTAAGTAGGCTTCAGAATTATATAAAATAAGGACTGTATCAACTAGTATAACCAATCGTCCCATGAAGCACAGCAAGGTATCAGAGGTATTCTGAAAAAAGTACATCTGTTTATATTTATTTATTGTATTTTCTGTTTTCCCAGATGAAAGGGGAAAATAGGCTTGAGGAATATTTGGGACAGCTCTGAATGCAAGGCAGATTGTTGTGTTTGGGATAACAATGTCTCTCCAAGGGCAAAGGTTTTTAAATATTTATATACATGACAGGAATTATAGGGAGTACTTGGGGACACAATCCCAAATGATGTGAAAATCTGCTCGCTGTCCCTGAAGACTATAGCCACGGAGGCTTACGCTGGTGTTTCTTTGCATGGTAATAGAAAATGGATTTAGCTTTACTACTGCTGTGATTGCTACTACTACTACAGCAGCTGCTGGAATCTCTGCAGACAACTGCCTGTATCAAAAGCTTTTCTGTTATACACAAGTAATGCATTTCACAATTGCTCCTATCAAGAGTCTTCAACATCTTACAAAACACTTTACTTTGTAAAGAAAGTTGAGTCAAGAGCTTGAAATAGGCACTTACCTATCTAAATGTTTCCTTGAATTTGGAGTATGACACCCTCACTACTACACTACCCTGCAACAAGGTCAAGCTCAACTTCTGCTGACTTCATGGATGCACATCTCATTTTCTTGGCAACAAATAGGGTATTGCCGCTATTGCCTGCTTCTTAGGGCTGAGAGAAAGTGACTGGCCCAAGGTCACCCAGCTGGTTTTGATCTTAAGCCATAACTTGGACAGTCTGCTGGTTTCTAGCCAGGTGCCTTACCCACTACACCAAAACCTGCTCTAATTATTCCCAAGTTATAACTCAGTCCAACACCCTACTTCTCCAGAACCAGATACTGGTAGTCCTCAAGTTACGACCACCATTGAGCCCATTTATGTTGCTAAGTGAAACATTTATGGTGAGCTTTGTCCCATGTTACTTTTCTTGCCACATTTGTTAAGTGAATCATTGCAGTTGCTTTGTTAGTAAGGTGATTGTTAAAGTGATTCTGGATCCCCATTGACTTTGCTTCTCAGAAGGTCGTAAAAGGGGATCACTTGACCCCAGGGACACTGCAACCGTCATAAATA
>JAOYMU010000292.1:46278381-46299349 GCA_025802295.1 Psammodynastes pulverulentus | reverse complement strand
CGCTGGACTAGATTACCTACAAGGTCCCTTCCAACTCTGATTATCTGTTAATCCTTTCCATCACTGCACATCCACAGGGTGGTAACATCCTTTAATATTGTTATGTTTTTGTTTTCATAAAAATTAAAATGCAAAGATGAGGTGGGACAACACTAAAATTATTCACAGCTAAGTTTGCTTTTCAGTAATATAGACCAGGAGTGGGCAACGTTGGCCCATGCTACTTGGGAATTCTGAGAGTTGAACTCCTCAGGTCACAAAGGGGCCATTGTTGCCTACTCTTATATAGACTGTACCACTAGTGCATGGGTGTCAAACTCGCCCTGTCACGTTGCTGTCATGTGATGTTTCACTATGTTTTTCCCATTTGTGGAGCTAGAGTGGGCATGCCCTGCACAGGACACATCCAGTCCGCAGGCCACCAGTTTGACACCCCTGTTCTAGTGCTTTCAGTTAGAGGGGTTGCTGGACATGGAAACATATTTTGTAATAAATAAGTACACCAGATGCACTTCAATTTGATTATGTGGTATATGTACTCTGGAAGCCTAGATCATTAGTTAGACTGTTATGCAACACAGTGGTGGGATTCAAATTTTTTTACTATCGGTTCTGTGGGCATGGCTTGTTTGGTGGGTGTGGCTTGGCAGCCATGTGACTTGGTAGGCGTGGCTTGGCAGCCATGTGACTAGGTGGGCATGGCTTGCAACACATATTTTATGGTGAACACAAATTTTGTTGATAAATGTTGTCATAAGTAAACAAAGATCACTGATAGAAAATGAAAAAGGCATTTTATCACTTCACATATTACTTTCAGAAAATATACATCTGCATAATTTCTTGCATATACAGGCTGGCCTGATGCCAGCTTTCTAGCAGTGTTTTGAATCTTTAAAATTGTTAAAATAATAATACTTCTTTAAAAATCTGATGGATGTGTCCGTGTTACTGGATGGAAACCAATAATTGTCTTTCCTTGAACTTTTTATGACTTTTATAGCTGCCTTTTGTTGTAATATGGCAAGATGTATCAAATAATATTTTTGTATCTTATCCAGAGTGTAATCATTCAACTGCCTAGAAATTGTTTTTCTCTTTTTTTTTCAAGAGTGACTGAATGTAGTAAATTAGCCTACTGCTTTCCAGATGTGCCTGATTGCAACCCCCATCATCCCCAGACAGCAAAATTAAAGGAGCTGAAATCTTAAGAAGAGTTTTTAGAATGCTTCTGTTTGTAAAACAAGACTTAAAAGTAAATCATCCGACATTTTATTTTGGACTTCAGTTGTCCAAATGCAGTTGCCAATAGCCAACTGCTAAATAGCATAAATATAAATATGTATGTTTAAGGATTGTTAACTACAGAGTCCAAGCAATGGAGCTCTCTGTGTTGTAGGTCCAGTTCTTTGGATTAGTTCATTGTCCAAGATAAAACTATTCTTGATCCTACTCTATTTTTAGAAGAACGTGTTAAAACCTGGCTTTGTAAGAAAGCCATACTAGGAGAAGTAATATAAGCTAGAATGCCCATCCAAGTTGGGGTTATAAATTTTGTTCACAATGGCATTAGTTTCTTTTTCAGTAATGTGTTGCTACTATGTTATATTTTTGTTTCCCATTTATATCAATTTTATATTTTAACCCTTTTACTGTAGGCAGGGTAAGTAAAACACTCATATTCCTCCTTCTGGTAAGTTCCATAAAGCCCAGTAGATAAATATGTTTCTCTTCAAGCTACATGATCCTGATTTCTTATATACAAATAGAAATAAGATAATGCTGGCAATTCCCATGAGCTTTTGTAAAAAGAACCAACCAACTAAATCAGGATTAGGCTAAAGTGGCTATTTTTGGCAGGAGAGATAAAACACAGTTTTTGAAAAATTGCTCATTGGAAAATTGAGCAGCATTTTTTGTGTTGCTCTCAACTGCACACAGTCATCATTGGAAAGCTGGCATTCCCAAACCATCATTCTTAGTCTATATAAGTAAAAGTTGTTAACAATATCAGTAGTTGTTCGGCGTGTGGTTCATGTCTATGTATCCTTCGCTAAAAAAAATTAATATTCTGCTGGTAGTTATGGCATACAAATAGCCTACAATTCTCATAGTGCTGCCTTAATATCTACGTATACCTTACCCATATCATGTGACTGTACTATTATTTATCATTAATATCTTCTTTATTTTTATTGATGGCATTATTATTATTATTCTGTTGCTTTGCATATACACTGAGAGCTTATGTACCAGAAACAAATTTCTTGTGTGTCAAATCACACTTGGCCAAATAAAATATTCAATTCAATATTGGGAATAAAATAATTGTCCTTCCAAATCTAGAGCTAGAATTTTAGTGTTTGGAATATGAATTTTCTTTAACCTATGCTTAGGTATATTTTATCTGCCCCTGACAGAAGTTCTATCCAGCTAGGTGGCAGCACCCAGCTGATCTTGGCTGAACTCAAAAGCTAAGTTAGATCAGTCAGGTTTAGTTAAAATTTGGACCAGAAATCACCTAGCAATAACAGGACTGTAGGGTGGATTGGGAAGTCAAAATTTTTAAAAAAATACCTTTTCATTCTTTTGCCAAAAAAACTATGTATGCATTGATTATGAAGAGTTGAATCTGAATTCAAGACAGACTTTATTTGTTAAGAACACTTTCTCCTTCTTGTCTTTCAGCATATGAGTTTTAGTAACTGAGAGCATACACTTGTATATTTTTAGCTACTGGATATTTTATATTGGAATAAATTGTAATCTATGTAGACCAAAAGGCTCCAGAGAATGAATATGCATGCATGCTGGAGGAAACATCTGTAATGGATACCCTCTCACTTTGACTAACTATACTTCAAGATGTACATATGAGCCTTGTTTCAGCTGTTTTGTCAAAATACTTAGCAGGTAATAGGTGGGAATAGCAAGGGGATTTATATGTTTGAATGTAATCCGTGTTTTACGGTTACAAAAGAATTATTTCTCTTGACCTTTTTTAAAGATGTAAAACAACAATTCAGTTGTTTTGAATTATTATCTTCATACAGCAGAATGGAATGAAGATGATTAGAACAAAATGATAGCAAATTTGGGTTGTGGAAATAAATACCCATGTTTTGTTGAATTTCTACAAAAAGAGAAATGTCCAGATCAAAACTGTATTATTTTTCCTTTTATCTGTTAAAGACCACATTTTGAAAAATAAGTCATTTAAGCCTCCACATTGACTTTCAAATTGGGAAATGAATTCTTTGTTTGCCAAACTTACACAATTCCTTCTAATAATTAAGCCAAGTAATTTTAGTTTCATTCTTTT
Organism: Psammodynastes pulverulentus; assembly: GCA_025802295.1. Classification (NCBI taxonomy): domain Eukaryota; kingdom Metazoa; phylum Chordata; class Lepidosauria; order Squamata; family Psammodynastidae; genus Psammodynastes; species Psammodynastes pulverulentus. The sequence goes on along the minus strand of JAOYMU010000292.1, from coordinate 46,296,027 downwards.
CTAGACATACTTTACATATATGTAATATATTCAAGTATTCTTTAATTGAATCTTTACTGTTATCCTTCCCTTCTCATTTCTTATAGCAGGGGTCTTCAAACTTGACAGCTTTGTGGTCTTCAGCTCCCAGAATTCCTCCTCCAGTCATGTTAGCTCAGGAATTCTGGGAGTTGAAGTTCACAAGTCTTAAACTTGCCAAGTTTGAAGACCCTTGTCTTATAGAGATGTTTTTCCTGGAAGGTAGGGATAGAAGAGATAGAAAAGCTGTGGATGGTACTGAATATCTATAGATCATTATATATGTGAAGTATGTCCAGAAAAGGAAGAAACTAAAATTACTTGCCTATGAAGTTTCCCTCATAGAAGCCTCTGCAAGGCTGATGGATGAAAATGGTCTCATTTGTAAGTGTTTAGTTCTCCAATTCAGAAGCTAGATCTATTCTTAGGGTGATCCAGGGCACTGTTGTTTTTTTCTGTCATGTATTGCTGCATGTTCACAGTTTACAAAATAGGAAGCAAAGACTTATTGAAGGGGCCTGGTCACCATCAGTTAAATTAGAACAAGTATAATACATAGGCAAATTCCAATGATATAGTTCAGACAACACTAACATCTGCAAATGTTTTGGTTGGCTTCTTCCATTTGGCCTGTCAAACATGATTTTTATTTAAGATCACTGTATGATGATGTTTTTTTTCTGCAAAGAACTAAATGCTAAAAATTATATAAAATATAATTGGTTTTGTTCATAGGTTCCATCTCTAACTTTAAAAAAAAACCAGGAGAATATTTGGTTCATATGATAATCTTAAAGCAAATGAATGGTTTGTAGCTGTACAGCTCAGGAGGAGCCAACTTTTTAACAAATTGTGCTGTGATCGTTTGAGGTCAATGCATTTATTTGTGGATGTAATTCAGTATTTATGTTGCAACTCAATGACTAAATGGAAGCTTATTTAGGAATAGGTCTTCCTTTTTAGCAATCCAGATAAGCCAATACATTAGACTCCTGCTCTTAATCATAGGCTGTATTGTAAATTAAATACTGGCTTAACCTTAAACAACAGATTAAAGACTTGATTACATTCTAATAGCACTCTGTTTTGATTTCTCCTTTTCTTTGATTTATTATGAATAGCTTGGATAAAAAATTAAGCAATATGCCTGCTAAAACTCTCATTCACGTTTTTCTTGGTGTAAATGAAATTTATCCAGCTTTTATGAAAGCAGTAAGATTTAGATCAAAGTTTTCCAAATTTCTGATAAAACTGTTTTCTCCCAGAATTAAAAGTGGAAGCATAGCCCATCAGTTTTACACTAAAATTACTATGGCTTATTGTCAACTACAGGTGACAATGACATACATTAGGGATTTTCTGGACAAACTATAGCTGCACCTGGGTTTGATATAATTACATTTTTCCATTACAACTGAACTGTAATAAAGTTTTACTTTTGAGCAGGATACTGGAAGATCCTCAGTTGTTTTGTTTGTTTTTTTGCATGTGGCATTATTTTTTCCCCTATAGCTAGTACAGGACAATGTTAGCAAATGTTCTTTTAAAGGAATATGGAGCAAAAATTACAGTTCTTCTCCCCTAACACAGAATGTCTCTTTGAGCAAGAACATTGAATATATTGAAGGGGCCATTTTAATAACCAAGTCTAACTCTTGCAGAAATCCAAGCCTGGAGCATCCTTCACAAACATAGGCTGTCCTTGAATATATACAATGACTGATAGATTGCCTCTTTGTTGAATTGGTTTACATTGTTAGGAAGTTGTTTCTAAAATGTTATCAAAACTTCCGTTTCTGTAACTTGAATTCATTATTACGTGTCCTGCACTCTTAGGCAAGAGAAAGCAGGTTTCTTCTTTGGCAATATTTCCTCAGTATTCTTTAACTAGAAGCTAAACATTCCCAACTTCTTGAATCTCTCTACATCAGGGGTATCAAACTCATGTCATTACGGCATCATCACATGACATATCACGACTTTTTCCCCCTTTGCTAAACGGGCATGGGCATAGCCAGCACATGATGCATCTGGCCCACGAGTTTGACAGCCCTGCTCTATATGCTGTAAGAATTTCCCACTTCTAGTTATTTCATTTTTAATTTTAAGAGACCACCAATGGAAGAGAAGACTAGCCTCCTACTCCTACTCCCTCCTACTCCCTCCTCCTCCCTCCTCCTCCTTGCAACCTCTTCAAGTAGAGGTGGAAATTGTTAAGGACTTTCTCTTAAATAACTATAAGGTGCAAAAGATCCATACGTGAAGGTTCAATTAAACTTATTGCTGATAGCCTATATACAGAAATCTTCTCAACTAATTGTGGGCACCTGCTTAGAGTTAGATAAGGGTCAACAGCAATCAAGGAGGGTTGTAATTAGTTCTCACGTGTCTTCGGTTACTTGATGTCTGGCTCATAATTATGGCACTGTGTAAGCTGTAGTCATTTTACCATGTCTGACATTCCCTGCCACCATCTTACAAATGGGGAACCTGGGAGGAAAACAGAATTTTCTCTTGTTTTCTGCCACTTTTCCACCTACCCACACTGCCTAGCACTTGCCCACGGCATCTCTATTCCCCCATGGCAGTTGTGTTTCTGATTGCACTTCATAGTGCCTGCTTGTAGCAACCACCTGTACTCTGTAGCACCTGTCCATGGCACCCTCCACAGTACCTGCACATCAGTCCACACTCTAGTACCTGCTTGTGCCACTTCCAGGCAATACCCGTGTACCTGCCAACTTGCTTGCCTGGGTCTCTCGCCTCCTCCACTTAATAGCCTGTGTGGTTTTGGGGTTACAACCAGGTCTGCAGGATTGCCATCGCTAAGCACTGGGGTCATGTGATGACAAGCTTTACCACTGTATCACTTAGCACCATAAATGCTACCATAAGGTAAGGACTATCTGTTTGCAAACAATTTTTGCCACCTAGATTTAAGTAGTGACTCAAATCAGCATACTAAATTAACTTCACATCTACAAACAGGAATGAACCACTTAAGCAATCCATAAATTTCAGCTAAGGAATATTTAAAGCAAACTATAGAGAAGCAATGTTCGTATCCCTTTATGTTTAGTTTTTTCAATCTAAAGGATTATTGTACTTTGTCCCTGGTTTGAATGAGCTGCTCTTGTCTCAATCTGTCCTTTGTTTTTATAATGATCAGATTTGCTGTTTTGCTTTTTGCTGACTGTGTGAGACTTAACCTCTACAATATTCAGTAAAGCAATAAAAGGATTTCAGTTTGCAGAGTTAAAATTCATACATATTTCGGAATGAAAAAAGAATGCCAAAGAACAAAATGACGCAAGCTGAAGTAATTAACAAAGTTTACACAACTCATTTTAGTGCTTTTTCACAAATACATTTAATCCTTTCTCATATGTATTTGATAATGGAAAATCTACACATGAGTTAAATGTGAGCACTTGTATTTAAATTACATATGCCCATGAAATATTTTAATACATATATACCAATTTAATTTATTTCTGCATTGGATTATCATTGATTTAAATATTCTCACATAATTTATTCTAACAGTATTGTGGAGATTTTGTCTCATCTAAATCAACAGAATTTCTGAGTAAAATGGGATAATTATTCAGGCCTTTGAGTGTTCATTCAGAAATCTGTTCTATTGTGCAATATATTTTATGCATATATTAAGTCTGAAAAGAACTGAAATCTTAAAATGTTAAATAAGGAAGCATGCTTGTTTTCTTTGGTGAATTAAAATCTGATCACAGCAAATCCGACTCGTTTTTACAAGCTACTTATTTCATTTGGTTTCTCTCTAAATCAAGCTAAGTAATACTACATGGAGCACAGAGAAAAGAAAAAATAAGCTACAGAAATTGAAGGCATACTTTATTTAACAAACTATCTTTGCTTTCAATACACATATCATTTCATACATTTTTTTCATCCTTTAAATTCATATCTTTTCCCAGGAATTTATAAACTTGTAAAAGGCTTTCTCAATCTTCCCCTTTTAGTCTTAAATGTATTCCTTCACCATGAATAACTTATGCTTAAATCACATTTCCAAACAAAATTACCATTCTTTACTTGGTTCTTTACTTTCCCAGTAGCCCAATCACTTCTTTAACCTTGCACCATCTTCCCATCTTGTTGCATTTCATGTCAACTAGTATTATAATGTACATTTTTCATAAAAATCTCTCCATTATCCCCATTCATCATAATATAACATGCAATTATTACCAGCCTATGAATTCCATTTTTATCTGCATTCATACAACTATGTGAGATTCTTCCATATATACAACATCATACTTACCATCCCATTTTCATTACTGAGCTAACATCTTCAATTTCTTGTATGTATTCATCAATTGTACTTGACAAGGTCAATCATTTTCATTCAGACTGCAATAACTCTATCCTTTCCCCTTCACTTAGTTTCACAGTTGTGCTGCATAGCTAAAGTATTTTGTTTGCTTTTTTTGCATTTGTTAATACATGTGTTTTAGCCATTAATTCCTGTCAATCCCAAGTAGCAATTTTCAGAAATGCTCCTGTCATCATAAGAGAGACTCATGGATAGTGACTTCTGCTGTTGATCTTAGGTGTTGTAAGTCAAGCTAATACCACTAAAATAAAGTACAGACTATATTACTATGTTTGGTCACATTCATTCTTCAAGCTTGTGCGGTACTGGCTTTCAGATTTTCAGACTGGATACTGAAGAGGGTATTCACAGGGGAAAAGGCCAAGACAATTATAATTAATATAAATTGATTAATGAAGTCCCAGTTCTTATAATGTCATAGATATATCCCAGTCAGCCACAGTGAATCTGGGTAGCAGCAAAGAAAAAAATCCTTGGTATCAACTTACAAAAACAATTGTTTTTATTGGGCAAGTTTTATAGCCCTTCAACATCCCCTCCCCATTGCTTACTTTAAGCATTAGAAAGGGAAGATTACATATTAGTGAGGATTACCTACATTGTTAGGTATGTAACAGTTATTGGGTGTCTAGTTAAGAAAAAGGTGGGAAATAATTATCTAACGAGTTAAAATGGAAAGCTTGTTATCTGACAGCTTGTGAGAGTAAATAGAGAAGTTAATTTGTCAAAGCAGCCCTTTTCCTTGTGTTAAGTGAAAAATTCAGGTCAATCACAGGACATTGTGTAGGCCAGACAAGGAATAATGGATGGAAACTGAGCAAGGAGAGATTTAACCTGGAAATAAGGAGAAATTTTCTGACAGAACAAACAACCAATGGAACAGCTTGCCCCCAGAAGTTGTGGGAGCATCATCACTTGAGACCTTCAAGAAGAGATTGGACTGCTACTTGTCAGAAATGGCGTAGGGTCTCCTGCTTGGGTGAAAGGGTTGGACTAGATGACCTACGAGGTCCCTTCCAACTCTGATTATCTGATTATTATGTGTTATCTGTTAACACACATACACACACACATCAACCTGAATCAGTCCCCTGCAGAATGAATGTCCCAAAGGTGCTTTTTCAAAAGGCAATTGGACTTTCTTTGCTTTTCCTTGAAGACGTTTCGTTTCTCATCCACGAAGGCTCTTCAGTTCTGACTGAATGATAGGGAATTCCCCACCATTCAGTCAGAATTGAAGAAACTTTTTAGATGAGAATTGAAATGTCTTCAAGGAAAAACAAAAAAAGCCCAGTTGCTTCTTGAAAAAACACCTTTGGGACAACCATGACTGGATGACTGAAAATCTCCATATCTTGCAGAATGAATGCCTCTTCATAGATGTTTTTGGACTCTACACCTAAGTGGGATTGATTGGTCCAAAGTCATCCAGCTGATATCCATGACTAAATGAGAAATAGAACTTGGGTCTACTCACTCTAGTCTAGTACTGTAACGAGTACACTACATAACCTCTTGTACAGTATGTATGCATATGTGAAATTGTGATGGTGCCCACCAATAGAAAATGGTGTTGACCGCTAATATAACGGTATAATCACTCTGTAGAGAATAAGCAAGACTGAAACTACAGTGAGGGTGATCCTGATTCCAGTCAAAAATCCCTTGTTACCAGTTTCTTGTTACCATAAAGACTGGGAATAATAAGAGCTTTTATTCCAGTTTGAAACAGCATCCTCTGACAAATTGCGTGTCTAGTGGGAGGTGAGAAATGAGTTTCATTAAGATTGTGGCAGGAAGAACTAAATTCCCCATCTGACTTATGTTTCTCCAGATCTCCACGTAATATTTCAGGTGTGTTTTATGATATGTCATTTCATAGTCTAGAACAGGTTGGAAGCTATAATCTGAAATAGCTTTGTGCTGAAGTATAAGCACAAATCCCTTACCACTGACTGTATTTTCAAGAGTTACTAACCAATCTCCCAGCTTCGCTAACCAATTTCATAGCTTCAGTCTAGAAAATATTGGAAAAAGATAGCTGTTTCAAAATAATATTGTGTTAAGATATACGCTCTGAAGTTCAAAGTAAAAACAAAAACTTCCTCAAATCTTCCGATTATGTAGATGTATTAAGATAGTTTACTTGATAGCAATACATAAATGGTTTGCCATTGCCTTTTTTCAGGATTGTTATTAAAAAAAATTAGTAGTGCAATCTATATCCCTTAAATTTTTGCATAATCTTCCATCCTGATAGATATTACCATGATTTATGATTCTCTTGGATATGAGATTAAAAACAAAACACTTCCAATACAATACTTACATATATTTTAAATTGCAGGATTATGATCTGTGTTAAAACTATTTGGAGGATCTCAGTAGCTGTTACTGATTACAATGTTTATATTTATGCTATAAATGTAAATATCACATCAGCTCTTACTTAACTTAAAGTGATGCTTAATTTTTTTTCCTCTTTTTAATACAGGAAGTCAGCCTTGTCCTTGTGGCTATATTGGTATTCTTATTGGCATGTTATGCTTTCTTTTATCTTAACCTTTCTGAAGAAGACGACCTAGCTCTGGAAAAGGATGGAAATTAGCCAAATTGTTTTTGAAGATTTCTTCTAGAAAAGCATTACTCTTTTCGACTTCAGCCATGAACAGCTGCTCGTCATGAAAGTGGACAAAATGGGAATCCGTTCCTGCAACTCTGAAATTAATAATACACTTGAGACTATCTCAGCCAGTCTTATGGATATTAATGAAGTTCTTCTCCTTTTCAAACTGTAGTTTATTGGCTAAAGTTGACCTTTTTCCTCATTTCTTTTTTCAACTGGAAATATTTCATGCCAGAAAACAATTTTCTATATTCATTAGTGTTATTGTGTGGATGAAAAGAATTTGATTTCCTTAGAGCTTGGCAAACAAATACAAATTACAGATATGACACAAACACAAACCAATATAAGCTGGGATATCTGTACACATATTTCTATTACTTCCAGGTTCTAATTGTTGTGTGAGTATTTTGGCACATTTTTAATTCTTATCTCCAAAACAAAAAGAATTTATATATGTTGAATGTATGTGAGTCATGCATGATATTTTTGGGATTAAAAACTGTATACAGCTGGTCCTTGACTGTAATTGATTGTAATTGAGCACAGAATTAGAGTCGTAAGTCATGCCACTTGTTAAGTGGGTCACCATGTGACTGCACCCGATTTTATGACTTTTTTTGCAGGTGTCATTAAGTGAATGCTGCCATTGTTAGGCAAACCCATTGTACCTAATGGACATTTTTTTGCTAGAAACTGGTTTCTAGCAAAATGCCAGTTTAAATGCTGGTTTCAAACAAAAAACATAAATCACCATGTGATTGGTATGTGAATATGGGATGCTGCAAATGTGGGCCAGTTGCCAAGCACCAAAACGTGACTGTGGGGGGCAGCTATTGAAACTCAAAACTGGGTCATAAGAAATGCTGGGGAGGTCCATCATAGCAATAGCAATAGCACTTAGACTTATACCGCTTCACAGTACTTTACAGCCCTCTCTAAGCGGTTTACAGAGTCAGCATATTGCCCCCAACAATTTAAGTCCTCATTTTACTGACCTTGGAAGGATGGAAGGCTGAGTTAACCTTGAGGCAGTCAGGATTGAACCCCTAGTAGTCAGCACAATTAGCCTGCAATACTGCATTCTAACCACTGCGCCACCACAACTGATCATCATAACTTCTAAGGGTCATTTAATGACCAGTCATAAGTTGAGTACTACCTGTAGCATACTTTCCTTTATAAGTTAAACTGATTTGCCGGGAAATGAGTGTCTTATGAACAGTTCTGTCATTACAACATTATAAGGGCTTCCTTTTTGTACCATAGGACCAATGTATCAAAACCACATTTCATAAACTTTTGGTTTTAATAGGACAGCAAATCACATGATTATATTCCACTTCGTTAGGAATCCTTTAAAAGTTTCTTTTTTTGTAGAACACAATAATTGATGTTAATATGTGAAAAACATGCATATTAGCTCTGTAGCAAAGCCCTATGAATCAAAATGTTTCACAGTAGGTCTATCAGGAGTAGAACACAGCACAGCCTAATTCAAATACAAGGCCTTTGACTTAAGTGAAAACCATTCTGAAATATGCATGTTCAAAAATTCTACCAAGCTGGTTGCACCTGTGCAAATGCAGATGTCAACAAATTTATGTATTTTTTAAAAAAACAATTTATGTATTTTTTAAAAATCAATTTGCAATGGCTATCTTGAGTTCAAAGTTTCTTTTAGGAAAAAAAAACCCTGGAAATTCTATTACAATAATAGTTACAGTAAACCAAAACCAAGAAGATCATCAGAGATGTGCGATATATTTGTATGTATTTCCTAACAACAAATTAAACAATGTTTGAATACTGCTGTTTGTCAATAACAAGGGAAATCTATTCCAAGCCCTCTAGTAAAAATGGGATGGGTATTATGCAATATGGTCTCACAGAAAGGGCAACCTCAAGCTGCCATTGACTCATGTTTTACTACATTTTTTTAATGGGAAGGGAAAAGTTTCACCTTAGTAAGGAATAAAACCTTCATGTTGTCAAGATAATTTGAAAGAAGAAATCAAATATTACTCATTTTTTTTAATTTTAACTTATCTATATGGTGACTACATCAAACCTCTCTGCCCAGGAAAAAAAATCACTCCCATCTCATTGCCACTTTGGTGCAAATTTATTTTCAGCATTCTCCTGACTCCTCTGTAGCTGGGTATCAGCAGTTATATTTTTTGTTCATTGCCAACTGTTCAGAGCACATGTGTTCTGTCAAAAATGGCACCTGGATAATAGAAACACTAGGATTCACATATGCTCCGAAGCAAAGTTCCTTCCTCTTGGGCTAACTGAAAACGTGCAAATAGAAAGTTCACTCAGTGTTGATTTTAATTAGTACACTTCTTCATTAACATAAAGATGAAAATTCTATTTTAATTGTATCATGCAATATCAGCAAGAAATGTAAAAATATATGATAGCTTTAAAACCATTTTCATCTCTTCTCAATACTGGCTCTGAAATCTTTCTCATACAGAAAACAACATTAGAGTTTTTTTTTATACTTTATTGAAAGATATAATTCTAATTATGCTATATCATGACTGCCCTCTTCATAACCTTCATTCCAAAGAAATATTATCTTAAAATATATATGAATAAAGCATTTGATTGGTCTTTTTCTGTTCAGAAATGTTGGCTACAAAGATTATGATGAGGTCCACAAAGACGGATGCTTACACTAACCATTCAAATAGCATTCGGGTGGTGACATGACCCTAATTATTGATCAGAATTAGGAAGTTTAATAAATAAGGTTTCAGTTAGACTTTGTTTATTAGAATGGGACCAGAATACTTCTTAGTTCTATCTTCAAGCTAATTGAGAGAATGCTGATTATTCCAAACTTAAAGCAATTACTTTAAACAGTGAAAATGTGTGGAATATGTATGTAGATTTGTACAATCATGAAAAATTGTTATGACTAAGCAAATGATAATACAGTTCTTTGAGACAGAAAAAAATTGTGGTATTGGAAATGTTTCTCTGATACCTTGCTAATAAATTCTGCTGATATTATGGAGAATGAAGAATTAAATTCATTCTAGTAAATCAGTTGACTGGCAAATGTTCCCTATCATTGAAAGGGCCACTTTGGTCAGTCTGCAATCATGTTGACCTCCGCCTTACATAATCTCTGCCTTTTGTAAGGCAATTTATGGTGATTAGGCTACATAATTGGTCACTTTCTATGGTCAAGGAGGATATGTATTGGTATATGTGTCCATTACCACTGGTCTGTGAGTTTATATGATTGGGCCCCAGTTGGATATGATCATTTTTTGCAAATCTTATTTAATGTAATTCAGAATTCCATACATTTTATAGATATGTCTTTTTCTGAGAAGACAAAAACAATTTCACATGGCACTTCAATATACTTCACTGAACAACAGCTTCTCCTCGTGTTTACTAAAAATCCAAATCGGTGAAGAAATAGCCAAAATGTTAGGTGCTAGTATTTCTCAAACAGATGTCTCAGCATAATTTTGTCATGTGGTTGGAAGAATAAACATGCATAATTCTGAATTACTACACTGTAGATGCCATTTATTTGTTTATTTTAATAGTTTCCAGTTCTGTAAAGATCAATATTGGATTTTGCCAATTTTGGGAAGCAATAGCAACTTTGTCCTATAATTACTGGGATCAAACAAGTAGCTAGGAATTTCATAAGAATACACGTAGGCTAAATGTTGGAATTACTAAATAATTTTACTACATTCCTTTTGCTAATTAATTTAAAGACTATATGCCATTGTTAAAAATATGAAATTATTCTCGCTAACATACTCTGTACTTTCTACTTTAACAAAATAATAATCTTTGGATTCAAGTATAAAGATGAAGCTATGCATGAATATTCCAAGTCTACTACTTAGCACATGGTATTTATGAATAATATAAATATGTTTGCTGGAGGTATTCAGCAGAGTGACTTTAAACAGTTCAACACTTAGCTTTGGCTAAATCTATACCTGGCAAAAGTGATGGAGATCAAGTTTGTAAATAAGGCGATCAATCTTGATTCAAACCTGCTACAACTCATTTTTCAGATTTGTACTAAAAATATTAAAAATAATTGAGCTTGACTCCTTGTGATTTTTTGGGTTATGTCAATATATTTATCTTGTCAATAGTAAACAAGTGAATGCCGCTATTATTATCAGCTCTTGTAGTCTAACCTACCCTCCCAAATCTTGTAATGCTCTCATCATTTGTTGGGTTGGGGATCCTGGGAGGGATGAACAAATAATGCTGGGACTATATTCCAAGATTTTCTATCTTCATCAAGGAGACTCCAAGTATGAAAGTCATTCCACATGCCCAGATAAAATAAGCAGGCAGTAATATGCTGCTGATATATAAGAAGATGCTGATCAGCTTTATGACAATGACAAAGGCACCATTTCATACTGCATGGGAGAAGGCAATAGTAAGAAATTCATAATTTTACTAAGAAAACATGGATAAACAAGTTAAAGTGATTGATGATATAATGGTAGATGATGGGCCTCTCAAATTGGATGGTAGTAAAAATGCTACTGAGGAGCCGTTGAGTATATTTGGGAATACTGGTGATACTTATGATGTAGCTAAATTAACATCTTTGGGAAGTCTAGTGGTTGATTCCTTTCTATGTACGAAAAGAAAATCTAAAGCTGCAGAAATAGGATTATAGTGGAAACGTGGAATGTAAGAAACATGAATATGGTAGAGCATAACACTGAAATGAAACAACTGTACAATATCTTAGTCATTGGTAAATTGAAACAGACTAGAGATGGGAGACTTTCAAAAGATCATACTGTTTATCATTCAAGACATGGGAAGAAAAGGAATAGCATTGCTTTAATGGGAAGGATGTAGAAAGGACAATGCTTTTGTACAATAATGAATGGCTGAATAAGATCAATTAAAGTTTGTTGAAAACTCCAATGTAACAATTATCCAAGTTTATGTTTAAACCACTGAAGTAGAAGAAGAGGTTGACAATGTGATGTGTATGAAGACTGGAATTCAAAGTTGGAAAGGAGGAGGAGGAAAAACTAGTTCAACTACTGGCCTAGGAAATTGAAATTAAGCAAGAGAATGACTTCCCAGTTCCTATCAATCTAATTATTGTTTCATATTTAACACAGTCTTCAAACACCAAGATGATATCCATGTACATGAACATCACCCTACAGATGTTCCAAATAGTAACCAGGTATGACTCTGCTTAGGTTTTTACCCAGCCAAGTGTAATTTTCTTCAACCAGGTGCCTCCAGATGCAAAGGACTACAGTATTCTCCACCATCTATGCTCATAGATATTAGACATTACAGCTCAATGTATTTGGGCACCAGATTGGGAAATGCAATAAACCCTGGTCTTGGACCAGCATTGCATATCAAACAATGTTTTCATGATGATATGAAGTGCATTGATATGAAGTGCAATGATATGCATTACCACTATTATACACTCAGATAAGGAAATTGTGGTTAATGAACATAATCAAAGCTCCATTTTTAGCCATATACCAGTCATATGCATTAAGTTTTGCCAAGGAAATTCAAAATGGAGTTCTACATAGGCTCTGGAGCAAATGTGTGAATCAACCAAGATTCTTATCGTAACTCAAAAGAAGGCCAAATAGAAGCTGTGCCTAAATGAATGTGCCTTAGCTTTGTTAATGCAAGCTCTCTGTGACAAATACATTGTCAAAGTGAATGCATCTCTACAGATCAGATTTCGGAAGGTACTGAATTCTCAAGTGACACAAGGGAAAGACAAAACTGCCCTATTATGTTGAAATTTCCTCTCAGGGTATGTGGTTTAGATTTTAGATTCATTATTAGTCTTTAATGAGGATACAGCCAAGCCCTGGAACTCCTGTATTTTATTTATGACAACTTGTGTCAGTTGTGGAAGAGACCATGCGGCACAAACGTAAAGAATTGCCAGAGAAGAGCAGCTTGAGAATAGTGAAGATTAATGAACAGATAAAGACACATATGATTGCCTGTCTTTCCAGCACAGGCAGCTACCAGCTCATTAAGCCAGCAAGAACTCTTGAGACAGTTGTTACAAACAGCCTTGCTTTGATGAGGGACCGGTGGCATCTCTGTCCACATTTATAAAAAGGCTTCTTGCATGACAGCCAAGGAAGCAGCTTTAAAAACTGCACATTTTTTTTTCAGATTGTCTGTGTTTAAAAGTTGAGCCTAAGGAATTGCTTTAAAAAAAAAAAAAAAACCCTTACCTATCCTTTAAGCTGGAGATGGGGATGGGAATTCTGTGTTTAAACTTTATTGCAACCAATTACAAATAAAATGAAGCAGTAATTTTCCTCTGTTGGGTAAGCGCATTTACCATACATCCCAAAATGTTATTAAGCTACAGGATTTGTACATTGGTGATTGAATGTTTCACTTTATTTTAAAACATAGCTATAGTTAAAGAGCCACTTTGGAATAGTGGTGAAGGCAGCAGACTAGAAACTGGGAGACTGTGAGTTATAGTCCTGCTTTAGGAACAAAGCCAGCTGGGTGACCTTGGGCCAGTCACTTTCTTTTAGCCCTTTTAATTCTACTTTTATTATTTTTATAAATAACTCAAGGTGGCAAACATATCTAATATTCATTCTGCTCCCTGTTTTTTTCTACAACGACAACCCTATGAGGTATATCAGGCTGAGAGAGAGTGGCTGGCCGAAAGTCTTCCCTAGTTTTTCATCTCTATCAAGGGCCTAGAAATCTCCTGATTTCTAGCCTGGTAAAGCAAACCACTTCCAGAATCTTGCCAAGAAAACTGCAGGGACTTGTTCAGGCACTTGCCAGAAGTCAACACTGACTTAAATGTGCCATCCCCACAAAACCCCCTAATTAAAGAGCAAAACCTTTCATATTGATATCTTGGAATTTGTTGCGTTGTTGAGAAAGAGCAGTAAAATTAATGTCCTTTATGTTGTCATTATTCATGGACGCTTTTAGAATTTTCTGATGGAAGAACATGGGGCAGCTAAATAACAACCTCATGGACAGGCCTTCCAGATAGTTTCCCAAATATCCGCTTCCACCAAAAGAAAGAAGTTGGTTTGAGGTTTCCTAGCCCAGATGAGACTAGGCCCCAAAAAGGAACATTCCTCATACCTGGGCTTTTGGGTATATTTCCTATTCCATCCTTGGCAGGTTTCCCAACCAAGCACCTCCGAAGAAGAAACTACAATTGGCAGAATTCCAGCACCTGGCTGAATGATGCCACTCAGGCAGTATGGCATATATACATATGTGTGTGGGTGTGTGTGTGTGTGTGTGTGTGTGTGTGTGTGTGTATGTTTTGCAAGACTAATAATAAAAGTGAGATCCAATTTGGTGCAGTGGTTAAGGCACCAGGCTAGAACTAGGTGACTGTAAGTTCTACTCTCACCTTGAGCATAAAGGAAGTTGGATGACTTTGGGCAGTTACTCTCTCAGCCCTAGGAAGCAGGCAGTGGCAAATCACTTGGGAAGGAAAAATACAGGCACTGAGCAGGAGAAAACACTGGACTGAAAGCACAAAAAGTGAAATGACTGGTAGATGACCTGTTAAGATATGCCAAACATGAATACTCATCAAGAATAAAGGAAATACCCTACAATCAGGCTTTACAATCTTATATCTGTAATGTTCTACCACTGCAAACATAAAAATATACCTTGTAACTAGGTTATCATGAAGCTGATAAAATAAATGAATTCCTTAGTGCAGCTGTTGGTAAGACAGCAAGAACAATAAAAGAAATTGAAGCTCTTGACAACATAAAAATAAGCTTCAAATAGCTGCTCTCCATGGGATCCTGCAATTTGGGAAAGTGAGGTATAAATCAAATAAATGGATAAATAAGAATACTCCAGTATTACTGAATCAAGGTAACACTTTGTTTTCTGGATATATCTGCACAGGTGGTGAGTTGAATGATCTCCCTAATATCTATCATCTTGGGAAGTTTCATCTTTGTTTTAAAAACAGAAAGCATGTTGTTGGTTCTTACAATTTCAGAAATAGAACTGAAATTTCCCAGTGCCAAAAGACAACTTACAAGTCACAAGAGAAGCTGAGGAAAATTTCCAATAAATTTTGGGCTACCATATGAAAGACTACTATTTTCCACCTCTGTACCTAGCAACTGATTTATTGTACACATAGAAAAATAAATTCAAATGTGCGTTATTTATATCACTTACAAAAATTCAGTTTTCCTTCTAAAATGTCAATTAAATTTTAATTTAATTTTTAACACACAACACTAAAGTTCAAACATTATTTTCTGGAGCATCTGTGTTTGTTGCTTGGTATAAATAGTAAATATCTCACACATGTTCAAGCTGTAAAGCAATGAATCACTAAATGTTACTGACTCAACTACAGATTCTCTTGTACATCTGCTGGCAAATACTTAAAAGAAACTCCAAAGGTGATGCTTACATAAGCTTTTCCCTTATTTCTGTAATTTATTTTAAATCAAGAAAAGTTACATTGAACTGGTACTGTTTAACATGCCCATAATTTTTGATGTAAGCTGTTTCTGGGATGCATATCTCTGACACAAACAACGAAATCCCATTCTTCTTCTTAGGAAAAAAAATATTATATTTTTTTCAGAAACTTTCTCAAGACCACCTATAGAACATATCTTATTATGCCACCCATCACATGATTTATATACTTTTATTATTTAGGAATAACTAAATAAAATGGAAACTTATTATTTTTATACTTTGCATTCTTTTGTTCTAAGTGTCAAATATATGTAGCATTTGATCCTGGAAAAGATTTAATCTCATGTTTATATGTGACATGCCATTAATCCCCTTCTTCTAAAATAATCTAAATCTTTATCACATTCCTACCAGAGGTGAAATAACATTCCCCTCAATTTACAACCTCCCCAGCAACTTACTGAATATTTAGGGGAAAAATATGTGAGACTTTTATTGGACTTTGATACCACCAATGAAAAAGTTTAAGATATATTTCCTATATAGATGCTGATAACAATCTATCATCTTGCTGAGGACAGTTATATAAACCTTTGTCTAAATTTAGGTCCTAGATTTCTTTTAGCCCTGAGGTACATTCACTATAATTTATTTCAAATAAAATATATATTTGAAATTATGCCCTTAGAGTCTGTGAAATAAAAATCTCCCCACCAAAAAGTGTTGATGTCTATTTGCAATTTTCACCACTTTTTATTTTGTAAACAAAGTTAAAAAACAGTAACAAGGTGGCAACTTCTGTTCTAATTGTTCAATTTGCTGTTAAATGAAAAGTGAGTTTTTATAAAAGTTTTTTATTCTATAGAAAAACTTCATTTTTCCATGGTTTCCACTGTATGGCTTTGATGACATTTGGATATGGAGGAGAAATACTAGAATAGGTCCGCAAAGCTTCTTTTTCCATATTTGGTATATTCTTCAGTTGTTCTCTGAGATAAAAGTAAAATCAACACTGCACATTCTTTCCTTTATTTTCTTTCTCCTATTCTATCATCAGCACTCACCCAAGATATAAAAAAAAAATACTTCAAGAAAGAGAGATAGATTGATATAATACTAGGTAGCCCCAAGTCTGTCATTCTAGTGTTTAGATTAGAATTAGTCCAGCTCAATCACATTGCATACAATGTGATTTGAATGATACACAGTTAATAAACTGTGTAAAATAACTGAACCAAATAGGAGGGTGAGGGAGAACACCTCTCTTTGCTCTAAGTCAGGTCTCTCCTATAGTCAATAATGAGGAAAGCTTAAAGCTGTACTTCAAAGCATCCAGTTTATGATCCACCCCAACTTGTGTCCTCCAAAATGTTGGTTGTGACTCCCAAGACTTCGTCCTTACACTTTGGTAGTTACAGTGGTCACCAGTCCTTGCCACAACAAGTCAAGTGCCTCTTTCTAACCCAGCATTGGGTTAGAAAGAGGCACTTGATCATCCCTCTTTCTAACCTAGTGTTTCTCAACCTTGGCAAATTTAAGAGGAGTGGACTTCAACTCCCCAAATTCCCATCCTGGCTGGTAATTCTGGGAGTTGGGAATTCTCTTAAACTTGCCAGGGTTGCGAAACACATTTCTAATCCTTCCTGTAAAAGAGGATGCTACAAACAGCTCCATCATACAACGTGAAGCCCATCCATGCTAAGGATCCATCCTCTACATCAGTGATTTTCAACCTGGACAACATTAAGATGGCTGGGAAAGTCTGAGAGTTGAAGTCCACATATCCGAAGATGGCGGCGGTTTGAGCGCTCCTGGGGGCGAGGCGTCTGCCAGCTTCGCGGGGTCTTTGGGGGTCGCTGTGGACGTTACCGACCCCAGTCCTGGCATGGAGAGCCTCTAACTAGCCGTTAGAGGGGTTTTTCGCCCCTCGAGACGGCGTAGTTGAGGTGTAATCAGCGGAGGAAGGTGGAGGAAGGACCCGGAAGTAGCGGCGGAGGCAGGGGCGGTATGGCGGCGGCAATGAGACAGACTAGGAAAAGCGGTCTGTCCATTCTCAGCGGGCGGCAGCGACTCTGTGAGCAGGAGTCAGCTGCGGAACACCGAGGGTGCCCTCCTATTTCTTCTCCCAGTTTCCTCTGGGCTCCATTCTGGG